>OY747702.1:58431785-58956785 GCA_963556495.2 Valencia hispanica | reverse complement strand
ACCTGAAGTTAGCTTCCGATTCGCAATATGTGTAAAGGGCAATTCCACTGAATCTTTGCTGACCTAGACCACATTAAACGAGGTCCTGATCAAAAACTACAATAATTGGACTCTTTAAATCTGGACTGATGTGTTCTACACAGCATGTAGATTCATTAAAACACAGTTTGTGATTTGTGAAACCTTTACCTTATTTGTGAAAATGCAAATTAGGCTCATTTTATGATATTTTTACCATCCAGACCACATTAGACCAGGTCCTGATCAAAAACTACAATACTTGGACTCTTCAATTCTGGACTGAAGTGTTCTACACAGCATGTAGATTCATTAAAACACAGTTTCTGATTTGTGAAACCTTTACTTTATTTGTGAAATTTATAACTTAGATGGGAAACTTGTAGGATGTTGCAGAAACTTCACCCGACTGATGGCTTCTGATTTTCTCACTGCCTTTCATCTAGAAAAGATAGAAAATATATAACAACACTTAAAAATGAACTGGAGAGATTTTTCTACAGAAGACAGAAGTAAAAAAAAAAAAGATACGGTGGTTACGTGTGAAATGTATGTATGAAATATATCCATTTTTTTTAAAATAAAGAAATGAGTATGCGATCTCAGAAGCCTTACTTTTTCTTCTTTTTTTTTAAATGTTTATAGAAGGCCCCGTTTCTCCATTTCAAGCTTTATCTGCATTATGAGCTCCTGCCTCTCACTATATATAAAAAAAGATAGATCAAAGCATTATCAATTCCTAAATGTTTTCCATCTTGTTTTCATGCTTTTTCTTTCCAGACAGTGTTTTTCTCCAACCTTTCTTCCATCTGCCTTTGGTCAACCTCAGCCACAGCTTCAGTCCGTCTCATGCTCCTTTTCTCTTCCAGGGCCTGCAGTGTTGCCTGTTTTAGACAAGACATATTTTAATTAAGATTCTTTATTATATACTGGATAAGTATTTTGATATGGGAAGTTTCAGTGAAGTTCAGTACTTCCTCCTCATTAGTGGCAGACGAATAAAGCGCAGCTCCTAACGGCGGGTCTGCTGCAGGGATTACTGAGCAGAGAGGGACAGCCTGGGTCACCGGGTTTTTGATTTGCTGCAATAGATGGATAACTTCAGTCGCCTACATACTGTGCTGCACACAGCGCAATAAAATAAAAGATGAGAGTTAATTATGTTAGCTAGATCCAGGGTGGTTTATTTAAAACGTGTTTTAACATTTACCCAATTTATAGGTTTACATTTCTTTTTGAAAGAAACCCCTGTTTGAAAAGGAGTAGGCGGGAGTATAAATTAATGTGTTGTAGGCTACACTAATATTGTGGGTTAACAAATTGTTGACTGTTTTTCCCACAATGTCAGGTTCATCCACAAGAACAAAAGATCAGAACAAAACACCACATATGTATGGTGTATGACAATGTCATGACTATTCTGGTTTGAACTGCTGTTATTCCGATTTGAATGAGCCCATTCAAATATGTAGGCTATATAATGTTTGGGTAGACTGTAGGAAATTGACATAATCTTAAAGAACCAAAGTAATATTGATGAAAATGTTAAAATAGTCCACACATGCATGCAGTGCAGTATATTTGCCCCAAAAAATCCTAAAATGAACCTAATTTGCATTTTCACAAATAAGGTAAAGGTTTCACAAATCAGAAACTGTGTTTTAATGAATCTACATGCTGTGTAGAACACATCAGTCCAGATTTGAAGAGCCCAAGTATTGTAGTTTTTGATCAGGACCTCGTTTAATGTGGTCTAGGTCAGCAAAGATTCAGTGGAATTGCCCTTTAAACATATTGCGAATCGGAAGCTAACTTCAGCTTCGTCTTTGGCTTGTCGGGTCCCAACTCCTTAACCAGGATTTTCTCCTCCATTGGTCTCCTTGTAAATGGGTAAATAAATAAGGATCTCACCGAATTTGGTGGAAACTGCTCTTCGCCATAGACTGTATCCGTATCGCTCGTTAAGTTCTCCATCATTACTCTTGACTGACCGCGAAAGCCTCAAAAGAAAAAACCCTTAAATCTCGCGGTTTTTTCTGCTGCTTGGGGCAGAACTTTCAGCGCCTCAAGACCATAAAATTCAGAGTGACTGATTGGCCGCATATTTATTAATTTACCCTAGCAACCGTACATGACTGGCTATTGGCTGCTCTGCAGGGGCGCTGATGACAGAAACGATGCAAGTCTGTCTGTGGAAATTCGCTGGTGAATGAAAGTCACTAGGTGGGAAATGTGGTATATTTTATTAATGTCGCATGAAGGCACACGATGGTGGGAAAAACCGAATTAAAAAACTTAATTTTTAAAAATATATTTTACATTTTTACCCCCTCTCATCAGGGAGGGCGGTGCCCCAGCGCCCCCTGTGGGCCGGCCGCTGCTGCTCTTATAATACATCCTGATCAAACTGGTTTTATTAAAGGGAGACATTCATCCACAAATTCACGTAGATTAATAGATTTAATAGATTTTTCTTACTGTAGAAACATTAAAACTAATATATTATCTCTAGATGCAGAAAAAGCATTTGATAGAGTTAACTGGAAATTCTTATTTGCAACCTTACATAAATTTGGCTTTGGAAATTCTATTATGAACTGGTTGAAAATATTAAACAGTTCACCAACAGCATGTATCAGGACTAATAACCAAACATCATGTAGGTTTTATCTTCAGAGAGGTACCAGGCAGGGATGTCCTCTCTCTCCCTCCCTGTTTGCTATTTTTATTGAACCACTAGCTGCAGCAATCAGGCAAACTCACAATATTAAAGGCATAAAATGCAATAACATAGAACATAAAATCAGTCTTTACGCAGATGATGTATTACTTTTTCTCCAGCATTCACAAACCTCTTTCTCTCAGGTAATCGGGTTGATAAACTCTTACTCAAACGTTTCAGATTATTCTATAAATTGGTTAAAATCTACAGTTCTTCCAATCAATTGTTCTGTCCAGAATCCAACTAATACACAACTGCAGTCAGGGAATATTACTTATTTAGGTATCAATGTCTCACCAATACTGGCAGATTTAATAACGCTAAACTACATCCCACTTTTTAAAAAAATTGGAAGATGATCTTGCTAGATGGAAATCCCTACCCATATCACTTATGGGAAGGGTTGCTTCAATAAAAATGATGGTTTTGCCCAGAATCAACTAGTTATTCTCAGTTTGGGCTGCAGGGGCCTCCGATGCGCAGGTGGCGCTGGGGGCCTCCTTTGCTGGCGGGGAGGCTATTGCTAACTAGCGATGGGTGCTCTCCCCCTACGAGGGCACTTGGAGGGGGGTGGTGCTGGAGGGGGGGTCGAACTCAACCTGGGTGTCTAGTGTCTTTTGTGTTCTGATAGTAGAGAGAATGTCAGGGTGGGTTTAGTTCTCCTTCTGGGATGGGGTTGGGGGGACTGCCTTGGGGTCCGTGAGGCTTGGTGGTGCTGTGGCCTTGGGCCCCGGGTTGAACGTGGCATGGCCTCCCTCCCCTGGTGGATCCCGGTGAACAGCGGTGCCTATTGGGGTCAGTGGGGGAGCTGGCTCACTGGGAAGACATTTTGTCTCCCAGTCCTTCCCTCCCCATCCCCGAACACCTCTGTCCACCCGCTCCATCACTTTACCACTCATTTAGGGTCTTGGGGCATGGGCACATCACTGGGGTGCGAGGAGGGGTTTCCCTCCTCACTATCCCTTGGCGTCTTGGGTCCCAATTTTAAAATACAACTTAGACACTCCCACTTATAACATTTTCATGCAACACACATGTAGGGACTTTGGGGTGGGCACACTTTTCCCCAGAGGGGGAGCGGTTCAATCAGCTTCACCTCTGGTGCCGATGCCCATTGTTAAACCACACATAGACACTGAGGGCTCGGGGTGGGGGTTGGGGGATGTGTGGCTGCCTTCCCCACATCCACCCCTCTGTTTTAAATGCACATTATAACAACACGCATCAAGACCATACTCGAGCGGGAGGATAGAGGGTAGGGGTCTTCTCACACCCCTGTTCGCTATGGGCCATCAGGGGTTGGGGTCCGGAGGAGGAACAGGTGGTCTGGTCGGGGTCCTGGGCTGTCTGGCTGCCTCGCCACTGTGGGGCCCTTGGCGGTCTGTTTGTCTCCGTCCTAGAAGGTAGGGGGTCCATCTCCCGGGTTCGGGGCTGGTGGCTCTACTGGGGCATCGGTACCTGGACCTGGGAGCATGAAGTGTGTATGGGGTGTGTGAGTAGGGGTACAGCATCATTTCTTGGGTGTCTTGGTGAGTTAGTGAGAATGTATGTGGTTAAGAGGGAGGGAACATATTACTGTCTGTATGTCTTTGTCTGCCTGTCAGGTTGGGTCTTGGGCTGCCCTCTCGCTTGGTGCACCTCAGGCCTTACATTTAATGGGGGGCCTATTTCCCCTCCGTCACTCCCCGCCGGTGACGGATGCCCCTGCCTACTGGTGCGTCGGTGGTCAATCCGGATTGGACCCGGTGCGTGCCTAGCAGGGCCTGGGGGGGGCGGTGTGTCGGTCGGCTGATGCGCTGGACCGATATCTTCCTTTGGTTGGTTGGGGCACCTCTTTTAGGGGTGCCAGGCTTGGGATTGTTGGGTGGTGCCTGCTCGGTGGCTCGGTGGGATACGGATCCAGCGTCTCTGATCGTTCGATCACCTGTTCTGTGCGCACCGTGTGTGGTCGGTTCATTGGCGGGTTGGACCGGCCCTGGCCTTTGTTGGATGCCTGGTCTCGGCGCTCTGCGTTGCGCGGGATAAGGACTCGGGAGCTGGTACAACTTGGTGTCCAGGTGCTGGCTGAGTGTGGCCTGGGGACGCTGTCCATCTGCTGCGGCTATCGGTGGGGCGCCCTGACGTGGGGCAGGGGTGGGGCACTGGGATGTTGGCGGTAGGGATTGGCCTAGGGTGGTGGTGGTGGCGCGTGGCAGCCGGCCGCGGCCCCTGCGGTTCCCGGGGGCCCCTTGTCGGCCGGTCCCTTGTCGGTTCCCTGCTGGGGGGTGGGGCGCCCCTGGGCTCCGGCTCTCCCGGTCCATGGGCCGGCCCGCCCTGGCGCGGCTGGTTGCCGGCGGGGCCCGTGGGCTCGTCACTGCTGCCCCCCAGGCCCCTGCATAGTAGCTGGTCGACGTTCCCCTGGGGTCATCCTTTGCTCCTCTCTTGGGGGATGCGGTCGGCCCTGCCCGGGCCCTGGGGCTAGTGGGGGTCCTTTGGACGTCCTGGCTCCGATCGCCTTCATGTCTGCATCGATTCCTGGGAGACGGATTGATTCCTGCTCACACCAGCTATAGAACACTCTGATGGAGAAAAGTTATTATTACTAGAGCTTGATTAATCGGTACCATGAGTTTTTCTGTGACGTTGTTGTTATATTTTTATATCCATTTTTGTGTGATGTGGTTGTGTAGTTCTTAGTTCACGATGTTTGTTTTGTTATGTCGATGTTCCTTTTTCGTGTTTTGTTTTGTTTTTCCCCCTCTCTCTGCCGTCCTGTTGGTATGGAGGCAGACTTCAATGTTTTCCTGTGTTTTCTTTGTTCCCCTTCCTCTCTTGTATTTTCAACTCACCCTCTCTCATAACTTTTCATTTCCTACCTCTGTTCTTCATCTTCTTTCTTTCTTCCCCTTAATTTTCCGTCTCCGTGTCCATAACATCAAGAAATAAAACCCCCAGCAATTCATAATAAAGATTTTTCACACATAAATCAAGTGGAGTACTATAGCAAAAGCTGTACTGCTCCGCTTGTGAAAGTAAATCTGTTGGGCTTCTACTTGGTACTCAGACACCAATTCTGAGCTCCACACTGCCAAACAGGACACGTAAAAAAAATAAAAAAATAAAAAAAATCAGCAGAGTAGTGGATCCAGTGCAGCAGTTCTTGATTCTCTGGTGAATGCCTGATTTAAAATCCCCATGAAATAATGGCAGGGGTGAAAACCACCATCTATAGGCTGGTACACAACAGTGGGTTACCATGGAAACTGAAGGCAGCCTGGTGAACAGACATTATTAATGATTTGGTTAAATTGAATTCTTGGAGACGTCCTTCTACTTGGACGTCAACAGACGAGACTGGTAAGGGAGACCTGGGCTGGTTGTCTCACTTTTTGCTATAGTGTATATATATCGCTCATCATCCAAACATATTTCAAAAGACATTTGTAGATTAAATAAAAGCCTAGGATCTTGGCTTGAATTGGATTCACCTTTCATTTTTACGATTCATTGTGATAAAAGGTTAGTACCCGTCAAAGACACTGTGACAACCCCAAGTGACTTCTTGACAAAAAATTGTAGCTAACACATGGCTTTAGCAAGCCTAATAAATCTTCAAATCAAAGCTCTTATCTTGGACTTTTTGATTAATTAAGTAGGCCTATTGTGTTTTTAAAAGCTAATAACTTTACAAACTGTTATCACAAAAATAACACCAACATGAAAAATTACTCTGACCCATACAAATGACAAAGTTTATCCTCACCTCACTGTTGTGTGTTTAAATCAAAAGATGAATAATGCAAAATGACCAGATTCATAAGCCAAATCAAACCACAGTGTCCTCTAGTATGGCTGTATTAAGCAATGGGACAACCTCTCTCCTACTCTTCCTCTCCCAAATCCTTCTAAACTAGGATTCTATTAAACTGAGAAAATATCTAGTAGTCAATGTTGTCGCTTATTCATGCCAGACAATCTTTGCTTTTTCAAGAAAGAGGGGCACGAAGTTGTTATATAAAGTCTTGCTTTCCCTGCTTGATTCTGCATGGAAAAAGAAACATATTTATGCTCCGTCATACTCGGTACTTATGCAGGCCAAATTTATTTATTTATTTGACAAAAGATGCTCATCAAACAAAGTTTCTTTTGGAGAACAATTTTGGCATAATGTTATTAGTGGTTTGTTGAGTCACTTGAGCATACATCCCAAATCCTTTCCATTAGTCCTTATTTTTCATCTGCTTCAATTTAGCTCCCAGTAGGAGGCAGCTGATCATGACAGAGAGAAGGAAACAGGCTGAGGTGAAAAGTTTGGCTTACTCTCCAAATGATACCATATGGTACTGCCTTGACATTACATGTCTCATGCTGGGATTTGCTTTCAAGTTCCAGGAATAACATACAGTATCCTGGCAGATGAGGCAATGTGTCCCTTAGAACAAAAAAATAACTTGATAGAATTGGATCCTCTGATTTTGTACCAAACAAGAACAAAGCCTGAGCCATGGTGGGAAAACTAACAATATAGTCTAACCTTGAGACGTGGGCACTAACAGCATGCCCCCTCCTACATTATTCATATATATAAAAATACAATTTTCACTAATATTTTATTCATTGGTTTTCCTTTAACAATAGGAAGTCCTAGTGTGATTTGACAGGTATCTGATGGAGAAAAAACGAATGAGAGGAACAGAGAGTATTGCTTTCACCCGTGTTATTGATCCAAATTAAAGAACCGCACATAAAAGAAACTTGTTAATAATAACTTCATCAATCACAATGTCCTCTCAAGTTGTTTTTTAAAATTAGTCAGAGGTCTCTGTGGGTAGGAACAGTGTTAGTATAGGTGACTGTAAAATGTACCGGAACAAAAAGCATCTGGATAACCAGAGAACAGAAGCACTATGTATAATCCCTGATGGACACTACCCGCTGTCTAGGCGACAAAGCTGACAAATGTCTGGGCAGAATAGAGGTTATAGCTTTTTTTACACCCGTATCGCTGCAAGACATTGATTATTTTACATTAGTAACTGTTGAATGCTCCAAAGGGTATATTGCACAAATGTTATACCAAATATACACTCACTGGTCACTTTATTAGGTAGCTCCAGTTAATCCAGCTAGAAACTACTGATCAGGCCAGAAATCTAGGTGTAGTAATGGACTCAGACCTGAACCTCCAGGGTCACATAAAGACAATAACAAGTTCAGCCTTCTATCACCTGAAGAACATTTCTAGGATTAAAGGACTGATGTCGCAACAGGACCTGGAAAAACTCATCCATGCGTTTATCTTTAGTCGGACTGATTACTGCAACAGCGTCTTCACAGGTCTGCCTAAAAAGTCAATCAGACAGAAGCAGCTGATCCAGAACGCTGCTGCTCGTGTTCCTCACTAGAACCAGGAAAGTAGAGCACATCATCCCAGTTCTAAAGTCCTTACACTGGCTCCCTGTAGCTCAGAGAACAGACTTCTAAATACTCCTACTAGTTTATAAATCATTGAATGGCTTAGCACCAAAATATGTTGAAGATATGCTGTTACTATAGCAACCCCCCCCACCAGACCACTGAGGTCCTCTAATTCCAGTCTACTCAACATCCTAGAATCAGAACCAAACATGGAGAAGCAGCTTTCAGCTTCTATGCTCCTCTAATCTGGAACAAACTTCCAGAAAACTGTAAAGCTGCTGAAACACTGAGTTCTTTTAAATCACAACTAAAAACGTATCTGTTTAGAGCTGCTTTTGAGTAATGCTTTGTTGTATCATGTTTTGTGTGTGCTTCTTGTTTTACTGCTGCTTTTACATTATATACTTTGTAATGCTTTGATGAATCTGTGTGTGCTTCATACTTTATTGTTTATTGTTTTTACTTTATATGCTTTGTCTCTGTTTTACTGATATTTTTATTTTACCACTTCATCATGTAAAGCACCTTCAATTACCTTGTTGTTGAAAGTGTGCTATACAAATAAAATTGCCTTGCCTTGCCTTACACCTTGCTAGTACCGGGTTGGACCCCCTTTTGCCTTCAGAACTGCATTAATCCTTCGTGGCAGAGATTTCGGTCCATATTGACATGATAGCATCACGCAGTTGCTGCAGATTTGTCGGCTGCACATCCATGATGCGAATCTCCCGTTCCACCACATCCCAAAGGCGAATCTATTGGATTGAGATCTGGTGACTGTGGAGGCCATTTGAGTCCAGTGAACTCATTGTCATGTTCAAGAAACCAGTCTGAGATGATTGGAGCTTTATGACATGGCGCATTATCCTTCTGGAAGTAACAATCACAAGATGGTTACACTGAGGTCATCAAGGGATGGACATGATCAGCAACAATACTCAGGTAGGCTGTGGCATTGCAACGATGCTCAATTGGTACTAAGGGGCCCAAAGTGTGCAAAGAAAATGTCTCCTACACCATTACACCACCACCACCAGCCTGAACTGTTGATACAAGGCAGGATGGATCCATGCTTTCATGTTGTCGACGCCAAATTCTTATCCTACCATCCGAATGTCGCAGCATAAATCAAGACTCATCTGACCAGGGAACATTTTTCCAATCTACTATTGTCCAATTTTGGTGAGCCTGTGCGAATTGTAGCCTCAGTTTCCTGTTCTTAGCTGACAGGAGTGGCACCCGGTGTGGTCCTCTGCTGCTGTAGCCCATCTGCCTCAAGGTTCGACGTGTTGTGCGTTCAGAGATGCTCTTCTGCAGATCTTGGTTGTAACGAGTGGTTATTTGAGTTACTGTTGCCTTTCTATCAGCTCAAACCAGTCTGGCCATTCTCCTCTGACCTCTGGCATCAACAAGGCATTTTCGCCCACAGAACTGCAGCTCATATTTTCCCTTTTTCAGACCATTCTCTGTAAACCCTAGAGATGGTTGTGCGTGAAAATCCCAGTAGATCAGCAGTTTCTAAAATACTCAGACAAACCACAACCATGCCACGTTCAAAGTCACTTAAATCACCTTTCTTCCCCCATTCCGATGCTCGGTTTGAACTGTAGCAGCTCGTCTTGACCATGTCTACATGCCTAAATGCATTGAGTTGCCACCATGTGATCTGCTGATTAGAAATTTGCATTAACGAACAGTTGAACAGGTGTTTCTAATAAAGCGGCCAGTGAGTGTATATCAGTAAATCAGTATATATCAGTGAATCAACTATTCTACTTATTGTTTAATATATTATTTTGCAAAGGAGTAGAAATGTAGATTTGGCGGCATCTTGCCGTGGGTCTGCCATTTTTATTCAACAGGGACATGCAGGCTGGCAAGAGCTGATGGGGGAGGAGTTAACGAAGGAATCACTAAAGACTGTTGGCTGGTGGTACCCTTAGGTGGTTCTACAAAACTTTGACTTAGAGGGGCAAAAACAAAAGCACAACACACTTTTAAGATTTGTTTAAAGGTATTGTGGAGGATTTTTCTGATTTTCTGGAAAGAACCGCCCACTCAGCGTTTAAAAAAAATGCACATGCGCAACACTCCACCTGCTCCTGAGGGAACACCCAGTTATCCTTGTGCACGCTCTGTTTAAAAGTTGCCGTCGGCATCGCAGGACACACTCACTGTACGTACGAAGATTCGCACTTTTTCCACAATGTCAGACTCGTCACCAGTAAGTGCATGTGCAGGAAGTGAAAACTATCCCCGGGACGAGCACGTACGACGGCCTTCCGTACAAATATCACCAGAATGATTGACAGCTAGGAGGGACAGTAGTCTAGGTGATCCATCCGGAAGAAAATGATTCTCCACAATGCCTGTAAAATAAATAAATAAAGGAAACAATGCCTTTTTTCCCTACTACATCACAATTTTACTCAGCTTTGTGTAAATCTATGATATAAAATTCAAAATATAATAAGGTGACTTGGCGCAATGTGACTAAATCAGGTGTAGGAACACTTTTCAGTGCACTGAATATGAAACATACCCACACTGTAAAATGAAACAGATTTGAACGTGCACACCTTGGTAAAATTGAGGTTTAGGTCATTTTTGGGTGTTCTTGCTAAGAAAATTAGAAGTCTGCACTGATTTATTATCACTGTTATATGTCAGGTTTTAATCGTGTCTACTGCCAGTGTGACTTCCACAATTTAAAAAAATCAAATAAAAAAACGTTTCAGAGTAAAATATGATATACCAAATAAGCCTGCATAGAAGTCTGCACTGATTTATTATCACTGTTCCTTTTGACTTCGATTCAGTGTTTGTGGGTTCAACAGTACAGTGAATCTTTCCCAGCAGTATTTTTGGAGTCATGGTGGTCTAAGAGCATAAAAGGGATCAAAAAGATTGTGCACACTGGGACTCAATGTTCCATAAAACCGGATGAAAACCCCAATTCCATCTAAAAGAAAAAAATCAAATAAAACAAAGTGTAGGTGATTAGCAGTTAGACACAAGGACAAAGGTATAACAAATATTCTCCATTTATTTTCCTGAAAATAGTTTAAAAAAAGCAAATATCTCAAAAATCGAGAAGAAAGAACCCTGAAGAAAATATCAACTAAGATAAACCTAACAAGGGATAACAAAAAACAAAACAAAACTTGTGTGCACAAACAAAAACAAAACATCGTGCGCAGGTATCAGTCAGCAGAAAGGAATGACTCCACATCATTAGAAATATCATAGAACACTATCCAGATAGTCATCAAGAGATGGAGGAGATATGGAAGGCAAAGCCATAAGTGATAGGTTTGTATAAATATCACCTTGACAGAAAAGCAAAACAGTTTTGGTCAGGATGGCTGATATCTCAGCCAGCAATAACCCTGAAGGAGCATCAAGAATGTCCACCACCTACTACTGGCTGTGGTTTACAGTTTGTGACCACAATCTTGTGTGTTCTTCACATGACACCGTACATGACTGAACTATGGAGGTTTCCAAAACCTGCCCAGGCGATGTTCCTAGCCATTATAGGTGAATGTTTTATGTTGTTATGAAATCAAATTCAAAGTCTTTGGCCACAATCCTTAAAAAATGTAAAACATGGCCGATGGCAGTAGAATCAGTAGTAATACGTCCCTCTAAGGGAGACAGAGGTCTCCTACTCAACTCTTTTCACTCGCTTCTTTTATCCCGATTTGTGGAATAACCAAAAACAAGAGAACCACATACTTTGCTTATGTATTTAATAAAACATTAAGTCCTGATACAAAAGCTTTAAAACAGCCAAGCAAGGGATATAAACTTCTTTAGTGCTTCTTTAGAGCTTCTTTAGTTCTTGTTCCAACCGAGCAGTCCTCAAAAAAGCTTCAAATCTTCTCTGCTCTTTCCTCTGTCCTCTATGGCTGCTAGAACTGGTTCTTTCCGGATTCTTCTGTTTTAGTTTAGTTTTGACATTTGTGTTGTTTGTGTTGTAGCCACAATTTGTTGACTCAAATTAGTTCCCTACATTTATTCTTTGTTTGTCTTACTCCTTGTTTCTTGTAGATGCACAAATGCCTTTGTGTGTAAATTCCCCTGTGTGTTCATTGTGAGAGGTCAGTTTTTTGTTTGTTATCCTTAGTTTGGTTTATCTTAGTTGACATTTTTTTCAAGGGCCTTTCTTCTAGACATTTGAGATATTTGCTGTCTGATGGATTTTTTAAAACTATTTTTGGGAAAAATAAATGGAGAATATTTTCTTATACCTTTGTCCTTGTATTTAACTGCTTGGTCTCTGAAACATACACTTTTAGTTTTTTGTTCTTTTAGGTGGAACTGGGGTTTTCATCAGATTTTATTGAAAACATAAAGCACCTTCACATCTTTTGAATTCCCCCTCTTCTGAATGGTCCATATGTATGAGGATTGAGGGTATAGATATTACAATACTCTTCAGCATCATTAGATACATAACGACTGTGATTGCTTCGGCATTTTATTTGTTTATTTGTTTATTTATTATTATCATATCATATCACCTGATGGCGTATTCCTTTCGTACCTGACTCATCTGAGCTCAGCCCAGTGTCTACCAATGATCTTATGCGTTTTGGGAAAATTTCTGTGTGTGTGTGTGTGTCTGTATGTGTGTGTGTCTGTGTGTGTTTGGGAAATGGGTTTGGGAAGGGGGAATAACTGTCTTATTGCTTTTATAATTGTGGGGAAGGGATGGGAATATGGGTTATGTGGGGTCATTTTAATCTGTAAAGCAGTTTGAGATGCATTTTTTGTATGAAAGGTGCTTTATAAATAAAGTTTGATTGATTGATTGACATCATATTCTAAGGTATCATAAACTCAGCAAAAAAAGAAACATCCCTTTTTCAGGACTGTGTATTTCAACAATAATGTTGTAAAAATCCAAATAACTTTACAGATCTTCATTGTAAAGGGTTTAAACAATGTTTTCCATGCATGTTCAATTAACCATAATCAATTAATTAACATGCACCTGTGGAATGGTCGTTAAGACCTTAACAGCTTGCAGAAAGTAGGCATTTAAGGTCACAGTTCTAAAAACCCAGGACACCAAAGAGACTTGTCTACCGACTGTGAAAAACACCCAAAGAAAGATGCCCAGGGTCCCTGCTCATCTGCGTGAACGTGCATTAGGCATGCTGCAGGGAGGCATGAGGACTGCTGATGTGGCTAGGGCAATAAATTGCCATGTCCGCACTGTGAGACGCCTAAGACAGCGCTACAAGGAGATAGGAAGGACAGCTGATCATCCTCGCAGTGGAAAGCCACGTGTAACAACACCTGCACAGGATCCGTACATCCGAAAATCACAGGTTCAGGATTCAATTCAATTCAATTCAGTTTATTTATATAGCGCCAATTCACAACAGATGTCATCTCAAGGCACTTAACAAGAAATCATTTCAATACATTTATACAAACATTCCAATCAGTTAAAAAGTTTCCTATTTAAGGAATCCCAGCAGATTGCGTCAGTCATTGGCGTGAGGTTGGGCAGACTTTCCAACCACAGCAATCCTTCAGCAATCCCTCATACTGAGCAAGCATGTAGCGACAGTGGAGAGGAAAAACTCCCCTTTAACAGGAAGAAACCTCCAACAGAACCAGGCTCAGTAGGAGCGGCCATCTGCCACGACCGTCTGGGGATTTGAGAAGACAGAGCAGAAACACAGAAGGAACAGAAGATCTGATATAAGAGAACTTTCTATGTTACAGAAAGTAAAAAGTTGATAACATGACACAGTGGATGTTCAGCCACTAGGAGCACCATCCCAGTCGATGCCCCCCGTCCAACAGGGCATTCCAGCCAAGCAGGATACCAGACCAGGTATATCTTCTATGGAGAGAAAAACACTGAGAGAAAACAAAGTTAACAGTCAAAATAGCAGAATGTACTGTAATACAACTGGAGAGTAGTAGTAGAAAAGGAAGTAGCAGAGTGAAGAAAATTGGTAAGTCCAGCAGTCTAAGCCTATAGCAGCATAACTACAGAGATAGCTCAGGATGACCTAAGCCACTCTAACTATAAGCTTTATCAAAAAGGAAAGTTTTAAGCCTGGCCTTAAAAGTAAACAGAGTGTCTGCCTCACGGACTAAAGCTGGGAGCTGGTTCCACAGGAGAGGAGCCTGATAACTAAAAGATCTGCCTCCCATTCTACTTTTAGAAATCCTAGGAATTACAAGTAAACCTGCAGTCTGAGAGCGAAGTGCTCTGTTAGGAATATATGGAACAATTAGATCTCTGATGTATGATGGAGCTTGATTATTAAGGGCTTTGTATGTAAGAGGAAGGATCTTAAATTCTATTCTGGATTTAACAGGGAGCCAATGAAGGGAAGATAAAACAGGAGAAATGTGATCTCTCTTTTTAATATTCATCAGAACTCTTGCTGCCGCATTTTGGATCAACTGAAGGCTTTTAATGGCATTTTGTGGACTACCTGATAGTAAAGAGTTACAGTAGTACAGCCTTGAGGTAACAAATGCATGGACTAGTTTCTCAGCATCACTCCTGGACAGGATGTTTCTAATTTTAGCAATATTCCGGAGGTGAAAGAAGGAAATCCTAGAAACCTGTTTAATATGGGATTTAGATGTCAAGTCTTGGTCAAAAATAACGTCGAGGTTCTTTACGTTATTACTGGGGGCCAATTTAATGCCATCCAGATGAAGTGATTGACTAATCAGTTTCTGTTTTAGAACTTCTGGTCCAAAGACGGCAACTTCTGTCTTGTCAGAATTTAAAAGCAAAAAGTTTAGGGTCATCCATGTTTTTATGTCTTCCAGACAAGCCTGAAATCTACTTAACTGACTGGGTTCATCAGGATTTATGGATACATATAGTTGTGTATCATCGGCAGAGCTGGGGAAATTTGTCCCATGCTGTCTAATGATTCTACCAATTTGAGGCATATATTTGGTGAAAAGAATTGGTCCAAGCACAGAACCCTGTGGAACTCCACAAGTAACCCTTGAGAGTGAAGAAGATTGATCATTTAGATGAACAAACTGGAATCTATCAGACAAATATGATTTAAACCAACCTAGTGCTGTTCCTTTGATCCCTGCAACATGTTCAAGCCTTTCTAAGTGAATATTATGATGGACTGTGTCAAAAGCAGCACTGAGATCTAACAAAACCAGAACAGACACCAGTCCATTATCTGAGGCCATGATAATATCATTAGTAACCTTCACCAGTGCTGTTTCAGTGCTATGATGAGCTCTAAAACCTGACTGAAACTCTTCAAACAGCTCGTTACTGTTTAGATGCTCACAGACTTGATTAGCAACAATTTTCTCAAGGACTTTGGATAAGAAAGGAAGGTTAGATATAGGCCTGTAATTCACTAAGTCATCTTGATCAAGGGAAGGTTTCTTGAGTAAAGGTTTAATTTCAGCTATTTTAAATTATTGTGGTACGTATCCGTTTACTAAGGATAGATTCATCATATCCAAAATGGGGCCAGGAACCAAATGGAACACTTATTTAAATACTTTTGTTGGGATTGGGTCCAACATACAAGTTGAAGGTTTAGATGAGGCTAATATTTTTGATAATTCCGAAAGCTCGACTGAATCAAAACAGCCTAAGCACAAATGAGGCCCCACAGTTCTTTCCGATGCTGCCTCATTTACTGAGGAAGAAGTAATCATGTTTGGGAGGATGCCAATGATTTTATATTTAATAGAATTAATTTTTTATTTATGAAGAATCCCATAAAATCATCACTGCTAAGAGCTGGGGGAATAGTTGGCTCAACAGAGCTATGACTCTGTGTAAGTTTGGCAACTGTACTAAAAAGAAACCTAGGATTGTTTTCATTCGCCTCTTTTAATGATGAAAAATATGCTGTTCTAGCTTGTCGAAGGGTCTTTTCATACAGCAGTAGACTATTATTCCAGGTTAAATAGGAATCCTCTAGATGTGTAGAGTGCCATTTTCTCTCCAACTTCCTAGTATTCTGCTTAAAAGTATGCAACTCTGCGTTAAACCAAGGAGTCAGCCTCCTATGGTTAGCCACTTTCTTTTTTAAGGGGGCTACACTATCTAATGCCAAACGCAATGAGGACATAACGCTGTGAACCAGACCATCAATTTCTGAAGGGTTAGAGATAGAATTGCTGCCATCCACTGTGTTACTCTGAGACACTGAGGAAAGTAAGAATGGAACATATTCTTTAAAAATTGTTACAGCATTGTCTGATAAAGCTCTACTATAATGAAATTTTCTTTCAGATTTAAGATGGTCAGTTAAAGTAAATTCAAAAGTTATTAAGAAGTGGTCAGACAGGACCGGGTTATGTGGGTGGACTGTTATTTCCTCACACTCAATACCGTATGTCAGTACAAGGTCCAAAGTGTGTTTGCCTGAGTGGGTCGATCCCTGTACTTTTTGAGTAAAGCCAATTGAGTCTAAAATAGCATTAAAGGCAGCATTTAGGCTATCACTTTCAGTATCCACTTGAATATTAATGTCCCCCACTATAATAACCCTATCAGTATTTAATACTAAATCAGATAAAAAATGTGAGATCTGATCCAAGAATTGAGAGTAAGGGCCTGGTGGACGATACAAAACCACAAACAAAAATGGTCTTAATGTTTTGCAACTTGGATGAGGAAAATTAAGGGTTAGATGTTCCAAAGAACTGTAGCTATCAATTGGTCTTGGACTAATTAATAAATCAGAACGAAAAATGGTTGCAACTCCTCCTCCTTGCCCAGTATTTCTAGGAATGTGAAAATTTAAATGACTGGAAGGAGTTGACTCATTTATACTGACATAATCCTCCTGCTGCAACCAGGTTTCTGTGAGACAAAGCAAATCAATATGATTATCACCAATCAAGTCATTTACTAACAAAGTCTTTGAGGAGAGAGATCTTATGTTTCATAAACCACATTTAATAGATTTATTTTTCTGTTCAGTCAAAGTCGTATTTATCTTTATGAGATTTCCATAATTTGCTTTTGTTGGCTTACCTTTTAATCCATTTCATTTTGGCCGTGGGCAAGACACTGTTTCTATAGGGTAATGGGTGGGTAACAGTACAGAAGCAGCAGAGAGGTGGGTTAAACTACGACTCTGGTTCCTGGTCTGGACCCTGGGTTGTCAGTGTTTTGGAGGACTAATAAATTCGTCCATGTTCCTAGAAAGAAGAGCTGCTCCATCCAAAGTGGGATGGATGCCGTCTCTCTGGATCAGACCAGGTTTTCCCCAAAAAGTTCGCCAGTTATCAATGTAGCCCACATCGTTTGCAGGACACCACCTAGACAACCATTGATGGAATGACAGCATCCGACTAAACATGTCGTCACTGGTCCGATCAGGCAGGGGACCAGAAAAGATTACAGAGTCTGACATTGTTTTAGCAAACTTACACACCGAAGCAACACTAATTTTAGTGACCTCCGATTGGCGTAACCGGGTGTTATTACCACCTGCGTGAATAACAATCTTACTGTATTTACGCTTATCTTTAGCCAGCAGTTTCAGGTAGGATTTGATGTCGCCCGTTCTGGCCCCTGGCAAGCATTTGACTATGGTCAGTGGTGTCTCTAATGCCATGTTTCTGACTATGGAGCTGCCAATTACCAGCGTCGGCTTCTCAGCGGGTGTGTCGCTGAGCGGGGAAAATCTGTTAGAAACGCGGACCGGTTGGTGGTGGCCCGTGGGCTGGGTCCTAGAACTATGCTTCCTACGTACCGTCACCCAGCCGACCTGGGATCCCGGCTGCGCGGGCCCTACCAGAGGACAGCTAGGGGGTTCTATCCTTGTTGGCTCCGCGCTGGCTAATGGGCTTCGGCTATCTGCTGGTTTTTCAACAGCGCGGAGCCGTGCTTCTAATTCTGATACCCTCGCCTCCAAAGCTGCAAAAATATTACATTTATTACAGTTACCATTATCACTAAAGGACGCAGGGAAGTAACTAAACATCTGACAGAGAGAGCAAGAGAGAAGAGAAGAGTTAGAGACAGGAGAAAGAAGAGTAGCCATAGCCGCAATGAAGCTAAGCTAACTGAGCTGGCGAGACCTTACCACCCCAAGAAAAGCTGTGTGAAACACAAGGAGTTCCCAAAACGTAAAGTACACCACCACAAATCGTGTGTTTTAGTGTGCTTGTGTGTTAATATAACTTAGAGAGGCCTCAGCACAGAGAAAACAAGATCAATTCAAGAGAGTCTGAACAACAGCTCCACGGAGCACAACAGTGACAACAGGAAATGACGCAATACGGCTTACCCCGCCACAGAGTACCAGTGGCCACAACAACTGCCCGAGTCACACCAGGAACACACAATCCCTCCATCAGTGCTCAGACTGTCCGCAATAGGCTGAGAGAGGCTGGACTGATGGCTTGTAGGCCTGTTGTAAGGCAGGTCCTTACCAGACATCACCAGCAACAACGCCGCCTATGGGCACAAACCCAACTTCGCTGGACCAGAGACACAGTGACACAACAGTGACGACAGGAAATGACGCAATACGGCTTACCCCGTCACAGAGTACCAGTGGCCACAACAACTGCCCGAGTCACACCAGGAACACACAATCCCTCCATCAGTGCTCAGACTGTCCGCAATAGGGTGAGAGAGGCTGGACTGATGGCTTGTAGGCCTGTTGTAAGGCAGGTCCTTACCAGACATCACCAGCAACAACGCCGCCTATGGGCACAAACCCAACTTCGCTGGACCAGACAGGAGTGGCAAAAAGTGCTCTTCTCTGATGAGTCATGGTTTTGTCTCACCAGGGGTGATGGACGGATTCGTGTTAATCGTCGAAGGAATGAGCGTTACACCGAAGTCTGTACCCTGGAGCGGGATCGATTTGGAGGTGGGGGGTCCGTCATGGTCTGGGGCGGTATATCACATCACCATCCGACTGAGCTTGTTGTCATTGCAGGCAATCTCAATGACTTGCGGTACAGGGAAGACATCCTTCTCCCTCATGTGGTACCCTTTATGCATGCTCATCCGGAAATGATCCTCCAGCAGGACAATGCCACCAGCCATACTGCTCATTCTGTGCGTGAGTTTCTGCATGACAGCAATGTCAGTGTTCTGCCATGGCCAGCGAAGAGCCCGGATCTCAATCCCATTGAGCACGTCTGGGACCTGTTGGATCGCAGGGCGAGGGCTGGGGCCATTCCCCCCAGAAATGTCCAGGGACTTGCAAGTGCCTTGGTGGAAGAGTGGGGTAACATCTCACAGCAAGAACTGACAAATCTGGTCCAGTCCATGAGGAGGAGATGCACTGCAGTACTTCAAGCAGCTGGTGGCCACACCAGATACTGACTGGTACTTTTGATTTTGAGCCTCCCTTTATTCAAGGACACATTATTCTATTTCTGTTAGTCACATGTCTGTGAAACATTTTTAGTTTATGTCTTATGGTGTTGACTCTTTTAGTGTTCATACAAATATTTACACACATTAAGTTTACTGAAAGTAAAAACAGTTGAAAGTCAGAGGACGTTTCTTTTTTTGCTGAGTTTATTTTAAAGATCAACAGGAAATTAAATTGCAACGTTCGCTCGGATATTTATTACCATATTACAAACAGAAAGTAAGTCATACCATCTGTTTCACTCCCAGTTTCAAGCATCTGGCATGCCGAGGTAAGAGAGGCCTGTACATAGCGTGATAATGAGTCATGTTTTTGTTAGGTAATTGCCAAGATATTGTAGACGCCATTGGGTTGATTCTGCACGTAAACTAGCAGTAGTGCACACAAGCAGAATTTATGGAGTGTGAGAACTGTGAAGTTCATGTGGGAATATTTTAAAACATGTCCAAAGGTATGTGGCCATCTGGTCAACCTACTATATGCTGAACTGACAAATAGATACCAAAGCTATGTTGGTGCTTTGTCTTTCTATGGCATTGTTATTTCCTAAAGGCAGATCAATTTTACTGGGATAAATAAAAAGGTGGACATTTTCAATGCGGTTTAATTTTTAATGTTAGACACCAACCATTTAAACAGGAATGTGTATATTTTTTAACAAGCTATACAGACAAAAGAACAAGACCAATTCCTTAGCATGAATAGCTTATCAAATAAATGTTATTAGATATCACATTTGTCTATTTCCTCTTTTATCAAATGTTGTTTTTTAGGTTTGGAGTTAGATAGTTGGAAGGTTAGACCAGACATCTGCCTTTGCAACCCAGCTGCCAGTGTTCTGAAGGCTTTGACAGGTAGGTCAAAACACAACTTGACTTTTTCAAAGACTATTAATGGGGTAAAATGCCAACTACCTAAGCTGCAATACCAGCTGTCAGACCCAAGAAGAGAGGGAAAAAAGAAAAACCTCATGGTCTGGCCCAGGCTTGGAATAGATCTGTCTTCAGAGAAAACACAACTTAAGTCTTTCAGCTAACATCAGTAGAATCCTCCTGTACCTGGAAAGTTTGGTTTTCTCTTTCATGAAGTTACAAAGAGGTAGATAAAAGGCAACTGGTCTATCAATGTTTCCTTTGGAAACATAGCCAAGAAATCCTAATTAGCCAGTAAAAAATCTAAATATTATTTTAGAGCCTCTCTGTCATGCCATTCCCTCATCAAGGTTTAAGTGATTTGGGGTATTGACTTGAGTCAACTCCTTTGAAATATTGATATTATAAAACCTCATTTGGGAGTATCAGATTAATGTCTTAACAGTTTTAGTTTTTTTCCAAATAACAACATAAAACTAAACGTAACCTTTGACTCATACAATGTCTTCATTGTCCCGTAGTGTGCAATCTGCTGGAATAATTTAAGTCTGCTTTACTTCTAAATAAAACCCCTATGGGACTCAGTAGATATTTGTTTTAAAGGATGGACATTTTTCCTCCTGTCATGGAAGTAGTCTCATTCAACATGACAGTTACTCTATATGAACTGTATGCTATTGTATTTATCTCTCTCTTCAAAGGCTTTGTTAGTAAATTACTTGATTTGTGATAATCATATTGATTTGTTTTGTCTCACAGAAACCTGGATGCAGCAGGAGGATTGTGTCAGTATAAATGAGTCAAAAATGAGTCCCTCAATTTTTTACATTTTCACATTCCTTTAAGTACTGGACAAGGAAGAGGACTAGTAACCATTTTTTAATTTCAGATTTATTAATCAATCCCAGACCAATTAATAGCTACACTGTAAGAAAAATCTGTAAATCAACAGTTGAAAGATCCTTAATTTTTACGGATATTTTCCATTTATATGATTCACAAGTTAATTTCCGTAATTTGACACCCCAAAGTGCATTGTGGGATTTTAATATCTGCATTCCGGACCAACCTCTTGACAGTTGTTCGGGTTGTTCGCTGTTCGTCGCAAGCGTAAACCTTCAAGGTAAGGCAGTTTTATTAATTATATAATGGTGTTGTAACAACAAAAATCAATGTTAAATCAACAGGTTTATTAATAGTAGTAAGAAATCATTTTGAAACAAATTCTGGGATAGTTGTGATCAGAAAAAAGATGCGTGTCAGTTAAAGATCACGCTACCTTTGAACTATGCTGGTAGGCTATTTTTAGCCTATAGCTAATGGCAACATTCAAACACTCGATTTAATTATTTCAAATCTAGAAAGTTAGAGCTGAATGAGTCGTTTTTAAGATGAGAAACAGCCTTTTTGTGTACAATTTCATATGAAATCCCTCTGTCCTGACCAACTCCCAACGTTAAACCGTTAGTTCATCATCTGTTATTTTACAGTATTATTCACAGTATTTTCTATAACTGCATCCACCTGCATGACACTGCAGGTCTTGCAGTCTCGTTCAGTCCTGTTCTGTTTTTATCAGGGTAACCGCCAAATATTTGAATTGATTTAGCCTAACTAGTTTCTCAGTAAATATAAAAGAAATGTTGCTTTAGTTAGCAGATGAGAGTTAACGTTTGCGAACATTTGGTGTGTGTGAGTGAGCGCGTGGGTGTGTGCGGGTGGGCGGGAACTGTGATGTTCTGAATAATGGATTCACTTGTTTTCGTTGACGATGCCTCAGTTCCTGTAGCTTACGTCTATGTTAAGTGAAAATAAATGTTTACTGGTTACAGGAGCCGGAGCTGGTGTGCGAGGTTGAGAGGTTCCGACTGGACATCGTCGGACTCACCTCGGTGCACGGCTCTGGCTCTGGAATCCGTCTCCTCGAGAGGGTTTGGACTCTCTGCCACTCTGGGGTTGCCCCCGCTGAGAGGCGCCGAGCTGGGGTGACTTGGTTGTCGTCTCATCTGATCTGCGGCCGCATGTTTTGGACACTCGGGTGAATAGAGGCGCAGAGCTGTCCACTGACCACTACCTGGTGGTGAGTCGGCTCCGATGGTTGGGGAGGACGCCGGACAGACCTGGAAGGCCCAAACGTGTTGTGAGGGTCTGCTGGGAACGTCTGGCAGAGTCTCCTGTCAGAAGGAGCTTTAACTCACACCTCCGGCAGAACTTTGAACACGTCCCGGGGGAGGCGGGGGACATCGAGTCCGAGTGGACCATGTTCCGCGCCTCCATTGCCGAGGCGGCTGACCGAAGCTGTGGCCGCAAGGTGGTCGGTGCCTGTCGCGGCGGCAACCCCCGAACCCGCTGGTGGACACCGGCGGTAAGGGATGCTGTCAGGCTGAAGAAGGAGTCCTACCGGGTCTTTTTGGCTTGTGGGACCCCTGAAGCAGCTGATAGGTACCGACAGGCCAAGCGGGATGCGGCTCGGATGGTTGCTGAGGCAAAAACTCGGGCGTGGGAGGAGTTTGGAGAGACCATGGAAAACGACTTCCGTACGGCTTCGAAGCGATTCTGGTCCACCATCCGGCGTCTCAGGGGGGGAAAGCGGTCTGCCACCAACACTGTTTACAGTGGGGATGGTGTGCTGCTGACCTCGACGCGGGACGTTTTGGGTCGGTGGATGGAATACTTCGAAGACCTCCTCAATCCCACCAGCACGCCTTCCAATCTGGAAGCAGGGTTTGGGGACTTGGGGTCGGGCTCTCCAATCTCTGGTGTTGAGGTCACCGAGGTCGTTAAAAAGCTCCTCGGTGGCAAGGCTCCGGGGGTGGATGAGATTCGACCGGAGTTCCTCAAGGCTCTGGATGTTGTGGGGCTGTGTTGGTTAACGCGGCTCTGCAATATTGCGTGGACATCGGGGGCAGTTCCCTTGGATTGGCAGACCGGGGTGGTGGTCCCCCTGTTTAAAAAGGGGGACCACAGGGTGTGTTCCAACTACAGGGGGATCACACTTCTGAGCCTCCCTGGTAAGGTCTATTCAGGGGTTCTGGAGAGGAGGGTCCGACGGATAGTCGAACCTCTGATCCAGGAGGAACAATGCGGTTTTCGTCCTGGCCGTGGAACACTGGACCAGCTCTACACCCTCAGCAGGGTCCTGGAGGGTGCGTGGGAGTTCGCCCAACCAGTCTACATGTGTTTTGTGGACTTGGAGAAGGCGTTCGACCGTGTCCCTCGGGGGGCCCTGTGGGGGGTGCTCCGGGAGTATGGGGTACCGGGCCCCTTGATACGGGCTGTTAGGTCCCTGTACGACCGGTGCCAGAGTTTGGTTCGCATTGCCTGCAGTAAGTCGGGCTTGTTTCCAGTGAGAGTTGGACTCCGCCAAGGTTGCCCTTTGTCACCGATCCTGTTCCTAACTTTTATGGACAGGATCTCTAGGCGCAGCCAAGGCGTTGAGGGGATCCGTTTTGGTGGCCTCAGGATCGGGTCTCTGCTTTTTGCAGATGATGTGGTCCTGTTGGCTTCATCGGAGCGTGATCTACAGCTTTCGCTGGAGCTGTTCGCAGCCGAGTGTGAAGCGGCTGGGATGAGAATCAGCACCTCCAAATCCGAGGCCATGGTCTTGAGCCGGAAAAGGGTGGGGTGCCTCCTCCGGGTCGGGGATGGGGTCCTTCCCCAAGTGGAGGAGTTTAAGTATCTGGGGGTCTTGTTCACGAGTGAGGGAAAAATGGAGCGGGAGATCGATAGACGGATTGGTGGGGCATCTGCAGTTATGCGGGCGCTCTACCGGTCTGTCGTGGTGAAGAGAGAGCTGAGCCAAAAGGCGAAGCTCTCGATTTACCGGTCGATCTACGTTCCTACCCTCATCTATGGTCACGAACTCTGGGTGGTGACCGAAAGAACGAGATCACGGATACAAGCGGCTGAAATGAGTTTCCTCCGCAGAGTGTCTGGGCTCTCCCTTAGAGATAGGGTGAGAAGCTCAGTCATCCGGAGGGGGCTCAGAGTAGAGCCGCTGCTTCTCCACATCGAGAGGAGTCAGTTGAAGTGGCTCGGGCATCTGGTCAGGATGCCTCCTGGACGCCTCCTTGGTGAGGTGTTTCAGGCACGTCTCACCGGGAGGAGGCCCAGGGGAAGGCCCAGGACACGCTGGAGGGACTATGTTTCTCGGCTGGCCTGGGAGCGCCTTAGGGTTCCTCCCGAGGAGCTGGAACAAGTGGCTGGGGAGAGGGAAGTCTGGGTCTCTTTGCTTAGGCTGCTGCCCCCGCGACCCGACCCCGGATAAGCGGAAGAAAATGGATGGATGGATGGATGGTTACAGGTTATTAAATGGGTGGCGTTTTTCTTGTTGTTGATTGATCACCACAGAGAGAAAATTTAAATAATTTATTTTTGTAACACTCAAGTTCAAATTTAAAGTGTTCAGTAAATAAAACCATATACATGATAAATATTTGATATAGTGCATGTTTTTTACATTAGTTATTCATTTTACACATAGTTTTGCATTATCTTTGGAGATAAATATACTTTAAGCAACAGAAAATCTGAGGTGCCACTTGGGAGCCAAAAGAGCGGAGCCAAAAGAAGTGGCTCTCCAAAAAGAGCCAGAATTCCCATCACTACTAGTGATGGGAAATCAAAAATAGATTATAAAGAAGGCTATATAAAGAAAAAATCATACAGGAGTCACCAGTATAAAAAAAAAAAAAAAGAACAAAACAATATTCACTGGTTGGCATTTGCACATGTGCAAGACGATGGGCTATTTACATTGAAGCAACCTGAGGGATTGCTGAAGGATTGCTGTGGATGGAAAGTCTGCATCAACAGGGCCCAACCTCACGCCAATGACTGACGCAATCTGCTGGGATTCCTTAAATAGGAAACTTTTTAACTGATTGGAATGTTTGTATTAATGTATTGAAATGACTTCTTGTAAAGGGCCTTGAGATGACATCTGTTGTGAATTGGCACTATATAAATAAACTGAATTGAATTGAATTGAACAAACTCACAGAATGACATAACAAAATCTTTAGTGAAGATTAGCATTGAGAAAAACCAAGTCCTCTTTCTCTCTCTTGTCTCCCTTCGTGTGCATGTGCTCACCGGTGTGTGTCTGACCCTCCCTGTTCCCCGCCCTACTGCTCTCTGTGTGGACACGCAATTCTATCTCCAATCCTTGTGCTGTTGCACACCTTGACCAATCACCTGGGGCTTTCACCAAAACAAGCGGGAGGAGAAAAAAAAAGTTGTATAGATATTTCAGTATCGATCGGCACATCCCTAGCTACACATCCTAATGATAATCATCCATATATACCGTTATAATAGCGTGAGGGAAGTTAACAATATGCTGCCGTTGACTGACTGCAGGAGGTTGATAAATTCACACATGCTATTACAACAACGTGTGAGAACGTATCAGCTGCCTGCGGTTTGCCAAAGGCAGGGGGTTCGTCGAAGGTCCCATATGTAAACAGCACTCGTTCTTTTAGAGTCAGATTGGACTGACAGCATGACTGATAAAATGTTGCTAAATGAACAACTGAAACAATAATGTCATATCATTATCAGACACAGTGTGAAAATCTGATAGTATCACTCCCATGTACTAGACTAGATTATTTACTCTGGTCTATTAATTATGCAGGCTAGTTGTCATGTAGTTTGTAACAGTGAATTTCTTTATCAAAACTGATTAGTTTAGAATCATCTGTATAACTTCATCCGTTCAGAAGAAACATTTAGCCTAATAGAACTAGTGTGATTTGTTGGGTATCATATTTGACACTTGACTGACTATGTTCTCAACATTCACATAGCCATACATGCAATGTTTTATGTGTATTGGATTTCAATTAATATTTGCTGGCTAAAACTGCACTTGTTTTCAGGTGATCTATCCATTGCAAAGTTGGAAGCCACGTAACACCCCAGGAGACGACTTCTTTATACCTCAGTGCAGGTACTAAATGGAATATGATGATCTTTTTTTTTGCATTAGTGTTTCTTTCTTTTTTTATAATGGAGTGGACAGCTTTCGGACTCCAGAGACACTTTCAGAATCTTTGTAAGATCTAAAAGTCATTACACACTCCTCTTTGTCTCTCTCGTCTCTTCCCCCATCCCTTCAATTCCAAAAGTAGTCTGGAAAAGTGCCTCATATTTAGAAGGGGCTGCTTGATTATAACTAAAATAATTTTCCTCTCTTTTCCAGTTGGATCCAGTGCCCCGCTGCAGATTCCTGGTCCATAAGGCTCCTGTTTCCTGCTAACATTCACACACTTACAGACACACTGAATATGTTTTCTAAGAAAATAAACCATTAATTAGCAAATGGCATTGTGTTTTTTTTGTAAGACCTTTAACAAATAATGTCCTGCCTTTTCCCAGCAGTTGCCTGAAGTGGTTGACTGAAATTACATAACAAAAATGTTTCTATTTCACTATGGATACACCATTTAATAACAGAAAAATACAAGTTTTTCCACTATAAAAACACCATTGAAATAACAGCAAATATCTTGCCATTTAACAAGACATATACTATTAAATAACGGAACATTTCCTGTTATTTTGCCTGTAGTTTATTGTTAATTAATGGTAAAAATTCTGTTATTTTATGGGCAGTTAATTGGCGGAAAAATCCAATTTTTAAATTAACGGTCAAAGTCCTGTTCAATGAGCTGCCAGTACTTTTACAATTTTTTTACGGATTTTTTTTTTTAGAGTGAACAGTTCTTTGGAACATCAAACCCTTAGTTTTCCTCATCCAAGTTGCAAAGCACTAAAACTACTTTTATTTGTGGTTTTGTATCATCCACCAGGTCCTTACACTCAATTTTTAGATAAGTCACATTTTTTTATCTGATTTAGTATTAAATACTAATAACGTCATTATAATGGGATAGCCTAGATGCAGCCTTTAATGCTATCTTAGACTCAGTTGGCTTTACTCAAAAAGTACAGAGACCCAACCACTCGGGTAAACACACTTTGGACCTTGTACTGTGACATACGGCATTGGGTGTGAAGAAATAACAGTCATCCCACATAACCCGGTACTGTTTGACCATTTTTTAATAACCTTTGAATTTATTGTAACTGGCCATCCCAAACCTGAAAAAAAAATCATGGTAGCTTTAGCAAACAATTCTGTAAACAGTTTTAAACAATCAGTGTCTCAGAGTAACAGTGGTTGGCAGCAATTCTATCTCCAGTCCTTGTATTGAAGTTGATGGTCGGGTTCATAACGTTACTTCCTCATTACATCTATTAGACAATGTAGCCCCCTTAAAAAGAAGGTAATTAGCGATAGGATGTTGGCTCCTTGGTTTAATGAAGATCTGTGTACTTAAGCAGAATACTAGGAAATTGGAGAGAAAATGGCACTCTACACACCTAGAGGATTCCTTGTTAACCTGGAGAAATAGTCTGCTGCTGTATGAAAAGACCCTTCAGAACAGCATATTCTTCATCATTAATTGAGAAGCATAAGAACAGTCCTAGGTTTCTTTTTAGTACAGTTGCCAAACTTACACAGAGCCATAGCTCTGTAGAGCCAACTATTCCCCCAGCACTTAGTAGTGATGACTTTATGGGATTCTTCATAAATAAAATGAATTATATTAAAAATAAAATCATTGGCATCCTCACAAACATGATTACTTCTTTCTCAGTAAATAAGGCAGCATTGGAGTGAACTGTAGAACCTCATTTGTGTCTGGACTTTCCTGATTCAGTCAAGCATTCAGAATTATGAAAAATATTAGCCTCATCTGAACCTTCAACTTGTATGTTGAACCCAATCCCAACCAAATTATTTAAGGAAGCGTTCCCTTTGGTTACTGGCCCCATTTTAGATATGAAGAATGTATCCTTAGTAAATGGATACGTACCACAGGAGTTTAAGGTTTCTCTAATTACACCTTTGCTTAAGAAACCTTCTCTTGATCAAGATGACTTAGTGAATTACAGACCTATATCTAACCTTCCTTTCTTGTCCAAAGTACTTGAGAAAATAGTTGCTAATAAAGTATGTGCGCATCTAAACAGTATCAAGCTGTTTGAAGAGTTTCAGTCAGGTTTTAGAGCTCATCTTAGCACTGAAACAGCACTGGTGAAGGTTACTAATGATATTCTCATGGCCTCAGATTGTGTCTGTTCTGGTTTTGTTAGATCTCAGTGCTGCTTCTGACACAGTCGATCATAATATTCTCTTAGAAAGGCTTGAACATGTTGCAGGGATCACAGGAACAGCACTAGGCTGGTTTAAATCATATTTGTCTGACAGATTCCAGTTTGTTCATCTAAATGATAAATCTTCTTCATACTCAAGGGTTGCTTGTGGAGTTCCACAGGGTTCTGTGATTGAACGAACTATATATATATGTATATATACACTACCGTTCAAAAGTTTGGGGTCACCCAAACAATTTTGTGTTTTCCATGAAAAGTCACACTTATTCACCACCATACGTTGTGAAATGAATAGAAAATAGAGTCAAGACATTGACAAGGTTAGAAATAATGATTTGTATTTGAAATTAAGATTTTTTTTACATCAAACTTTGCTTTCGTCAAAGAATCCTCCATTTGCAGCAATTACAGCATTGCAGACCTTTGGCATTCTAGCTGTTAATTTGTTGAGGTAATCTGGAGAAATTGCACCCCACGCTTCTAGAAGCAGCTCCCACAATTTGGATTGGTTGGATGGGCACTTCTTGCGTACCATATGGCCTAGCTGCTCCCACCACAGCTCAATGGGGTTCAAATCTGGTGACTGCGCTGGCCACTCCATTACCGATAGAATACCAGCTGCCTGCTTCTTCTCTAAATAGTTCTTGCACAATTTGGAGGTGTGTTTTGGGTCATTGTCCTGTTGTAGGATGAAATTGGCTCCAATCAAGCGCTGTCCACTGGGTATGGCATGGCGTTGCAAAATGGAATGATAGCCTTTCTTATTCAGAATCCCTTTTACCCTGTACAAATCTCCCACCTTACCAGCACCAAAGCAACCCCAGACCATCACATTACCTCCACCATGCTTAACAGATGGCGTCAGGCATTCTTCCAGCATCTTTTCAGTTGTTCTGCGTCTCACAAACGTTCTTCTTTGTGATCCAAACACCTCAAACTTGGATTCATCCATCCACAACACTTTTTTCCAGTCTTCCTCTGTCCAATGTCTGTGTTCTTTTGCCCATCTTAATCTTTTTCTTTTATTGGCCAGTCTCAGATATGGCTTTTTCTTTGCCACTCTGCCCTGAAGCCCAGAATCCCGCAGCCGCCTCTTCACTGTAGATGTTGACACTGGTGTTTGCGGGTACTATTTAATGAAGATGCCAGTTGGGGACCTGTGAGGCGACTGTTTCTCAAACTAGAGACTCTAATGTACTTATCTTCTTGCTCAGTTGTGCAACGCGGCCTCCCACTTCTTTTTCTACTCTGGTTAGAGCCTGTTTGTGCTGTCCTCTGAAGGGAGTAGTACACACCGTTGTAGGAAATCTTCAATTTCTTAGCAATTTCTCGCATGGAATAGCCTTCATTTCTAAGAACAAGAATAGACTGTCGAGTTTCAGATGAAAGTTCTCTTTTTCTGGCCATTTTGAGCGTTTAATTGACCCCACAAATGTGATGCTCCAGAAACTCAATCTGCTCAAAGGAAGGTCAGTTTTGTAGCTTCTGTACCGAGCTAAACTGTTTTCAGATGTGTGAACATGATTGCACAAGGGTTTTCTAATCATCAATTAGCCTTCTGAGCCAATGAGCAAACACATTGTACCATTAGAACACTGGAGTGATAGTTGCTGGAAATGGGCCTCTATACACCTATGTAGATATTGCACCAAAAACCAAACATTTGCAGCTAGAATAGTCATTTACCACATTAGCAATGTATAGAGTGTATTTCTTTAAAGTTAAGACTAGTTTAAAGTTATCTTCATTGAAAAGTACAGTGCTTTTCCTTCAAAAATAAGGACATTTCAATGTGACCCCAAACTTTTGAACGGTAGTGTATATATATATATATATATATATATATATATATATATATATATATATATATATATATATATATATATATATATATATATATATATAATATAATATATCTCTATCCATCCAATTGGTAAAATCTTTAGACAGTATGGGATAAATCTCTACACTTATGCTGATGATACACAACTATGTTTATCCATAAATCCTGATGAATCCAGTCAGTTGGGTAGATTACAGGCATGTCTGAAAGATGTACAAACATGGATGACGCTAAACTTTCTGCTTTTAAATTCTCACAAGACAGAAGTTGCCGTCTTTGGAGCAAAATCTCAAAAAATAGAAATTGCTTAGTCAGTCACTTCATCTGGATGGCATTAAAATGGCCCCCAGTAATAACGTAAAGAACCTCTGTGTTATTTTTGACCAAGACTTGAAATTCAAATCTCATATTAAATAAGTTTCTAGGATTTCCTTCTTCCACCTCTGGAATATTGTTAAAATTAGAAACATCCTGTCCAGGAGTGATGCTCAGAAACTAGTCCATGCATTTGTTGCTTCAAGGCTGGACTACAGTAATTCGTTACTATCAAAAAGTCCACAAAATGCCATTAAAAGCCTTCAGTTGATCCAAAATGATGCAGCAAGAGTTCTGATGAATATTAAAAAGAGAGATCACATTTCTCCTGTTTTAGCTTCCTTTATTGGCTCCCTGTTAAATCCAGAATAGAATTTAAGATCCTCCTTCTTACATACAAAGCCCTTAATAATCAAGCTCCATCATACATCAGAGATCTAATTGGTCCATATGTTCCTAACAGAGCCCTGGGGTGATGCTCCCAGTAACTGTTAATTATCCGTGTCCTTTTATCAACTGTTTACTTTCTTTAACATAGAAAGTACTCTAGCATCAGTTCCTTTAGTTATTTTTGTGTCTCTGCTCTGCTTGTCGAACTCCCAGTCGGTCATGGCAGATGGACACTGGTACTGAGTCAGGTTCTGGTTCTGCTGGAGGTTTCTTCCTTTCTTCCTGTTAAAGGGTAGTCTGGGTTTCCTTAGATAGAAAACTTTTAAAGTGATTTGAATAATGACCTGAAGGATTAATTGGAATGTGAGTATGACTGAATTGAAATGGCTTTTCTTGTAAAGTGCCTTGATGATTTGTGTTGTGAACTGGCACTATAGAAATAAACTGAGTTTGCTTTTCTTCGTCCTCATCAGAGTTCGATTGCACATTCACACCTCCCCAAACGAACCAGATTTTTTGGGAAAACAAATTTGAGTTCTATTAAAGAGGACTAAAGAGGGCTGGTGTGAATGCATCCTAAGAGACCCAACACCTGGCCTTAAATTACTTTGGTCTACATGCATTATGACTATCACTTTACTTGTTGGGTTTTAGGATTTTACCTCCATTCTAAGAGTCTAGAATTACTATGAAAATGCATAAATTTTTATACAGTGCCTTGCAAAAGTTTTAATACCCCATGACCTTTTTTACATTTTTCTAAAACATTCTAAAGGAAATATATCTTGGCAAGCTGAAATATATATGGATATATTGCCACTTCACAAGCTATTGGCTGGCATTTGCAAAACAACCAATCCAGGATCCCCATTTGTTTATGTTTCCACTGATTGGCTGTACCCCCAGAAGAGGAGATAAGGAAGACTGTAGATGTTAGCTTCTGCGGTTGTGCTAACATGGTTTCCACTGTGCGTATTAGTGCATATTAAGGTATATTTGGTAGGCAGTTATAACTTATGCGAGGGGGTGCCAAGAAGTTTTGGATAGTATCTATTTGCAGGTGGTTGTGGTCCCTAACCCACACAAATACTGGGGTCCACTTTTATTCTCTACCAGCTTTGCACATCTAGAGATTCTTTCTGAAATCCAAGTCTATCTACATATTTAAATTTGGACTTTGATTGGATCATTTTAACACATCAATCAGCTTTGTTTTAAACTAGTTTATTATTACTGGCTAATGTTTAGGGTGGTTCTCCTACTGGGAGGTGAACCTCCACCCCAGCCTGAAGTCTTCTGCAGCCTCTAACAGATTTTCTTCCAGGATTGTCCTGGATTTAGCTCCATTCATCTCCAGCTGTGATCAGCTCCCCTGTCCCTGCAAAAGAAGGTAACCCCACAGCATGACGCTGCCAACACCCTCTTTCAAAATTAGGATGGTGTGTTCAGGTAGATATGTAGTGTCAGTCCTCCTTCATTGAACAATCGTTCATGAACTCATTCATATTTTTGGTGAACATGAACTGAACTCATCAAATTGCAAAACATGGAGGTGAATTCCAATGAACGCAGCAGGACTACTTCTGCATCCGTTCCTTAGTTTGTTCACTAATCGTCTCTAACAAACCTCTAAAGTCTTCGTCTTATTTTAAATTACACCCAGGTAGTCTCCATTTGATAATTAGGTGTCTGGATTTTTAGGGATCAATTTGGCCTATAGTTTTCCTGAAAAACACAGATGAGTGCGGACATACGGGAGTGGATTGTTGTACAGATTGATTCCTGCTTTAATAAACTGAACTGGAAAAAAAAATCAAAATTACACATTTAGTTTCAACCCTAAGAGGTAATTCTGATGGTACTTCTGTTAAAGTGTAGGAGCTTATGTGTCACAGTTGTGGTGAAATGACCACCAATAGTAAATCTACCCCATGAAGTTGGTTTTTCCCTCTTTTTGATATATTTTTATGCCATTATAGGGATTTCTCATTTTAGAGAAAGTAAATAAAAAAACTAAACAAACTAAACCACTTCTGTCAGAAATGTTGACAGGTAAGGCAAAAGAAAAATCCATCCAGCTCTTGTTAGGCCAAGCAGAAGCTGGCTTTTTTATTATTCACGTGTTGTCAGGAAGCCTTAAGATAAATCACATAAATGCCTGCATTGCATTTTTTGATGCACGATCTCCACCAACAATTCACTTACCTTATAGGAGGATTTACACACTATGCACATATGCTAAGAAGAGCCAATGTCATTCAATAACAAGACTTCATTTTAGCCCGCCGATTGTATAAACCATTTTTTAACTTCCGTTATGTCAGCTCTTCAGATCATGTTGCTAAATCTGCACAGTCAGTCAGGCATCTACATAGGCTGCAGGGGCTTAGATACAGCCGTATTATTTGTGACTGAAAGTTTGAGACTCCTGCAAATTTATGTTTGAGAGCATCCAATGTTAGTTTTTATTTTATTTTATTAAAGCTTGCCAAACAGACTGCCAGACATGCAGGATTAAAGATAAATCCATGCATGCAGTTGTAATGACTTAGATTGCTAAACAGAAGCAGGGTGGTGGCCAGCTAGATGTCATTTATGCTGGGCTGCTGCCCCAAGGGGAGAAGAGGCAAGTTTTATACAGGAACACCCCCCACAGTGTGAGCTCCGTAATGGTTTGTTGTCATGGGTTGCGGTCAATTGAATGCTTACAGGAAAACCCTTTGCATTACAACAGCACAGCTCAGTTTGTTCAATACAACGGTTCACTTTAAGATTGGGGGGAAAAAACGCTTTTGGAGAGAGAAGAAACAGAAATGACTGCTCTCAGAATAGAGTCAACCTTTTCATGCATGAAATGATTTTTTTTACCTATGGTTTTTTGTAATTGGGTAAGGGTAGTAAGTGACCTGTTAGGACCTGATACCATTGAAGGGTTGGCATTTCCAAGGTGCTCAGTATTTCTGTATCTCTGCAGGTGTTGCACCAGGCAGAATCTGTTAAGAAGACGGACTGAAATACACTTGGTCACATATTTTGATAATTGTCACCAGAGAGTCTGACTGTAATTTTGTGACACCAGCCATGTGTGTTTCAATAAAAGGTTTTTGTGAACTTACACCAGTTGGCCAGTAGGTGGCAAACAATGGACTGAGGCTAAAGCAGCAGTTCTCCATCCTGCTCAGTCCTTCATGTTTTAGATGTGTCTCTGCTTCAGACCAGGACACACCTGATCCAAATGATTGCATCACTTCCTCAGCATGTCGTCACGTGTTGCTGAAGCCTGGTAATCAGCCACTCATTTAATTCAGGTGTGTCAGCAATCTTTCTCTCCATCACCTTTGCTTGTTGTTGGTATTTGATGTTTTCTTTACATGTGGAAGAGCCTTTATGTCTCTATCAGCTGTTCATGAACAGACTCATTTCTCATCAGATAAGTGTTAAATTATTTTATTTTATTGGAAAAAGAGTAAATTACAAAGAATATTATAAAGTTCAAAGATTTAATTGTTAAAGCAGAATTTCACCCAATTAAAATTCATGGACCACTTTGGATCTGACAAGACTTAGCTAAATGCCATCCTTCACCAAAGAGATGCTTGCTTATTGTTGCACAAAGCTTTATTAAACCTGCAAAAGCCAAATCTCACTGGCTAAGAGTTGGCTGTTTTCACCCTTTTGTGTTGCCATTTGGGTCTCTGCTGCCTCTATAAACACTCCAAGCATGAATTAAAAACCATCCAAGAATAATTTTTTGTTTGCAAGTGAGCGTGTAAGAGGCAGCAGGATATGATCCTAAATCACCTGAGCACATTTCTAGGGAGAGTGTGATTTAAAAAGCGGAAATTGCATCCAGCTGTGTGTACTCAAAGTTTTATAGATCGGAAAAGATATTTGCGTAAGTATTTTATTTTGTGCCTTTATTATTCAATAAAAAAGGCGATTTTTCTACAAGCCCTTTAAAATGTGCCTCATTGCGACATCACCATCAGCATAATTTCCATATTACCACCCCTCACCTGTCAAAACCCGCCCCTCACATTTCAATCTCTGGCCACTAATTAATATTCCATGCCATATTCATCATACCTGTCAAGTTTTGAATTTGAAAATAAGGGAAATGTTCGGTCGCAAGCCATCCCACTAATCCAACCAAGCTCTAGTATTTACGAAAACTCCCACTCTCATGGCTTCCAAAGAGTGTCTCACGTCTGCCATTTTTGTAGCAAGTAGGACAATGACCCGCATGCTTCAAATCTGTATCTATTTAATAGTGGGTATTGTAGTGACCTCTAACATTTGCATATTTTACACAGTAATGTTTGGGTTTGAATGTTTGAAACATTGTTAAAACGTATAGGACGACAGACTCTCATGCTGCAGGTCTATATCTATTTATAATAGCTATATGCTAGTATGTATTGTCTTACATGTATATTGTGTTTCTTACTGAACATGTTGGTCCTTAGCTTTTTGCTTCTTAAATTTAGTCTAATAATTCACTTTAAAAATAGATGTTCTCTATTTAATACATTCTAGAGCTGCAGTAAATATTTATTATTAATAATATCAATAAATCAGTCAGAATGTTAAATGAGTCGTTGATTAGTCAATGATTTTATTCCTTGCCTGCTTTCTGCAGCAGCTCATTATGTTTTGCATTTATGAAGATGCTACATTATCACTTCTTATGTAGATAATATTTTTTAATGAATGATAAAATAAGAAATAAATAATGTTATTTAGTTAGAATTATTTATGGGTTTATGGTATCTTTGACCCCCATGTTGTGACTCTGATGTTTGTCACTCAGTCTAGGCCCCGCCCCCTTTTGTATGACAGCCCTGCTTTTATTTTGGTGTGACACCCTAAGATCATTACTGGCCTTAAAAAATTCTTAGATCCATCCCTGCTCAGAAGTATTTTTAAGCCCATATAAAAATTATTATCTGGGCAATATCACCTATTATCATTTTAAATATGAAGCACTGAATTAAACTCATTTCAAGGTTAAACATAGCGGGTCTGATGCACATTAATAAATACAATTATTAATTCAAACTCTCAGAGAAGTCTTTTTTTCTGATTTCTTCTCCTTTGTTTTGTTTGTTCTGGTGCTGATCAACGGGGAGATGCAGATAGATGCAACACCTCTTATTTAAGATTTTATTTATGGGAATATATTGGCATGGTTAGGTGAAGCAAATAGGTCAAAATGTCTGACGATTTTAGGTTTTTGGCCGGACAATTTCTTACTTATGTCGGTCATTTCCGCCATGTTTTACACTGCCACTTGTCAACCACTAACTCACTACAATGAAGTGATCAGAATGTGATGCGCCTACCCTTGCTGACAATCAAATGCTGCGCCTCATCCTGCTCCTTTGTAGGAAAGTCTTATTTTTCCAGATATTTCCATGACGACTTAGTAGGGTATTTTTATTACGTTTTTTTTGCAGGAATGACTTCTCCTTCATCAGCTCCATCCATCTCTTTGTTGTTCCCGCTCTCGGCGCTGGCCACGTAAGAACTGCCACCCAGGCTACTGCTGGTGGCAGTTCTCGCGTGGCTAGTGAGAATTTAGTTTAGAGAGGCAGAGGATTTTTTTAAATATTAAAATACGGGGACATTTTGCGAGATAACATTAATACGGGAAGACGCCGGGAAAGTATGGAAGCGTATGTGTAACATAAATCAAATTAAAATGGATTAGCACAAATGCTTTTACATTTTCAACTTTGACATTTTAAATTGAATTTTGTAACTATTTTGCTGGGATGCAATCTGAAAATTAAATCTTAAATGTCCTTTTCTATTTAATTTTAATTAAGTTACAGAATGAGCAATGTTGAATTGTAAAATGAAAAAGCAGTTTGGATAATTTCTTTTTAATTTTATTTATGAGTCAAAAATAGCAGCTAGATTTTGAAAATGAAAAAGCATTTGTGCTAATCCATTTTAATTTGACTTATGTTACAAATACGCTTCCATAGAGGAGGGGTAAACTTGACAGTTATGATTCTCATGTGTTTGCAACCCCGCTGCCTAGTAACAAGGTGGGTGGGCGTGGTCTGCAACCGCTAATTTGCATAAAAGTGACAGAGTCCTCTAAACAGCTCATCCTGAAAGGGACTGAAATTGTCAAGAATGTAGCTGGTGAGATCGCTTTATGTGAGAGTGATTCTGTGCAAAGAACTTCATTAACATGTTTTGTACAGATCAAAGACCTGATATCACTTATTTAAAACACCCAGACTTTCTGAGTTATACTGTTAAGCTGCCCATGAAAAAATAATATATTAGGCTTTGCCACATAGAAAAATGACACTGCATCAACAATTTGGAATAAGGGATGACTTAACCAATTACTATGTATTTCAATTGCTAAATTAAATTTAGACCCAACATAAGCAATTTTTTTGTTCTCAAAATAACAAATAGATGTAATCCAAACCTAAACAGGTTTTTGCTTATGTGTGGTGTGCTTAATAAAGTATAATGATCTCCTTTCTTTGCTATGCAGTAGGTTTATGATTAATGGTACAATAAGTCGTTGCATTTTTGCTCCGCATTACAAGACGACAACTAGAAAGAGAGCATTGCTCTTATTTCACGTTTTCTGTATCTGTATTTTATTTTCAATAATACTGGACAAAGACGTACATCAATAAAATAATTGAATTTGGTCTTTCAGTTGGAGTAAAGAATAGGAACTCTCAGACTAACATCTGAGACCGAGCTTCCTAACTCCATTGCATTGACTTTTGTGCTGTTGTTTCCAGTTATTGAAATCACTCTTCACTCCTCCTTTTGCTGTCACAAGCGATACAGTTAAACACGCGGGTGGAGGTTTTTAGATGCACTTCGCATACCGCAGGTCCATTAAGGTCACTCAGCTGGGAGGGGAAAAAGCAGTTAGATAAAGGGAAGAGGCAGAGCAGTGTTCATGAGTAGCTTTTAGAGATCCAGCTGAGTCAATCACAATGTAATTGAGCCTATGTTCCAGAGGATGGGGCTGAAACATTAACCACACGGTGCTATTGTTCAAGCCAATTTTTATGACACCGATTAATAAAACTGCAGCCTCGTACTTGCATGGCAAAGCTGAAGATCACTCGGAATCAGATTTCCACGAGGCTACGGTCTGCTTGACAGCCCGCCGAGGTGTGTGAGTTATTTGAACGTCAGTAAAACAACTATAAAAACATGGTATAAAAAAGAAAATGGGATGGTTGTGGGGCTATTCCCCTGAAAGTGAAGCGCTGTTACACAGCAAACTCTTGGATTTTCCTGCTGCACTGGATACAACTGCTGCATAAAACCTGATCCCATAACATCTTCAAAGTGTCTTTTAAGAGGTAGGGAGTGGATGGAGATGTCTTTAGTCTAAAAATGTCTCAGTAGATGTATCACAAAACCACAGGTATTACTCTCGAGATTGAAATTCCTCTTCACGCATAAAAGAGCAAGAAGAGGCACTTTTTTCCAGCTCTGGCAGGGCCGTGTCTGTCTTTCCCCTTTTTCTCTTCTCCCAGCTGCCTGAAATGTTCCGATAAGACGCACAAGTGTCTGATGAGAAGTAACCTTAGCATGCTGTGGAGGGATTCAAATTGTTTGATGGAGTGACTGATTAACTGTATCTTTTTTTTTAACTCCCTGGTGTGATGAGACAACCAGCTCTTGAAGAGATTTTCTGTCAAGCCACTATGTGAGAATGGGGGAAAAGAAAGTCCATCAGTTTCTGGGTTAAAAAACCCCAAACCATTTTATTCTCAAGATTGAGATAAAATTTCCTAAAAAGGACATCTTAATTAGTACATATTCTTCTTGCAGTTTTATATTGTTGTGCAGAATTTTCACAGAATACTCACTAACTGGAGGCTCAAAATATGGAAAAAATTATACTTGTCATGCAAAGTTTCAGAATTTTATTGTTGCATTTTATACAACCATAAATGACAAGTTCTTTTCTGACTTATTTCCAGGCGTTTTGTGTTTGAGCTGTCACTCATAAAGCAGAACAATTATTTTCTGAATTATTCATACCTCTATGCCCCAGCCACAATCTGTGGAAGGAGCTAAAGATTAGGTTGATGTTAAGGAGGCTTTCCAACCTTAAGGACTTGAAGCTCATCATTAAAAATAAATGTTCAAAATATCAGTGGAAACATGCAAAAAGCTGCTTGATAAAGAAGGGTTTGAGTAAATATAGTATGTTTACTCTCCTTACTCTTTCCTTACTCTACTAGTAAGGAGGAAATATTTTTCATTGATTTCTGAAAAGAGAGCGAATCATATTTGACATGCTATTTTTAATAAAACGTACATGAAAAGGTTTTTTCTTTTTGCAAGACTGATTTTGATTGTACATTGTTTTATCTTTGAGATATTTTCCGTTATTTGTTTTATTGCTTGTGGTGCTGCTTTTATTTATAATTTAAATCTCTTTACTTTTGTTGTCTTGTTACACATTTTCTTATTGCGACCTATATATTTGTCTTTTACCGTGAAGCACTTTGGTCGCCTTATGGCTGGGCAGTAAATTGATAAACATTGATTGCTTGACTGAAATAAAACGTTTTTCCGTGCCTTCACGTCACCCTCAAGCACCTTGATTTCAGTCTCAGTGGAATTAAAGATTACTTCTACCCTCCACACATCTTCCCCCAAACACCACAACACCCCCCTTTCCCTCCTCCCCCACCTCAACACAGTCTCCACCACACTTCACCACAGACCAGGTCAGAGGACAGCTGAGGAAGATCCGGCCCAGGAAAGCAGCAGCAGTCTGGACAAAGTGTCCAAGACTTTTGAAGACCTGTGCTGCAAAACTGGGAGAACCACTTCAGTGGATCTTCAACCTTAGCCTGCAGCTGGGGAGAGTGCCCACCCTATGGAAGACATCCTGCATCGTTCCAGTCCCGAAAAAGAACCGGCCCAGTGAACTGAATGACTTCCGACCGGTGGCACTTACATCACATCTTATGAAGACGCTGGAGCGGCTCTTCCTCAGCCTCCTCAGACCCCAGGTTCAGCACGCCCAGGACAACCTGCAGTTTGCGTACCAGCCAGGTGTTGGTGTGGAGGATGCCATTCTCTACCTGCTACACCGAGCCCACTCCCATCTGGATAAGAGAAGCGGCACAGTGAGGATTCCCTTCTTGGATTTCTCTAGTGCCATCAACACCATTCAGCCCCCTCTGCTCCGGGACAAACTGAGCAGGATGGGAGTGGACCCCCACCTGGTGGACTGGATCTCTGACTACCTCTCTGACAGGACACAGTACGTCAGGGTGAAGGACAGCACGTCTGACACTGTGGTCAGCAGCACTGGAGCACCCCAGGGAGCAGTGCTTGCCCCTCTCCTCTTCACCCTGTAAACCTCAGACTTCTGTTACAACTCGGAGCTGTGTCACTTACAGAAGTATGCCGATGACACAGCCATTGTTGGGTACATCAGGGAAGACAGAGAGGAGGAGTATCGGAGACTGGTGGGGGACTTTGCTGCATGGTTCCACACCAACCACCTACAGCTCAATAACCTCCAAGACAAAAGAGCTGATCATTGACTTGGGGAGGTCCAGACCAAAGCCGCGACCGGTCCTGCTAGAGGGAGCTGAGGTGGAGGCTGTGGATGCATATAAATACCTGGGGCTGTGGCTGGATAAAAAACTGGACTGGAAAACATACACCAGCCACCTGTATGGGAAGACACAGAGCAGGCTGTACTTCCTGAGGAGACTGCGGTCTTTTAACATCTGCAGCAAACTGCTAGGGATGTTTTACCAGTCTGTGGTTGCCAGCGTCCTCTTTTACACCGCGGTGTGCTGGGGGGGCAGCATATCCAAGAAGGACACATCCAGACTGGATAAACTGATCAGGCGGGCCGGCTCTGTGGTCGGCATGAAGCTGGACTCTCTGGTGACGGTGGCAGAGATGAGGACACTGGACAAACTGCTGGATATTCTTGACAACACCAGCCATCCTCTGCACACTGTAATCAGCAACCAGAGGAGCCGGTTCAGTGAGAGATTGCTTCTTCCCAAATGCAGGACCAATAGACACAAGAACTCCTTTGTCCATCGTGCAATCACCCTCTTCAACTCCTCACTTGGGGCGAGGAGGAAATAGGGAGGACAGAGGGGAAGGAGCAGAAGCCACAGTGCAATATTATATTATTTTATTTAATCAAAGGTTCTGTATATGTTTATTTATTTATCTTACTCCACCCTTTTGTTTGGTGCTGAGGGAGTCATCCCAAAGGGATGAATAAAGTCAAAGTTAAGTCTAAAGTCTAGTCTAAGTCTAATTACAGTTTTTCTGCCTCTCGGTTGCCATGGTTACCCGTAAAACACCTCATATCAGCCATCTTAAGTCTATACATTAGGTACTTTGTATTGACCGTTCATGGCAGAGAGTGAGCATGTAAGAGGCAGGATATGGGAGGGTGTTTTTTATAAAGGGGAATTTGCATGCAGCTGTGCGTACTACAAGTTTTATAGATCGGAGAAGATATTTGCGGAAGTATGGAGTCTATTTTGTGTCTTTATTATTCAATCAAAAAAGGAGATTCACACAAAAAAAAAGTTTTTAGAGCAAAAAATAGAGATCCGCAAACACAATTTTGAAATTTTAAAAATAAAATACTTTTTCACTCAAACAAAACTTCTGGTTTTAAATACATAGTTTTCTTTTCGAATGAAAAAAGTTTTTTTTTTTTCAAACGTATTTTTTGTGTTTGCAGGTTTTCAAAATTTGGTTTTTAACTATGTTTTTGTTGTTGTTTGAACTGCATTTTTTGGATTGAATAATAAAGAGAGAAAATAAACTCCATACATAAGTTAACTTGTTTTGCTGAGCTTAAAGAGCAACTCACCCCCCCTCCAGAGTCCTACACCACCTACATATACCGTGTGAAGGAGACAAAAGGAGGTGTTGCCTGGTGGACTGAGGGATGCGTGGAGGTGGGGGCGGTCTTGGGCCGCGTCGACACTTCCTTGCTATTCCAACTCCAACTCGCTATGGAGGTGTGGCAGAGACGCTGCTTCTTTTCTGCTCCACAGCAGCAGGATGGTATCACTGCAGAGTCAACAGAAATGTCTGATTCAAGTTCAAGTGCAGTATAGAGTTTTAACCTGAAGAGGGCGTCACACTGACAGTTTTTGGTAAAATAAATAATATTTTTACTAAAATGTACCAAAATACCAAAAATAATGACCAGACATGTAGACAGCACTATTAGACACTCATTTATACAGTTTCTCAGCAAAAAAAGTGATTTGGAATTGAGTTGCTGATTAAGTACAGTTTTAGTAAGGATTCTAGGCAAAGTTTTACAAATGAGGCCCCAGGTCTTTATGCTTGTGAAATTACTGTGGGGACTTGGATTGCTTGGCCCACATGTGCTTTCTGGTTCATTTTAAAGCTTACAGCCGTGTCTGTCACTAGACAATATGGTCCTGGTATAAATAACACAAGAGCTGTCCCGGCACAGAGTCCAATATGTTCCTAAGGTGTGTTGTAGTCCAGCAAGGCTGTCCTTTGTCTCTGATTCTGGATTCTGTTTGTGGTGTTCATGGACACGTTTCTCAAGATGTAGATGTCAAGAAGAGGGAGCTGGTTGGAGAACCTCCGGGTGTCATATCTGCCTATTGCAGATGATGTGGTTTCATTGGTGTGTTTAAGCCATGGCCTTCAGGGTGAAAAGCGGCAAATGTGAGTTGGGCTTATCAAAAGTGAGCTTCTTTAATTCTCCAGCGATGTTTCTCACCTTGGAAAAATGTGGACAGCTCCCTCAACGTCAGGGATCAATACCAGACGGAGGCGCTCAGGTATCTTGATGTCTTGTTCATGAGCAATGGAGGATGGAGTGAGAGATTGAGGGACGGACTAATGCAAAAGTAATGCAAGTGCTGCTCCGCTTTGTTGTAGCGAAGAAAGAGCTAAGCAGGAAAGTAGACTTCTCAATTTACTCGTGTGTTTATGTTCCAACCCTTACCATTAGCCGTAAAATATGGATTATCACAATTAGAGTAAGATATTTGGGTTGGCTGGATTCTCCGTGGAGGTCCATGTGCAGCCACGTGTATTGTGGCTGTATTGGCTGTGTCCCTCAACAGGGACAGTAATACCTCAAGGGGGGTCTGTGTTTAGGACATGCTTTAGTTGCAAGCAGTTCTTTCCTTTTATTACCTCTGCCAAGGAGGTTATGTTTTTGTTAGGGTTTGTTTTATCTGTCTGTTAGTAACATAGCTCAAAAAGATATTGATGGATTTTGATGAAATGTTCAGGAAATGACAGCCATGGGATCAGAAAAGAGTGATTAGAATGTGGGGATGAGCTGGATCACGGTCTGGATGGACTGAACGCGTTTGAACTGGCCAACTCTCCATCCCTGCTATATGTCGTGATCTATCCACCCCCACTAAAACACAATGTCATTTTATTTTTATTTTTTATTTTTTATTTTTTTTAATGTGTAATAAATCTGTATTAGAAATTGCTGTGGGTTTTTTCCCCCTGATATTATGTACACGGAGACAGAAAGTAAAGGGGAAGAAAGAAAGAAGATGAATGACTTTACTGAGGAGTTGGCTACACTGTTCGCCAAGATTACACCTACTTGTGAGCGAGTTCTCATTCTTGATGATTTTAATATTCATGTATGTTTAATATTCCTGTATGTTGATTTAGGCCACGTCCACACGAAGCCGGTGCGTTCCCTATCCGATTTTCTTTTTCCTCGTTCTAAAAAAAATTCCGTAAACACGGCGTCGTCTCAAGAAATATCTGCGTACACATGAAACCACTGAAACCGACTGAAAACGGTGTAGTATACATGCCAGACCAGTATGGGGCGCTGTAATTCTGCCACAGAGATACACTATACACGGAGAAGAAGACTTTGAGCATGCGCATAACCTTGTACGCTGTTACGAACCAAGAAGAATCAATTTATAAAAAAGCAATAGATTTTGCTGTAATAAAGCTAGTAGGCTTAGTAGCTTCTGCAGCATGAACAAAATCATGTAGTCCGCCATTATTGTTGTTGCAGTTACGTGTGACGCAGCCGAAACGTGATGTGATTACATCATCGTTTCACAAAATATACGGATTGGCTGTACACACGAGACCTCAAGGGTGTTGTTTTCAGATTTATCCACTTTGGGACCCGGTTTCAAAAAATAGCGGTTTGAGTCTCCAAAAACGCCGGATCCGTGTGGACGGAACGCTAATACGATAAAAAATGTATTCGTACACAGCGAAACGCGTCTCCGTGTGGACGGGCCCTTAGAACGCTGCTGCTTGTGTCCTCACTAAAACCAGGAAAGTAGAGCACATCACCCCAGTTCTAAAGTCCTTACACTGGCTTTCCTCCACTACAGCTGTGGAGTTATCCGCAGCTTTTTAGAAGTCTGTCAGCCCCTCCGCTTCTTCAACTAATGTTGACGACTTAAATAATTATTTTTTGGCAGCTTTTCTTCTGCCCTTGACTCTTTGGCACTGCTCAGACCTAGGGGCCTGAAATATAAGAAAGATCTCTGGCTGAATGCCCACACTCATGAAATTAGAAAAACGACTAAGAGTTTAGAGCGTAAGTGGAGGAAGGACAGACTACTTGTCTCATTCAAGATGATGCGAAATTCCGACTATGTTTCAGAAGATGGTCAAAGGGGCTACGAACAGGTATTTTGCCAATGTTATTTCTTCCAACTCTGCTAATCAAAGGCTACTAAATAAAACCCTTGATGCTGTTCTCTTCCCTGCTGCCTCTTTTCTCCCTACATCGTCTGTAGGCTTGTGTAATAAGTACCTGTTGTTCTGTGTTGATAAAGTTGTTCAAATTAGATCTTATATCTCCCCGTTCTCTTGGGTTATTCCCCCTGTGCCTTCTTCTTGAGCGATCTCTAACCACTTCGAACAGGTCTCAATTGACTAGATAGTCTATTGAGACCTGTTCTTGTACGCTGGTGACTTGACGCTGTTGCTTGTTGGTCTCTCCTTTTGTGCTTCTAATTGTTTTTATTGGATTTTTTGCTCGACCTATTCATTGTGATTTATTTCAAACCCATTTTTATATGCTAATATGAGGCTTGATGGGATTTGCCTGCTGCTGGCTGCCGTGTTGATGTTTCTCCTGGCTGACCGATTGCGGCCTGTGTCGGGACTCCTCCAATAATTAGCTGAGGAACTTCTCAGACTGCGTTACCACCTGCCGATAGCCTAGTAGGTCCTTCCACTGGGATAAGTCTAAGGGCATAAAGTCATTTTGGTCCTCCACTCGCTGCTCTCCACTCAACGCTGGACAGCGGGATGTAAACCACCAAGTTCTGGTAACGCTGGCTAGGTTGGCTAACACACCGGTCAGTCCCAATTCTACTCCGTTAAACTTTGGTCTGTTAAACATCCGCTCACGGACAAACAAAGGTCATCTTATCCAGGGTCTCCTTATTGACCGTAAGATCGATTTCCCGTTTATCTGAAAACTTATCTGAAACATGGCAAAAACCAAATGATTTCTTCTAGCTAAATGAGGCCGCGCCCTGGGTTGGTTTACATTGCTCATCCCCGTGGCTAGGGGTCGCGGTGGTTATCCTCGGGTTATTATATCGTGGGACTTGGAACGTTTCTTTTGTGTCGGCTCTTGATTTTAATACATTTGAATCCTCTGCCTGTAAACTCCCTGGTCCCAGCCCAGCTATTATTGCTTCTGTCTATCGTTCACCTAAACATAACAGTGCTTTAATCTCTATTCTTACTGCCTTTCTTTCTTTTTTATGCTCTCTCTGTCATAATATTATTATGGGTGATTTTAATATCCATTTGGACAACCATGATCATGAGCTCAGAAAAGATTTTCTATCTTGTTTACATAACTTTGATTTTATGCAGTATGATGATTCTCCAAGGGCCACATCCTGGACTTAATCTGCTGCTCTGGCCTCGTCCCCTTCAACCTGTCAGTTGATTAACTGCCTGTTTCGGACGATTTTCTTCTGTCATTTAGCACCAATCTCATCCTTTCCTCTACAAAACCTCTTTTGTTTTATTTATTTTTGTAATGTCAAAGCCATTAACCCTGACCGTCTCTCCTATGCCATCACCTGTTTGGAATCCTCTTTTAACTTCTCCGATCCTGCTGCATTGGTGTCTTATTATAATTCTAAATTATCCAATATTTTAAACACTTTTACTCCCCCTAAAACAAGTATGGTTTCTTTCACTGTTTCTGCTTCTTGGTTTTCGCCTGAACTATGTCTGCTAAAGGCTAAGAAACACCAACTTGAACACCTATATAAGAAAACTGGACAAACTGTTCATAAAGAAATGTATTTTAACCATGTTTTGTACTACAAAGACTGGCTTTCACAAGCTAAAAATAACTTTTATTCCTCCACTATATTATCACATAAGGGTAACTCCAAGACACTTATTTCTATTTTAAATAATATTCTCAGGCCCCCTGATTCTATTCCCTCTCATTTTATTCCTCTGCTCATTGTAGTTCTCTATCATTTTTTAACAAGAAAATCAACTCCATCCATCAGTCCTTCTCTGTCCAGCCTCCCCCCCCTCTCCTTTCTGAACTTCCTCTGCCAACTCTTCTGTGTTCTGTTTTTAAATTACCTACTTCTCCATTCATTTCTGATCTTATCATGAAATCCAAACCTTCCTCCTGTAAACTTGATCCCCTCCCTACAGTTCTCCTTAAAGCCTGTCTTCCTTCCCTTCTTCCCCTCATTTTCACCATCATCCACTCCTCTCTTTCTACTGGAATTGTCCCCTCTGCCTTTTAAAACTGCTGTCACTACACCCATATTGATAAAGCCTGGTTTGGATGCGAATGACCTCAATAATCCTCGCCCCATCTCCAAACTTCATTTTCTATAAAAAATTATTGAGAAATCTGTTGCCTCACAACTTCTCTCCCATCTAACCTTCAATAATCTATATGAATAGTTTCAATCTGGTTTCCGTCCCCATCACAGTACAGAATCTGCACTTCTTAAAATCACAAATGACCTTCTTTGTGCTGCATATTCTGGACTGGTTTCTATTCTCATTCTTCTTGATTTGATCGCGGCCTTTGACACAATATCTCATGCTGTTCTTCTCAATAGATTATCCTCTATCGGCATCTGCGAAATCCCTTTCCTCTGGTCTGAATCATATCTCTCTGGTCGTTCTCACTTAATTCAGCTCAAGTAATTCTCTTCCCATGAGTCTCCTCTCAGTTTTGGTGTTCCTCAGGGCTCTGTCCTGGGACCTCTTCTTTTTATCATTCACCTCCTTCCTCTCTGCAATATTTTCCGAAAACATAATATCCAATTCCATTGCTACGCAGATGACACTCAGCTCTACATCTCCAGTAAGCCTTATTCTTCTTTCCCACCCCCTTCCCTTCCGAACTGTCTACATTATTTAAAATCCTGGTTTTCGTCCAACTTCCTCAAACTTTATAGTCATAAAACCGAGTTCATACTCATTGGCACTCCTTTTACCATTTCCAGGATTAACAGTTTTCCACTCTCCATTGACAACTCTATTGTTTCGCCCTCCACTCTAGTCAAAAGTCTGGGTGTCATCTTCAATTGCACCTTATCCTTTCAAACCCATATAAATAATGTAATTCAGTCCGCATATTTTCACCTTCGTAATATCCATCGCCTTCACCCTTCCCTTACTCCTCACTCTACAGCTATATTGGTTCAACGTCTAGTCACTTCTCGTCTTGACTACTGCAATTCTCTTTTCTTTGGTCTTCCCCAGAAATTGCTTCACAAACTCCAGTTGGTTCAAAATTCTGCGGCCCACCTGATTACAAAAACTCCAGTTCTTCATCAACTGCACTGGCTTCCCATAACTTCAAGAATAATAAAAAAAACAACTTTTAACTTTTAAGGGCATTCATCATCTTGCCCCTCCGTATCTGTCTGACTTCATCCAAATTGCTGTTCCCTCACTTTCCCTCAGATCCTCTTCCTCTCATCTCACTCCCCTTTTTGCCTCGTCTCTATGGAAGCAAGATCTTTTAGTTTCTCTGCCCCCAAACTGTGGAACTCTCTCCCACCCGACCTTCGAAACACTAACTCCCTTTTTTTGTTTAAATCCAATCTGAAGACTCGCCTGTTCAAACTTGCTTATAATCAATAACCCACTCTTAGCCTTAATTCTTAATTGTTTTAATGATTGTTTTGCTGGTTTTTTTGCTTGTAATTCCGATTAATTCCTCTCTTTCACAATATTTTTGTAAAGCGTCCTTGGGTGCTTTGAAAGGCGCTTCAAATAAAATGTATTATCATTGCCAAATTGCTGCCAAGTTTAAAACCCTCCGGCTCCCCCCTTGATCCAGTGCCCCCCGTCTTTTTAGTGACGTTTCATCATCCTCACCTTTGCCGTGGGGGGTCCCCCAGGATTCCATCCTCGGACCTCTTTTGTTTTCTCTATATATTCTCCCACTGGGCAACATTTTCAGGAAACATGTGATCTAGTACCATCTTTAATTCAATTCAATTCAGCTTATTTATATAGCGCCGATTTACAACAGATGTCATCTCAAGGCACTTAACAAGAAATCATTTCAATACATTTATACAAACATTCCAATCAGTTAAAAAGTTTCCTATTTAAGGAATCCCAGCCGATTGCGTCAGTCATTGGCGTGAGGTTGGGCAGACTTTCCAACCATTGCAATCCCTCAGCAATCCCTCATACTGAGCAAGCATGTAGCGACAGTGGAGAGGAAAAACTCCCCTTTAACAGGAAGAAACCTCCAACAGAACCAGGCTCAGTAGGAGCGGCCATCTGCCACGACCGTCTGGGGGTTTGAGAAGACAAAGCAGAGACACAGAAGGAACAGAAGATCTGATATAAGAGAACTTTCTATGTTACAGAAAGTAAAAAGTTGATAACAGGACACAGTGGATGTTCAGTTACTGGGAGCATCATCCCAGTCGATGCCCCCCGTCCAACAGGGCATTGCAGCCAAGCAGGATACCAGACCAGGTATATCTTCTATGGAGAGAAAAACACTGAGAGAAAACAAAGTTAACAGTCGAAATAACAGAATGTACTGTAATACAACTGGAGAGTCGTAGGAGAAAAGGAAGTAGCAGAGTGAAGAAAATTGGTAAGTCTGTCCTCCAGCAGTCTAAGTCTATAGCAGCATAACTACAGAGATAGCTCAGGATGACCTTAGCCACTCTAACTATAAGCTTTATCAAAAAGGAAAGTTTTAAGCCTGGCCTTAAAAGTAAACAGAGTGTCTGCCTCACGGACTAAAGCTGGGAGCTGGTTCCACAGGAGAGGAGCCTGATAACTAAAAGATCTGCCTCCCATTCTACTTTTAGAAATCCTAGGAACTACAAGTAAACCTGCAATCTGAGAGCGAAGTGCTCTTTTAGGAACATAAGGAACAATTAGATCTCTGATGTATGATGGAGCTTGATTATTAAGGGCTTTGTATGTAAGAAGAAGGATCTTAAATTCTATTCTGGATTTAACAAGGAGCCAATGAAGGGAAGCTAAAACAGGAGAAATGTGATCTCTCTTTTTAATATTCATCAGAACTCTTGCTGCCACATTTTGGATCAACTGAAGGCTTTTAATGGCATTTTGTGGACTACCTGATAGTAAAGAATTACAGTAGTCCAGCCTTGAGGTTACAAATGCATGGACTAGTTTCTCAGCATCACTCCTGGACAGGATGTTTCTAATTTTAGCAATATTCAGGAGGTGAAAGAAGGAAATCCTAGAAACCTGTTTAATATGGGATTTAAATGTCAAGTCTCGGTCAAAAATAACGCCGAGGTTCTTTACGTTATTACTGGGGGCCAATTTAATGCCATCCAGATGAAGTGATTGACTAATCAGTTTCTGTTTAAGAACTTCTGGTCCAAAGACAGAAACTTCTGTCTTGTCAGAATTTAAAAGCAAAAAGTTTAGGGTCATCCATGGTTTTATGTCTTCCAGACATGCCTGTAATCTACCTAACTGACTGGGTTCATCAGGATTTATTGATAAATATAGTTGTGTATCATCGGCATAGCTGTGGAAATTTATCCCATGCTGTCTAATGATTCTACCAATTGGGAGCATATATATGGTGAACAGAATTGGTCCAAGCACAGAACCCTGTGGAACTCCACAAGTAACCCTTGAGAGTGAAGAAGATTAATCATTTAGATGAACAAACTGGAATCTATCAGACAAATATGATTTAAACCAGCCTAGTGCTGTTCCTTTGATCCCTGCAACATGTTCAAGCCTTTCTAAGAGAATATTATGATCGACTGTGTCAAAAGCAGCACTGAGATCTAACAAAACCAGAACAGACACCAGTCCATTATCTGAGGCCATGAGAATATCATTAGTAACCTTCACCAGTGCTTTTTCAGTGCTATGATGAGCTCTAAAACCTGACTGAAACTCTTCAAACAACTCGTTACTGTTTAGATGCTCACAGACTTGATTAGCAACAATTTTCTCAAGGACTTTGGATAAGAAAGGAAGGTTAGATATAGGTCTGTAATTCACCAAGTCATCTTGATCAAGGGAAGGTTTCTTGAGTAAAGGTTTAATTATAGCTATTTTAAATTCTTGTGGTACGTATCCATTTACTAAGGATAGATTCATCATATCCAAAATGGGGCCAGGAACCAAATGGAACACTTCTTTAAATAATTCGGTTGGGATTGGGTCCAACATACAAGTTGAAGGTTTAGATGAGGCTACAAATTTTTGATAATATAACAATATTTTTTATCTTTATGCCGATGATTGCCAGATTTATGGGACACTTAAGCCTCAGTTGTTCCTGCAGCTGCTCGTAGACCTTTTTATGGATTTCAAAGAATGGTTGACCAGGAACTTTCTACACTTAAATGACAGAAAAACAAAGTCTGTTCTTTTCGTCTCAAATGTAAAAGGTGATGTTTCCCCATTAGATCTGTCCTCTACACCATTCCATCTTACCAACACTGTCACTAATCTCTGTATTAATTTGGAATCTGTACCTAAAATGGACTCCCAGGTAAATTCAATATTTAGGTCATGTTTTTCCACCTGAGACGGATTTACAACTTAAAACCTATTTTGAAAAAAAGTGCTTGGGAAATCCATTATTCAAGCCTATATTACTTCCCGATTAGACTTTTCAAATTATTCTCCAATCGGCATCAATAAGGCCTCCCTTTCCCACCTTCAGTTGGTTCAAACTGCGGCTGCTAGGTTTTTGACTGGTGCTGCTAGAGGGCAGCATATCTCACCTGTTTTCAGCTCACTGCATTGTTTCCATGTCCGGTTTAAAATACAATTTTAAGTCTTTTTTGTTGTTTTTAAATGGACTGGCTCTCCTGTTCTTGTCAGAGTTACTCTCCATGTACCAGCCTTCTCGTGCGCTCAGGTCAGCTGACCTCCTTCTCTTGAGTGTCCCGAAAGTACGCACTAAATCTCGAGGGGAACGAGCATTTTCAGTATACAGTATGCCCCTAAACTCTGGAATGAGCTCCCCCTCTGTTAAGCAGTTTGCTTCTTTAATTGCTTTTAAAACCTGTTAAAAAACCTGTTTGTTAACTTTTTTTTGTACTCTTTTAGCTTTTTTCTATGCTTTTGTCTATTATTTGTGCAGTTACAGTGCCATGTATCACTGTGCTTTTCACCATCTTTTTGTATTCACTGTTTTCTTGACTCTTGACTTCTATTTTACTCATTTTTGTGCTTTCTGTACAGCACTTTGGTTGATTATTATGTCATGTGTCAAGTGCTTTATAAATAAAATTGAATTGAAAGTGTGGTGCCAAGCACTTGCCAAATAAAGAGAACGGGTTTAAAATTTGTTGCTTTTCTTGAAGAAAAATAGTGTAGAGAGATCTTCTATTTTCTACAGCTGGATTTCTTATCTCTCAGGAATCATGACAATAAAAAACTTGGCTGGCATTCACAAACTTGTTCATGAACAGGGAGCAGAGTATCATTGATTTCAGAGAAAAGATGTAGAGTTCCATCATTTAGCAGGAGCTTGAAGTAAGGGCTTCTAAAAAAGTGTCACTTGAGGTGATTCAATCAAAATGCTATTTGAGTGCCTCCCTTCAGAGGTTTTCTGGGCATATCCTACTGAGAGGGGACTCGTAGGTCTTCCAGAACCCACAGGAGGGACTATAAAACCCTCTCTGCTGGCCAGACAAAACAGAAACCTGGTCCTGTTACCCCAGCAACCTGATCTCAGATAAGTGGAAGTAAAAACTTGTCACCTGACATGACTTGTACTTACAAATATGCTGCAGTTTGAGTTTATACAATCTTTAACTACAAGCAAGAAAAAACAGGGAAACCTTTGGGAAGTCGGAATATATGTTTTGGATCAAAGAAAAGTGAAACTTCAAAGCGATATCTGCCTCAGAATGGACAAACTTTCAATATTAGATCAAAAGTACGGATGTGTTCAGCGGTAACACGGATTTCCAGTGAGTAATCTTAGCTTTAAAGTGAAATGTGGATGGACATCCACCAGCAAGATAAAGGTGTTATTTTCCACTATTAGACTCTCACCTGTCTGCAGTCCTTATCATTTTGCTGGAGAAACTCAATCTGAGCTTAAGATCTGTTATTTGCTTTAAGTTTGACCATTTTGGGGTCAAGGGCTTTGTGTTCAATGTTGTTCTGCACTAAAGAGGAATCACTTGGAGGCCCTCAGTCAGTGGATCACACAGGGAATACAATCCCCCATCAGAGAGTGAGTCTACCACCTTATTAATTAGCCTTTGCAGCTTAAGGCCAACCTGGTAACCTATTTAAGGAGTAAATAATTACTTCTTAGGTCCTATGTCATCATGGCTTTTAGTAATTTGGAACATTATCACAGAATTACTTCTGCACCCTTAGAGTGCCAAAACAAATTTGGAACAGTGAGGTTTGCCCTGAAAATGCTCTCTGGGCTTTAAATCTTTTAGGATTTGTTCCAAAATAAGACAAATTCTTCTTTGAGTCCCAAAGGATTTTAAGACATGCCAAAAGACATCTTGAGGAGGGATTGATATCAAATAATTGAAAAGTGCATTTAGTTTGAAAATCTTTGTAGATCACTTTCAATCTGACTTACTTTTTATGACTTGTGCATCTTTGAACCTAATATTATGTTGAGCTGAGGTGTACAAGGTTGTACACAGTGATCATTATCCTTTGTTGTAACTTTAGGTAAAGCTATTAGAAATAAGACAGAACAGAATGCCTCTAGCTTTGTCGGTTCACATGTTGTCTTAACTCCAGAGAATTTCTGTGAATTTCTTCTTCATTTTCAAATCAATACCTTGTTTTGTCTTCATGGTCAGCTGTTGAGTCTGACTGAGGAAGAGATGATCAATAAAGGCTTTGTTAGAAGTCGATCGCTTTGTTAAAGTGCAGTGCCAGCGTTCACTCCGTCTGTGTTGAGCTGTACTCTTCTGCTCCTAATCAAGTCATAAGCTGGAAATGCACTATTTGTCTTTAAGGTAAATACAGACTCAAAATCTGTCTGGGACATTTTGGTTGCCTGTTCTTCTTATGGTCTGTTGCTTTACTTTTCCTCTTCGATTACATATGCAGCATCTAATTTTCATATTATAAGGCCATACCTATTTTAATAATATGCATCAATGCATATAATTACCCGCTTTATTTGTTTTCTGTTAGCAGGCGCATAAAATTAGGAGATAAAAGTTTACTTAATTTCCTAATTTGACCAAGTTTTTCCTCCTTGTCTCTCTTTACATTACCTCCATTCTGTTCAGGGGAAATGGATGAAAGGGTGTTGGTATTCATCTGTTTGAGTCACCTTTCCCCCCTTATGTAGTGTGACAGTGAGGGGGTTTGTAAGCAGCCTACTTAGAGTAAATGATACCATCTGTGGTACTCCAGGGTCACATTTTATGTGGAGTTTAGAAAATCCTTACTTTGCTGTCCTTGCCTAAATACTGAACTTAGAGTATTTGTTTATGTCCATGCTGAGGTGGATCTTAATCAGTTAGAATATAATCCATAAGTACATTTCAGTTATTGAATTCAAAAAGTGATAGTTATACCATTCAAGCAGTTATCTGATTATGGCATACAACTAATGAAAAGCCAAAACTGACGTTCTAGTATTAGTTATTAGTAATATTACACCAGATCTAAAGGGGTGCAAATTTACCCAAAAGGTCCACTGTGGTGTTGGCCTTTCACAGAGCAGTTTTTTCCCCCCAAACGTCTTTAGAGCAACATGATGCAATGGGCCTTGATGTTATTTTTTCGGTCAGCAGTGGTTCTGGCCTTATAATTCTCCCCTAGACGCCACTTCTGCTCAATCTCTTTTTCTTATTGCTGAACGATGAACTCTGACCTTGACTGTGCAATGTGAGGCCTGCAGAGCTTTAGATGCTGCTCTGGCTTCTTTTATGACCTCCTGGGTGAGTTGTTGATATGCTCCTGGTGTGATTTTGGTAGGTCGGCCTCTCCTGGGCAGATTCACCACAGCCCATAATGGTTCTCATTGTGATAAACTGGAGTCTCAAAATTCAGTCAGTGACTTTACAACCCTTTCCTAAAACTGAAACATCATTCAGTGTGTTTACTTGCAGTAGGAGAAAACCTTCTGAAAAGCATGTGTTCACCTCACTGCGGCTGCAGTCGAACCAAACTGGCCTACTCTTCATCGAGCGGTTTGGAAACCATATTTCTTTGCGTGGAAATGTGGCTGGTGTGATTTGCATTCTGGGTTGTGTTTTAATAAGAAAGGACTCGTGGGACACAGCAGTCAGTCGGAGGAGGCAACAGGCACTCCACTCCATTTATTTATGTGTACCTGGCAAACAAAAAGCATTGGCATGCATTGGCATTAGCCCCGACTGTAGCCCTGCCCCACATGTACTTCTACAAGAACAAAAAGGACATCCATAAACATAAATGAGAAATATCAACATAAATGACAATAAGACAAAACTATAACTTAAAATATGTCAAATTAGCAATAAAACCAAACAAAAACATGCAATGGCGCCAGATCCTTACCTCTTCCCAAAAGGGGAGCTAACCAAAGAGAAGAGGAAGGGGAGGGAGCAAATTAAATAGGAGTACCAAGACAGGATGTGACATCACAAGGGGCAGAAATAACTATCAAAAACGGGACTAAAACAACTTAAAATAATGCCAAGTACAACGAACATAAAGACAATCAATGTTATGTACAAAAATAAAATAAACTTTAAACAAAAAGGCAGTCAATGTGCGGCACCGCACGGCACCAGATGAGGGCGCTACCATCTAATTTGCCAGAATTTAACCGGCTATATGGGGAGCCTAAGTCTCCTCCCCTTCCTGTTGGCCTATGGGTCTCCAGGCCAAAAAAATATAAATAAATGGAAGTCAATTGAGGGATAAAAATTATGTTCTGGTCCGCTTTGTCTTATGTCCTTAATCACACATACGATGTACCTCAATTTAAATGACAACTAATGATGATGTGTTTCGACTGTGTTTGTCAAGTGATTTGGGATTTATTAGATTCTAAAAATTTGAAATTAAAATGCCTACATATATGACGTCACGGAGCTAACGCTAGCTAGCGCTAGCTAGCACTATTTCTCCCCCAGCATAGCTGCCCCTTTTCACATTTATGGTGGTTTTCTCCACGTTTAATGCTCCTTCCTTTGTCCTGGAGGAAGGAGGCGAAGCCAGCTAATCAAACGGCATTTTTTCTCCTTCTTCTTCTTCAGTTGTAGTCCGAGTGTTTTTACACAAAACCTAAAGTAACTTTTGCCGCCGGTCGAAAGTGAACGTTTTCTCTGCATCAAAATGTGTCTTTAAAATTCATGGACATCATATGTTCAATCCATGGCGCATTTCAAACGGGATCAGAAAATAACTTTTATCGCTCCATTGACTCTTATAAATTTTTTTGGGCAGTAGGGGACCCATGGACCGGAAGTAGAAAGGCGTGACTTAGTCTCGTGCATATCCTGCTTTTACTCCGTCTGCTTTACTGCCGCCAACCTGAAGAATCCCGACACAAAAGGTCAGATGACGCCACCTACTGTCGGGGAGTCGAACACACTTCAGTCAATGATTTCTTAGTGATATGTAAACTGGGATTCTGGTTAAGGTATGAGCTTCATTTTAGCCAAAAGCTTGATTTAGATTTGCATGTAAACGCACTGATTGACTTTGTCATCTGTTCAGATCACAATGCATTTTCATCATGCTGTCTGACAGGTTCTGTGTTTCCTGATTAAACATGTCAGGCAGTAATCAGGCCCGAATGAAAACTGAAACAAAAACCATAAATGGTAAATAATTATATTTAATACATGATTTAACAAGACGAGTCATTTTATATTCACAAAATACCAGCTTGGGTTGAATGACTTTTTTCCCCTTTAACTAATTAAATCATGTTCTGAAAACAGCGATTCTACTCAGGTAATCTTTCCATGATATAAAAAATTTGTTTGAGCTCAAGAATTTAAGTGTGACAAAAACGGAAGATATCTGTAAGGGGGGGGCAAAACCTTTTCATAGCACTATTTGTTATATGTTACAGTTGTAGTTCTGAATTAAGAAAAATCTATGTTGGAAAATATATGACTATCATTTACAAAATAGAATAAATTTAAATGTGTAAAAATATAATTGTAGCTCTTTGAAACATGATAATAAAATTGAAAATAGCTTTTCATAATAATAATGATGATTTGTGTGGACGTGTGTGTCGGACGGTCCTAAGCTACTGAAAATGTTCTTTGCTCCTTTTCCTGTTGATGCTTAGTGGTTATGACAACGGTTGCTTTTGAACGGTCTGGTTATGAAGCAATTTGTCAAGTTTGTTGACAACTTAGACTAGAAATCCTGCAACAGAGGAATGCAAGTGTCAATCCAGCCTTTGTAATGTAGACAGCCAGCAATAAGTGAAGATGCTGTGCCAAAGGCTGTATTTCTGACCTCTCCTGATGGACTGTAACACTTTGAATAAAAAATAGTTTTCTATTCATTTATTGCCACAAAACTAGTTTATTAAAAATAAAGCAGTCTTACTTGGATTTGTTTCAAAACATAGTTTTTTGACAAAAAGAAACAGTTATTGCTATAAACTAAGCCTTTTACTCACAAATGCCACGATGATTTGCCCCTGAAATTAGGCTTTGCTATAATCTGCTCTATAAATGGTTCAGCATGTTGCTGTCCTGGACCTGCAGCGGTAAGCTTCTGTAAATGTAAATTAATATAACTGTGTTTCCAATGCCAAAAACCTTTCACAACATACTTACTGTTTAACCAGATAGAGCCATTCTTTGTGGAATATAACCTGGATGGTTTACAGAAGAAGAAATAATATTTTGTTTTTATTTTATTTATAAGCCCCTTTCTGCTTTCTTTTAATTCATGTTTTAAAATGTCTACATCTGGGAGGAGTTTACTGAGATTAGCCCCAGCTCTGTTAGCTTTATAACCTCAAAAAATGGCCAGGAGGTTTTAGTGCACTAGAGATTCACCTTCATGTTCCCAGGTTCTTTCAATCAGCACCAAGCAGGGCCGGCCCAAGGTATAGGAGGGCTTGGCGGCCGGCCCAAGGCATAGGAGGGCTTGGCAGCCGCCTTGGGTGCCACTTGATGGAGGGGGCACCATTGCATTGCAAGCCCTCCCCCCAAGAAAAAAACTCATTTATTTTTTTACATAAATAATGATAGGTCACATATAAGCAGTTTGCTGATCTATCTAGCACTCGTTCTTTGTGCTGACAAGACTGTTGGAAATACTAAATGCAAAAAGTGATAAAAATCCGATACCATCTTTAATTTCCCATTTAATTTACCTGACCCTGAACGTGCCCTGCAGCACAGTGCCGTGCTCTATGGATGGGGAGGGGGATGAATTAGCAGGGCACAACTCAGAACAGGTTTTAAATAGCGATGACAGACGTAAACAACGAGCTATTTTTTCATCATCAAAATAATCTCCAAGCCATCGACGGCGGCTTTCAGAAAACAACGATGATATCAAACCTTGTAGGTTTCTGATGTGACCAATCTCATGTGTAGTGTGTAGTTTGCACCAAACAACAATCTAGCCCATGCAGGGCACCAAAAACACGAGGGCCGGCTCTGGTTACATGAAGGCCCCCCAATATAAACTGATCCATCACATCTAGGAATATATTTGAAATATTTGACTCAGGTTAATAATTGTTCTCAGTAATGGTGATTATTGTGTAAAGTTGAATAACTCAGTTGTTTCTGACCTTTTGTCGATAAAGCAAACATGTTTTAAAAAGTAATGCTTCCTTTAAAAAAAAAAATGACAAAAGATGGAGGGGAGATTTTGTTAAAATTCAAGGTTTAAACCCTTTTATAATATTATAACTAAACTCAGCAGAAAAAGAAACGTCCCTTTTTCAGGACTGTGTATTTCAACAATAATGCTGTAAAAATCCAAATAACTTTACAGATCTTCATTGTAAAGGGTTTAAACAATGTTTTCCATGCATGTTCAATTAACCATAATCAATTAATTAACATGCACCTGTGGAATGGTGGTTAAGACCTTAACAGCTTACAGAAAGTAGGCATTTAAGGTCACAGTTCTAAAAACGCAGGACACTAAAGAGACTTGTCTACCGACTGTGAAAAACACCCAAAGAAAGATGCCCAGGGTCCCTGCTCATCTGCGTGAACGTGCATTAGGCATGCTGCAGGGAGGCATGAGGACTGCTGATGTGGCTAATGTCCGCACTGTGAGACGCCTAAGACAGCGCTACAGGGAGACAGGAAGGACAGCTGATCATCCTCGCAGTGGAAGACCACGTGTAACAACACCTGCACAGGATCGGTACATCCAAATATCACACCTGCGTGACAGGTACAGGATGGCCACAACAACTGCCCGAGTCACACCAGGAACACACAATCCCTCCATCAGTGCTCAGACTGTCTGCAATAGGCTGAGAGAGGCTGGACTGAGGGCTTGTAGGCCTGTTGTAAGGCAGGTCCTTACCAGACATCACCAGCAACTATGGACACAAACCCACCTTTGCTGGACCAGACAGGAGTGGCAAGAAGTGCTCTTCACTGATGAGTCACGGTTTTGTCTCACCAGGGGTGATGGACGGATTCGTGTTTATGGTCGAAGGAATGAGCGTTACACCGAGGCCTGTAGCCTGGAGCGGGATGGATTTGGAGGTGGGGGGTCCGTTATGGTCTGGGGCGGTATATCACATCACCATCGGACTGAGCTTGTTGTCATTGCAGGCAATCTCAATGCCTTGCGGTACAGGGAAGACATCCTCCTCCCTCATGTGGTACCCTTTATGCATGCTCATCCGGACATGATCCTCCAGCAGGACAATGCCACCAGCCATACTGCTCCTTCTGTGCGTGCGTTTCTGCATGACAGCAATGTCAGTGTTCTGCCATGGCCAGCGAAGAGCCCGGATCTCAATCCCATTGAGCACGTCTGGGACCTGTTGGATCGCAGGGTGAGGGCTAGGGCCATTCCCCCCAGAAATGTCCAGGAACTTGCAAGTGCCTTGGTGGAAGAGTGGGGTAACATCTCACAGCTAGAAGTGACAAATCTGGTCCAGTCCATGAGGAGGAGATGCACTGCAGTACTTCAAGCAGCTGGTGGCCACACCAGATACTGACTGGTACTTTGGATTTTGAGCCTCCCTTCATTCAAGGACACATTATTCTATTTCTGCTAGTCACATGTCTGGGAAACATTTTTAGTTTATGTCTTATGGGGTTGACTCTTTTAGTGTTCATACAAATATTTACACACATTAAGTTTACTGAAAGTAAAAACAGTTGAAAGTCAGAGGACGTTTCTTTTTTTGGCTGAGTTTATGTTTCTTTTGTGTGAGGGGAAAAATACTACAGGCAAAATAACAAGAATGTTTACACTTAGGGGTTTAATTCCAGGGCTTTCATATAATAACATGAATTTACCAGGTACTAAAATCACTAAAATCTAATCTCGGTTTACAAAATGTTAAGACTTTACATACATTTATTCTGTTTTCAGAAAAACTTTCTGTCTCTGACCTGTGCCTTTTATATTTTATTGTATTTACTGTATTTTGGTTGACATTTCTGAATTGCTTTATAAATAAAAAAGGAATAGTGTGGTATGGTTAAATCAGAGAGCATGATTTTACCATGTTATTTAAAAAAAAACAAAAATCCAGCCAAAATCGTATCGTCTTTGTCAACCCTAAAAATCCCAGACAAATACAAAAACCAATCATATAAATATTGTTTTTTTATACAATGTTTGCATAGTATACACATTTCCAGGTTCTGGCAAGTAGCAAACACATGGATCCTTTGAGAACTACCAACCTGCAACAAATTTGATCTGATTTTATTTAATTGTTTGCTCTTTCCTACCAACTAAATGCAATTTGCATTAATATATCTATGCTTATTTAATTACACAAACATTTAAAAGTTACATAAAAACCTTATTAACAAACAAAACTACTGTAATGTGATTTTATGGAGCTGAGTCGGTTCAGGGATCCTCAAGCTCTTCATTATGCCTAAGCTATATAAAACATAATAACCAAGAAAATGTTCAGTTAAATAAACCTTGTGCATGGATTGCCCAACAAACATCATCCTGTTAAAGAACAATGAATAAAATCATTATTTAAATTTGATAAAATTGAACATTTAAACAAATTCTTAGTCCTTGAGTAAATAATTCATAAAGAAGCCATTAAATCATTGAAAACATAAAGAAAGATCCCTTTCCCCCCACAGCAGGAAAGTCTGCAAAACAATAGAGCCTAATAGTACTCTAAACAATGCATACTCCAAACCGCAGGAGTATGAATCAACTTTGTCATATTCCTATTTACGGATGTCTAACAGTATTTTGCTAACATCTCAAAAAATGCTTTGGACACTATTAAAAATGGGAGCCAGATGCTGTATTTTATAGATGATTAATTAATTCTTGATTCACTTGCAGGATGTTTTATTCTGGTTTCGACGCTCAGATCTACCCAATCAGCCTCACACCAACGATAAATCCAAACATAACTCCTGCTGCACATTGAAACCAATCATATTCCAAAACTGTAGAGGTGCTTAAAGGGGACATATTATGCAAATGTCTCTTTTTTCATCCTTTTGTGTTGCCTTTTGGGTCTCTGCTGCCTCTATAAACACTCCAAACATGAAGAAAAACCATCCATCCATCTATTTTCTTTTTTTTGTGCAAATTTCTGCTGTCAGAAATCTTGTGCTTCTACAAGCCATTTGAAAAAAGTGCCTTAGGCAACGTTCACGCTGCAGGTCGTAATGCTCAATTCCAATTTTTGATTAAATCTGATTTTTGTGTGTGTGGTTGTTTACACTATTACTGAAATGCGACAGCAAACACACTCAAGTGGGAACTGTTCATGGCGTGTGCAGAAGTAGACAAGATGTCAGGCTTTTGACAAATTATTGAGAGGAAGACGGGCATTGAGTAACATTTAGAGCCCTCATTATAACAATGGCCTTTTGTGGAGCAGTGGCTGCTACTTCTGAACAGAGGTGGATGTGGGTTCGGAACCAGGAGGGGTGGAGTTGTGATGTGAAGAGCTTCACTGACACAGAGTTCAGCCACAACTTCAGGATGTCAACACAGACCTAGGAATACATCTGTCAGCGCCTCTTCTCAACAATCTCAAGACAGGATACTCATCTCCGCCAATCCATACCTGTGAGTATGAGGTACAAGACGGATTTAATGCGTCATGACCATTCAGACTGCAGTCGCTTTCAGAAACATCAGATATAAGTTGGATTTAGAACCGCATATGAAATTTAAAAAAATTAGATTTTTGCTCTTCAGACTGTCATAAAATAATCAGATATATGTTGCATATGGGAAATTTGCACAAACCCGCCCCTCACATGTCAAACCCTGCCCCCCAATTCCACTTCCATGCCATTGTCATGGTAAACAGGCAGCCAAGGAAGTAGATGTGTGGGCGTGGTCTACAACCGTTAATCTGCATAAAAGGGACAGAGATCTCTGAACGGCTCATCCTGAAAGGGACTGAAATTGTCAAGATCTGAGCTGGTGAGATCGCTTTATGTGAGAGTGATTTTGTGCAAAGAACTTCATTAATGTGTTTTATACAGACCATAGATCTATTATAACTTGTTTAAAAAGAGGCATAATATGTCTCCTTTAAAATAAAGCAATAAAGTTTTACCACATCTTCTTCTCTGCACCCTTGCTCTTGCTGGTTTATGTATTGTCCTCATTTTTTGCAGACCTTACAGAAAGTTTCGACCCATCTGTTCAGCCTAGATGACAAAGTGCTTCATGTATTATATTTTCAGATTTTCTTTATACTTTCATCGACATTTGCGTTTCAAATCAAAAAAAAAAAACACACAACAAACAGAGTAAATACTTGAAGCGTGGTTCAAATAAAGCATGTTTGAAACTGTAATCCCCCACTTGTTGAATTGTAAATTAAATCTGATTAACAGGTTTTGGAAAGCTGAGTTCAGTTTCACACTCCGGTCCTATTGCGGCTGGACCTGTAGAATCAATATGATACGTATATGGAATCTGTCTGATGTCACACAATAATCTCAAAAAGCAATAGATCATGTCACAATTTAAAGAAAGTCTTTCATGTCAATCAGTCTGGGAAAGGATCATGGGCGGTTCTAGACAGGGGCCAACGGGGGCCAGTGCCCCTTTAGAACTGGCCTTTGCCCCTGTACTGATGAGATACTACTAAATCAGCTTCTTATCGTGAAATGCGCTGAAACAAAAACCATAGCTAATCGGTCCCTTGGACCAATTTCATTTTTTACCTTCACAGTTTTCATTTCTCAATGAATAAAAAAATTTAGTTGCTGTATAGAGATAGGATCGCTGTTTTCATCTGCTAGATCAGGGGTCTGCAACCTGCAACTTTGGAACCGTATATGGCTCTGTGACACACTTAATAAATTAAACGGCGAAACATTGCCCTGTTTTTTTATTTGTTTTTTGTTCTGTGCCCCCATGAGAAAACATTGGCCCCACCCTGGCCCCCCTGGTGAATTTGGTCTAGAATCGCCACTGGAAAGGATACAAAGCCATTTCTCAGACTTTTGGGAAGGCCTCAATAAATCAATTCATCATTTGAAAACAGCTTTTTTTGGATTTACTCTGCTATCATTGTCTGGTTAAAAAAATTGTTTGATTGTCTGCGGTCCTCTCCCCACTGACTTTACTCACCAAAAGACAATGTTCGCCCATTTGCTGAGTAAAGATTTGTTTAAGCCATGCTGATTTCCAAATTAAATCTCTTGCCAAGCCAAAGGAGCAGGTCCTCCAGAGTGCTGAGAGAATTGTGGCTCCGTTTTAATCACTGTCTTCTTTCAGGTTAGCGGGGGGAACTATCGATTCGGATTCAAATGAAGCTGTTGTGAAGGCGAGAGGTCCATTTGTGAAAACTTGCTGCCGTGCCTTCCTCCAGATAATGAGAAAGCATAATGAAGCATATTAACTCTCATCATCCCCTTCTCATCAACGCCATCACCAGCAGCGCTTTGATTGGCACCTATCTACCGAATCAATGGCATTGACTTACATTTATGCCTCGCCATCTGTTTTGTTGTCATGCATTATAAATGATTTGGAGGGGAAAGTTAAAAAGCTGTGACAGTTTTCGCAGCACAATTCGCCACGGAGGTTGTGTCATTTCCAGCCCCCCCACCACAAACACACACACACACACACACACATACTGGTAACGGTGAAATACTGGGACATTTTTTTCAAACCAGTCTGGTGGTGAATACTACGGACACCACTTTTCGCCCACGCTACAGGTAAAGTGAATGTGTCAAAAAATCTTTTATAAGGAACACAACACAAATCCCACTTTAAATTCAGTTTACACACTTCAAAACATCAAATATATTGACCTGACTTTATGCAACTTTAAGAGGACAAAGATAATAAGATGATTAAGCCCCACCTCTGACATAAAGAGACATTTCAAGGACCAATAAGACTTGTAAGGACATTATATAACTTAAAATAATGTCCATAAGACATTTCAGAGTATCATAACGACAAATTCACTTTAATCCAATGAGCTTAATTTAAACCCTGCAATAATGACAATTTACATTATGCAGATTCCAACCAAAACATTAAAAAAAAAAAATCTGATTCAACAGAAATAGAATGCCATGTTGTAAAACCTTGAGCATTTTTCTTCAAATATAAGCTTTGAACATGTAACAGCACATTCTTTAGCTTATAAAACATTTAGCTTATTAAAACTATAAGCTTTTTTCACCAACTAAAAGTAAGACAAACATTTTCTGTAAATACATTTACCACAAATGTTTTCAAAAGTTTTGGTTAGCTTTTTAGCTTAAGATTTTCCTGAGGTTTTTAGGGTTGATCATTAGGGATCAGCTTTTGCCCTGTATCATCTGGACGCTTCTTGCACGAGCTTAACCTAAACCCTGCAATAATGGTATTGTACATTATGCTGAATTCCAACTAAAAAAGTCAGGGGTCAAAATATAAAACAAATTCAAAGATCTGATTCAACAGAAATAAACTGCAATGTCATAAAACCTGGAGCATTATTCTTCAAATGTATGCTTTGAACATGTAACAGCACATTCTTTGGCTTATAAAAACATTTAGCTTATTACAATTATTAGAGCTTTTTTAACCAACAGTAAAACTTCAATATTTTTTGTATATACACAACAAAATTTTTCAAAAGTTTTGGTCAGCTTTTTAGCTTAAGATTTTCCTGAGGTTTTTAGGGTTTTGTTTTTTTCCTTTTGTTTGTTATGCCTCGATTTCTAACAAAGTCTCTTATGTTTTGGAGAGAACGACTTTCTAATAAAGGATATTCGGCTTTTTGACACTGTTGTATTTCAATGAAAGATGCCAACTTCCCAGTGTCGACGTGCTTCTGAAAATGCCTCATTACTGCTGCAATTTCTGCAGGAGACCATTTCCGTCTTTGGCTTCTTCGAGGATGGTCCTCTTCGGTTTCATTTTCTGGAAATGCTATATGAAAAAAGGGAAAAGAGCAATTTACAAACTATTTCTTGATTGCCCAAAAAAAACCAATACCGGTGCAATATAAATTACAACACCCATGATAGAATCAGTTTCGGAAATGATACGAATTTATGTGTCACTAAAAAGATTTAATCTAGTGTTTTGATTGTGTTGACTAAATCCAGCTGTAAAATATTGTCCAAGTTTTTAAAGGTTTATAATATAAAAGCTAGTTCTTGTGGTACCTTGTGATGAGCCCTTTTCAGCTGAGTCAACATTCAGTATCTAAACACTAGCACTCAGTATAGACCAGGAGTAGGAAAATAGTCATACCTGCTGAGGTATCTGAAGGTTTCTCAGGTAGTGGTCCAGCAATCCCATTTCCTACAATACGGTATCAATATTTTAGCAAAACAAATCTGCAATATTGTTCTTCAACACTGCAGTCATTTTGAGGAACAGAGAAAAGAGAACGTTTATAAAAAGCTTTAGCGTCTTATGATAGCTTAATAATAAAAAGGTCATACCAGCAGAGGTTCCAGGTAATTCATCAGGGGATATAGGCATTACTGATTCTGTGGGTGAATGTTTCTCAGCAGGTGGCATGTCGCCCATCCTCTCTAGAATAGAGCATTGACACTTCAATATTCACAAAATCCTCTCCATCTAGAAACTTCCAACTTTGACATATTAGCCTTGTACTTGAATGGCAGATTTGTATGGTGGGTTAGGGACCACAGCTTTGCATGAAATGGTTAATTCTGCCAATACCTGAGACCCCCCTATAAACCCCTAAACTTGCCTCTTTTATAGTTCAAACACCTACTAAATATGTAATAATACAGTCTTATTTAAATGTCATTTCTGGATTGACTGGTTTGCAAACACCAACCAAGACAATGTCAAGTAACCATATGCCAAGGTAATTCAGCTACCTAAGCTGCCTTTTCTCTCAAATATTTTGCTCTAGGGAAAAACAAGACTAGGAAGAGGTCTGCTGTACAAAAAGCAGTGTTTGCAGATTATCCCAGTAAAAACCAGAAACTTAAAGGGAAAGAGGGGTACAAAGAAGAACAGACTCAAGGAAAACAGAACTGAAGAAATGAAATGCTCAAGGACAGGCGTTACACCGCAAGCCATCCTGCCAAATTCACTGTGTTCCTGGAGGCAAAAAGACAGGCCATCACTAATCACAAACCCATACTGTCTGATATTAAATTAGTTTTATAAACTGTTACAGTTTCAAATCATTGCATCTGATCAAAGCTTTACTCCTGCTTGAATTCAAAACAAGGAGGGTAAAAACTTTTCAACTCCACACTCAGATTCGAGTTTACAGGTTTCTTGAGGTAAAGTCGGTTATTTATTGGGACATGGGTTTCAAAAGTTACTGTTTAAATACCTAGTTTGCAGTGAATAATTTAAACAGTCTGCATTTCTCAACATGCAGAAAGATTTTAAATGAAATTGACATGCTTACTTCAAATACATAATCATTGTAAATGCCATTCTAAAAATAACCAAATTGTTGACAAAAAAAATCTACATGTCAGTTTTGTAAGCATATAACAATAACAACAATAATAATAATAATAATAATAATAATAATAATAAGCCTTGTAACTGATAGTCATACCATCAGAAGATGGATCAGGTTCTTGATCATTGTCACATTCAGTATTGTTTGCTTTTGGTAATGGGTCACAAACATCAGCTTCGCTTTCTCCACTTTCACAGTCTGTCACGTCCAACTTTTCTGAAAAACAGTAACGAGTAAATTAAACATGGAAAAATCAAATAAAAGAGGTGCATAGAACTTAAAATCACCTTCAATTTCTATCTCCTCCAGTGTTTTGCCTTGAAGATTCGCCAGGGTCCCCTTCTCCATGGCAAGAAGCAACTTAGAAATTTTTGCCAGTTGGGTTGTGGCCTCTGGCAGCCTGTAATATTCTCTATGAACACGGATGTTGTGTCCTAGAAAGTCCGCTACCTGGTCAAGTTCATGATTTTTTAGGTTCAACACTTGAGATATTGTCGCAACATGCTTGCGAAGCTGTGTTGACCTAAGAAGTTCAGGCTTTTGGGCACCACACTCATTTGCATAACTCCTGAGACAGTCTTGCCCTCTATAAGGGGTCAGACAATTAGGTCGTGCAAAGAGAAAGGGGTTTTCTTCAGGCACTCCACACTGTCCTCTTCTGCTGATGAGCTGTGTGATAGCTTCAACCATGTCTGGTGATAAAAGGACAGCAACTTTTCTTCCCCTTTTCCCCCTAATTTCAACCCTGCTGAAATGGACACAAAGTCGCTGCTCAAACTCTGTAAGACCACTAGCAACATCTTTATGTAAGGGGGTGGTGTCCCTCTGAAGAAAAGCAGAAAGCTGCATCTTAGAAACCTCTCCGCCTCGTCTTCTGTTAAACAAAATGATTTTTGCCAGTGTGGTCCTACACAGTTCTCCATAAACTTGTGGAGATGGATCCCTCTTCAAAGTCTCAAATGCGGAGTTCGCTGTCTTTTCCAAATGCTGGTGCAGACGCTGGACATCCTCAGTGAACGGGAGAGTGGAGGGCTTGTTAAAGTGCTTGTCACTTAAGGTGGTTAAAGCTGTGTGAGAGACAAGTTCAGACCACTTCGATGTGTGAAGTGTTTTGAAAGCGTCACATGATTTTTTTATCTCATCCTCTCCCGTCATTAAAGCTCTGCAGTGTATGAGGTCAGAGATCTTGATCAACGAGTGCCCTAATTTCAAAGCAAGGCTTGGAGTTTTATACGAATGCCTATCCTCATCAAAGCCAGAGACTTTTTTGACAGCTTGGATAAGTATGTGGAAATTTGAGGGCTTGACAGCATCTTCAAGACTGAAGATTGAAAACTCTTTACGCAGGATGAGAAGAAGTCGTCCAACTTCACGAATCTTCTGCCGTACATACTCATGCTTAGAGGGATCTTGACCATGTTTATTGAAAAATGACTGGGCAAGTTGCAGAATCATAAAGTCGCTTCGCACTGCTGCAGAGATGTCATCATCTTTCATAACGGTAAGGAGCTTCCAAACACCTTGGGATATTTGTTGACATTGTGCCGAGTCCACCATTGAGGCCAAGCTCAAGACAGTTTTCTTTCCCAACTTATCCTCCGTAACTGGTTTTGAGGTACATTGTCGGGCATGTCGCCAGAGGTGCCTACGAAGGTAAAGTCCTTGGCAGTGCATGCAGTGAACGTACTGCTTTTTGTCGTACTTGAGCTTTGGTGTGCGTTTAAGTTTAAGCAATCCGCTACCACTCTGGTAAACCTCTCTATTGTGAATACAGTTTCCCCTATTCCTTAATTTTTCCAGCATTTTCTTACGCACATTTGAGTCTTTTGGAAGTGCTAAAGCTTGAGCAACTTCGGGATGCGTCTTCTCGTGGGTTTTAAAATGCCGAGCAATCTTCGACTGGGGCTTGCCACAAATGAAGCAGTAGTTTTTCATATCTATTGAAGATGATATGCTTGAAGACTGAATGCTTTTAACATCTTCAGTTCCAGCGAGTGTCTTGACAGAAGTAACTTGAGCCTGGACTTCTAAGGGTTCCACTGTTTTTGTCTTCTCAGAACAGCTTTCCGTCCGTTTACTCAAAGTCTTTGTAATGTTCTTCTTACATGCAGAGACGAGCCCATTAGCCAATTCTTCTGACGAAGTTTCAACAGAACAGCCATCAAGCTCACCCATGACCTTTTTTAGAGGATTTGAGGGATCCATTGTAAGTTCTACTGAACTATCTGAAACACTGGCTGAGTCAGGTACGTATTCTTCCTCTGAAACTTCTTCACTTGAGGTAGTTTTTTTAGACTCCTTTAAAAAGAGAAAATGATTAATATTGCTCTGTTTAAGTGCAAAAAAAATTAACTTCTGAGAGAGATTTACCGGTGAAAGGGATGCAACATGGACCATCTTTGTCTTGTCATAACAGCTCTCATGCCAAAAGGAAAAACAAACTAGAAAATGTGCAAAAAGGTTACATGATTTTAAACCAGGAACAGAAAAAAAATAATATTAATATATATATATATATATATATATATATATATATATATATATATATATATATATATATATATATATATATATATATATATATATATATATATATAAAAAATACAAACAAACATACACATATACAAATTTTAACAGAAAAATAAATCAACAAACTAACCCACCTTTACATTTCACACCATTCCATTTCCGGGCAGCATAGGGGCCTAGGCAATGGGCACATTTTTCCATGCTTGACATTGATGACTGTAACACAATGTGTGTGCATTTCTGAAAAAAAGAAAATCACTCTTTTATTACTTCAATTAATCATTTTTAAGGCATTATTACTTGAAAATCTTAATTTTAAAGTTTATGGAACTTGACACACAGTAGTTGTCCAAAACTATTTTCCAAAGCTACAATTGTGTATACGCAGGTGACTGCAAACAATATTACACCAAGGACAATCTACGCACAGTCAATATTAATTAACCTAATACCCATGTACACTGAGAGAACTGTGTTAAGTTCATCATGAGAACATATCCATTAGAAGCCTTCTGAGTTGAAGAACACACAGTCCTTAGAAAGTTGTCACCTGGCATAAACATGCATTGCTAGGACTGTGTACACTCTGAAATCAACAAGATAGAAGACAAATATAAAATGTGTTTTTAAAGATTAGAAAAGGGAGATAAATGATCACCTGGGGATCAGGAGAAGATGGGATTGATGACATGTGTTCTTCAGCATCAGGTTGGTCTGTAGGAGCAGCAACCTGAGGATAAACGCACCAAATTGGATGTTAGAACCAATTAAAAACTGGAATTATGAAAACTAACAGAACACCACCACTGTGTACATAGCAAGGACATATATTAAACAAATTACTAATCAAAAATATTTAAAGCCCGTTCCAGGCAAGTTTAAACAATATCACACCAAGGGGCATCTACACACAGTCCTTAGAAAGTTGTCACCTGGCATAAACATGCATTGCTAGGACTGCGTCTACATTCTCAATTAATAATATGCAAGAAAAATCTTTCAAAACTATTTTCAACTATTATAGACTCAGATTTCATCACCTGTGGATCTAGAGAAGATGGGATTGATGACATGTGTTCTTCAGCATCAGGTTGGTCTGTAGGGGCAGCAACCTGAGGATAAACGCACCAAATAGGATGTTAGAACCAATTAGAAACTCGAATTATGAAAAATCAAAGAACACCACCACTGGGTACATAGCAAGGACATATATTAAACAAATTACTAATCAAAAATATTTAAAGCCCGTTCCAGGCAAGTTTAAACAATATCACACCAAGGGGCATCTACACACAGTCCTTGCTACTACTAGACCTGACATCTATGTACACTGAGAGAACTGTGTTAAGTTCATCATGAGAAAACAAGAATTAGAAGCCTTCTGAGTTAAAGAACACACAGTCCTTAGAAAGTTGTCATCTGGCATAAACATGCATTGCTAGGACTGTGTCTACATTCTCAATTAATAATATGTAAGAAAAATCTTTCAAAACTATTTGCAACTTAGATTTCATCACCTGTGGATCAGGAGAAGATGGGATTGATGACATATGTTCTTCAGCATCAGGTTGGTCTGTAGGGGCAGCAACCTGAGGATAAACGCACCAAATAGGATGTTAGAGCCGATTAAAAACTAGAATTATGAAAACTAACAGAACACCACCACTGTGTACATAGCAAGGACATATATTAAACAAATTACTAATCAAAAATATTTAAAGCATGTTGCAGGCAAGTTTAAACAATATCACACCAAGGGGCATCTACACACAGTCCTTGCTACTACTAGACTTGACATCTACAGGTCCTTCTCAAAAAATTAGCATATTGTGATAAAGTTCATTCTTTTCCATAATGTAATGATAAAACGTTACTTTCATATATTTTAGATTCATTGCACACCAACTGAAATATCTCAGGTCTTTTATTGTTTTAAAACTAATGATTTTGGCATACAGCTCATGAAAACCCAAAATTCCTATCTCAAAAAATTAGCATATTTCATCGGACCAATAAAAGAAAAGTGTTTTTAATATAAAAAAAGTCAACCTTCAAATAATTATGTTCAGTTATGCACTCAATACTTGGTCGGGAATCCTTTTGCAGAAATGACTGCTTCAATGCGGCGTGGCATGGAGGCAATCAGCCTGTGGCACTGCTGAGGTGTTATGGAGGCCCAGGATGCTTCGATAGCGGCCTGAAGCTCATCCAGAGTGTTGGGTCTTGCGTCTCTCAACTTCCTCTTCACAATATCCCACAGGTTCTCTATGGGGTTCAGGTTAGGAGAGTTGGCAGGCCAGTTGAGCACAGTAATATCATGGTCGGTAAACCATTTACCAGTGGTTTTGGCACTGTGAGCAGGTGCCAGGTCGTGCTGAAAAATGAAATCTTCATCTCCATAAAGCTTTTGAGCAGATGGAAGCATGAAGTGCTCCAACATCTCCTGATAGCTAGCTGCATTGACCCTGCCCTTGATAAAACACAGTGGACCAACACCAGCAGCTGACATGGCACCCCAGACCATCACTGACTGTGGGTACTTGACACTGGACTTCAGGTATTTTGGCATTTCCTTCTCCCCAGTCTTCCTCCAGACTCTGGCACCTTGATTTCCGAATGATATGCAAAATTTGCTTTCATCCGAAAAAAGTACTTTGGACCACTGAGCAACAGTCCAGTGCTGCTTCTCTGTAGCCCAGGTCAGGCGCTTCTGCCGCTGTTTCTGGTTCAAAAGTGGCTTGACCTGGGGAATGCGGCACCTGTAGCCCATTTCCTGCACACGCCTGTGCACGGTGGCTCTGGATGTTTGTACTCCAGACTCAGTCCACTGCTTCCGCAGGTCCCCCCAGGTCTGGAATCGGTCCTTCTCCACAATCTTCCTCAGGGTCCGGTCACCTCTTCTCGTTGTGCAGCGTTTTCTGCCACACTTTTTCCTTCCCACAGACTTCCCACTGAGGTGCCTTGATACAGCACTCTGGGAACAGCCTATTCGTTCAGAAATGTCTTTCTGTGTCTTACCCTCTTGCTTGAGGGTGTCAATGATGGCCTTCTGGGCAGCAGTCAGGTCGGCAGTCTTACCCATGATTGCGGTTTTGAGTAATGAACCAGGCTGGGAGTTTTTAAAAGCCTCAGGAATCTTTTGCAGGTGTTTAGAGTTAATTAGTTGATTCAGATGATTAGGTTAATAGCTCGTTTAGAGAACCTTTTCATGATATGCAAATTTTTTGAGATGGGAATTTTGTGTTTTCATGAGCTGTATGCCAATATCATCAGTTTTAAAACAATAAAAGACCTAAAATGTTTCAGTTGGTGTGCAATGAATCTAAAATATATGAAAGTTTAATTTGTATCATTACATTATGGAAAAGAATGAACTTTATCACAATATGCTAATTTTTTGAGAAGGACCTGTATGTACACTGAGAGAACTGTGTTAAGTTCATCATGAGAAAACATGAATTAGAAGCCTTCTGAGTTAAAGAACACACAGTCCTTAGAAAGTTGTCATCTGGCATAAACATGCATTGCTAGGACTGTGTCTACATTCTCAATTAATAATATGCAAGAAAAATCTTTCAAAACTATTTGCAACTCATATTTCATCACCTGGGGATCCAGAGAAGATGGGATTGATGACATGTGTCCCTTAGCATCAGGTTTGTCTGTAGGGGCAGCAACCTGAGGATAAACGCACCAAATAGGATGTTAGAACCAATTAGAAACTAGAATTATGAAAAATCAAAGAACAACACCACTGGGTACATAGCAAGGACATATATTAAACTAATTACTAATCAAAAATATTTAAAGCCCGTTCCAGGCAAGTTTAAACAATATCACACCAAGGGGCATCTACACACAGTCCTTGCTACTACTAGACCTGACATCTATGTACACTGAGAGAACTGTGTTAAGTTCATCATGAGAAAACAAGAATTAGAAGCCTTCTGAGTTAAAGAACACACAGTCCTTAGAAAGTTGTCACCTGGCATAAACATGCATTGCTAGTACTGTGTCTACATTCTCAATTAATAATATGCAAGAATAATCTTTCAAAACTATTTGCAACTTAGATTTCATCACCTGTGGATCAGGAGAAGATGGGATTGATGACATGTGTTCTTCAGCATCAGGTTGGTCTGTAGGAGCAGCAACCTGAGGATAAACGCACCAAATAGGATGTTAGAACCAATTAAAATATCCTTAATACAACGCCATGAATGAAAAGGAGTAGGAAGAAAAAACCTTTTATATCTGCCCCTTTCTTAAAAAATAAACCACATATGTATATGGTGTCGGTAGGTTACATGTTACTTTTACTTTCAAAATAAAATCATTGCCATCAATTTGAAAACTTCATAATATCTATTATTCCTTTAGTTCATAAGCGTTAAATATTTTCTCTTTATTCATCCTTTTAAACTGTATGATGTTATCCCACATCTTCAGCTCATCCTCTATTGAGTTCCAAAATATTACCTCACATATTGACACACATCTCTGTTTCAGCGTAGTCTGTGCAAATAGACATTTAAAATTTTATTTCCTTCTACCATATTGGTCAACTGAACTAAACAAATAACCTGTGCATATTCATTGGTAACAATTTCCTTTTTGTTTTGTACATAAATAATACTGCATTTAATTAAACTAAATCTTTAACTTTAATATTTCCTGATTTAATAGTTTATTTGTATGTTATCAAATTATTTTAATGTAATATTTCTACTGCCCTTTTATGTAATATAAATAATGGCTTTACATTCGTTATATACATGTATGGCCCCACACCTCCAAACAATAACTCAAGTAAGGCAAAATGAGAGAATATGTGTAAGGCATTATAATTCAATGCATATTTCGCTTTGTTCAAGACAGCAATATTTCTGAACAATTTTGTTCTAATCTGATCTAATTGTTCTAATGGCAATCTATATGTGATTGCCATGTTATTGTATCGTCCATTACTACCCCAGAAAACCTGAACTCAGATACTCTTTCAATTTCCACCCCATCAATAATCAAGTTAATTCTTCCGACCTTTCTTCTTTTAGTAAACAAACTTTTTTAAGCAAAACATTTTTTAAGGTTGACCATTTCATTTGATACGCTTTCTGACAATGCTTTTATATCATTTCCTGAGCTAAAGAAATTTGTAGCATCTGCAAATAAGACAAATCGTAAGAACTTAGACACATTAACAGTGTCAATATATACAATAAAAAGTTTGGGTCCCAGGACTGACCCCACACATACATATTGCTGTCTATTATTCAAATAACTACGTGGCCATTTTAAAAGGTGTTCCTCTTATGCCATACAGTTATAGCTTTGAGATTAAAATTGTCTAGTGTCTAATGCTTTTTGTAAGTCAATAAAAACCCCTATCGTATAGTTATTTTCTATTGCATTAGTAATTTCTTCCAACATTTCTATTAATGCTAATGCTGTGGATCTATTTGATCTAAAACCATACTGGTTTTCACTCAACTTATTCTTTTAAATAAAACTATCAAATTTCTGTACAAACAACTTTTCAAGTATTTTTTAAAATTGTGAAAGAATCAACACTGGTCTATAATTTGTAAATATTGTTTCATCGCCTACTTTAAATATTGAAATAACTTTTGCTATTTTTATTCTATCTGTAAACACTCCTGTAAGAAAAGAAAGATTAAAGATATAACTTAAGAGTTTACTTGTACAATCTACAGTCTTTTATAATTATATCTAGCCCATTGGTATTAGTCCATTTCTTATATTTAGTTTTTCTAACGATTGTTCTAATTTCCTTTTCGTTTACTTCTCCCAGAAACATAGATTACAATATTCTGTTACTTCCGATCCAATCGAAATCGTTTTGCTCCTCATTGTACGTTTTGATACATATTGATCACATTTTGATCAAATTAGATCCTACATTAACAAAAAAGGACTTAAATTTCTTTACTACTTCACTCCTATTTTCAATTACTATTATTCTAGTTAAAATATGTGGGCAAGCCTGTTGATTCTACTGTATTTCCTATTGCATTGTCTGTGTATAATATAATTGACTAATGAAAACTAATATTGATTCCAGGTTTCTAGTTGTCAAATTTATGCAACATTTGTCAATATCTTATCCAAGGCCTGTGACCTGCAACATTTAGGAGTGTCTATCTGTATTATTAACTTTGTTATTTAATTGGGTCGTCAGCAGAAGTCTGTAGAACCTGAGTTCATAAGGAGGTAATTCAGACATTTAAACCATATTTAATGGATTTAGGTCACTAGTCATGAGCTTTGGTGTTTGAAACTGGAGCTCTACTTGGTGTACATTTTTCTGTAATGATACTGGGCTAAATAAGTGATACACCCAAGTATATTTCTGTAAATATATGGTTATTATGTACCTTTACTCTCCATGGCCATTCAGAGTCTCCGTAGTTGTATGTTATCTCTTCCCCTGGCTTTATGTCCTTTATTGCAAAGAGACAGAGATGAGGCTTTCCATTTACAGTGATTGTCTTCATCCTGCTGTTAGGGTTGAGGTTGTCGTCATTAACTAATCTTCCAAAAGTTCCATCCTCTCTGGCTGCATCAACACTGAAATGAAAGATTTTTTTTTAAACCCCTTAGTATAAAATGACAAGATTACATAAAACAAAGTTATTCTATTTGCCAAATCTGATCAGAATCTAGTTATTTTTAGATATTCTTTTATATACATACCATAGATGTTTTCCATTGTGACGGAATTCAAACAGGAAAACTTTCATGGCATCGTGATAAATTCTTATCCGTCTTTCATGCTCCTCCTTGTTTATTAAATCTCCTCGATATTCCAGTAGAAATGCTCCTTTATCAAAGTGCCTTGTACTAAACACACCTCGACCTTTTAAAGCACAAATTACATTTTCAACTCACATTGAAACTCTATATCTCATAAAAACACTTAACTTGAAACCTTACCTTTCAATGAGTTGATGTATTTTACATCAAAACCATCTTTGTCCCTGCTTACACTCACAAAATGGGCTGCTTCATCCTTTGGTTTAATTTTAACCCTCTGTGGCCTCATTGTTGTCTGCATCTGGGAAATAAGGCAATAGTGATGAGGAGGAAATTACTGGAATACTTGATAGACACTTCTCTCCAGGGGTGTCAAAAGTGGATCCTCAAGGGCCGCTATCCTGCATGTTTTACTAATTTCCCTGGTTCATTGGCCCTGAATCAAATGATGACTCATTAGTAGGCCTCTGCAGAACTTTGCCATGCTGAGGAGGTAATTGGAACATTTGAATCAGCTGTGTAAGAGCAGAGACATCTAAAATTGGCAGGACCCCACAACTTGAGGCCTACAGACCAGCAAGCAATAATATACAATAATATTTCCATGTTAGTCTTACTGGTTTTCTACCCTTGTCATTAGGGCCCACTATCCTTTGTGTTTAAAGATTTCTACTTCAGCGCACCTAATTCAATGCACAGCATTACCTGTCATTACCTTAGCATGTAATCAAGAGCTGTAGAAACCTGTTAATTGCCATTTCATTTAAATCAGGTGTGCAGGAGGAAAATACCTGCAGAATTGTGAGTCCTGAGGGCCAGGGTTGAGAAACAGCATCTAACTGCTATTAACCCCCACTGATATTTTATTTTGCCGTTACTATACCATTTTTGATAATGCAAACTATGCAGAAAAAAATAAAAAGGACATGCAACAAGTTGAAATGCTTCCTCAGAAAAACTAACAGCCAGCCTGGGTATCTAAAGCCATGACTAATATCTGGCAAAACATGTTTTCAGAAAATAAAAGTTTTAGCAATCTAACTTGGTTGTGAACAAAGTTTTTTTTATAATGAAACTACTCCTGAAACATTAAAGGTTTCAAGCTGCACTGCACATGCTAACATAAGATGAAGGAGCAGCCATTAACCTTTTGGTGTCACCAACTCAGTTTTATCATGAAATTAGCATTCAGACTAATTCCAGCTGATTTTTAATGCTCACACTGTTTAACTTGAAAAACCTGGTTGACAGAAAGGTATTTAAACCTCTTACTAAGTGGATATGTGCTCTCAATGAAAGCTAGCTTTAGCTTGTTAACTGTGCCAAATGTAGCAAGTGGCATCAAACATGTCTATATGTCATGGTAGAAAATATCAATAAAAAGTAGCATAACATAATAGGCAACGGGATTCAGGGAAGTTTTACCTGTTATCTTCACTCCTTTTCAAGTTGATGTGCACCTGATGGATCTGAGCACGTTGTAATCAAGGAGGGGAGGGGCTAAGGCTCCAGCCCCTTCTCCTTTCTTCCTGACTCCAATTTGGTCCTTCTGTGACAAATAAAAACTTACCTTGTTTTCTGATACAGCAACTATGTATGTACTTACTCATTATCAGTGCTGTCAAGAGATTAAAACGTTTAGTTTAATTAATCTAATTAATCTCTTTTTTTAATTGCAATTATTATTTGCTGAGTAAAGCCATCTTGAGGTATTTCATTTCAATTAATTGATTTTTTGTGGAAAAACAAATATGTAAGAAAACAGTGGCTTTATGATTTTTTTTTATAACAGACTTGAACAGATGCAATCCCAGGCATGAACATTTTCTTGCTTTTGAGACTAACCCCAAGTGCTACCTGCAATTTTGGCTTTGAGCATAAGAATTTGTTTAAATCACTAATATTTTTGGTGTCTGCTTGTGTTACATACTTAGATATGAGGTCTGAGTACCATGGACCACACCTTCCTCCAGCTGTTTCGATTCAAAAACAGTTTCTTCATCCTATTTCCAGTCTAGATTGTGTGAGCAGTGTTGTGGACATGCCTGGTAGTAATGTTAATATGGAGCAGGCTACAAAACAATGTAGTAATTAATGTTTAACGGCCAGAAAATATTTCCTATCAGACCTGTTCTAATTGTAACTTCTACTTATAAGGATGTATCTGACAGAAACTGTAAAGTTTATTAACACCGTTAGAGGACACAGAAATGAAAGGTCAAAGGTCTGGTTGAGATTGTGTTCTATAGGTGGTATTTGCAGTAGTGTTTCTTTATATCAAAGTAATGGAGCAATGCCTGACTCATAAGAATTTTAAAATTGTCGGAAGAGCTTCAGATCGCACACACAGTGATAAAAAAATCATGTATATACCTGCTGTGCTCCTACCATGTGCGGTGTCTGGAGCGACACCATACACGAACCAATGTTACTCACACGCACCGTTCGCTCTGAGCTGCACAATTGCGCACTGCTGACATGGTCTTCGCACACAGAAAATCAGCACTGCGCGCACACACACCGAGAAAATCCTAATTAAATTTGAAATAAAATAAACTAATAATTTGTCCTGTGCTATTTTGCAGTGTGAGTCAATAAGCATGTTCTTTAATAAACTTTCATAAATCAGGAACATTTCTACAATTAAATCAAAAACACAATAGGAACACAGATGGCTTTATTACACAAGGAGGGGATTTGAACCAGTTAATGTATGGGTTTATTGATAAACGTATATCTACTGGTAAAACATTTTCCTAAGGACAGGGCTGTAATCCAAATATTAGCTCAGGGTTGAAACCTGGTGGATTTTTTAGAGGTTGGCAAATACAAGGCAAAGGGAATATACCTTTTATTCTCACAGTCATAATCTATATTCAAGAACTGACTATTTCTTGATATCTGATAAATCAGTGGAGTGAGTAGTGGGTTGTGTAAAAGGTGCAATTATCACAAATGACCATTGAACAGTAGAGCCACTTGTAGACTTAAATGTGCATAATGAGAAAAAGAGGTTGTTGGAGACTGAACACTAAGCTACTTCAAAAAAAGGAATTTAATAAGTAATTTGGAGAGGATTTAAAGTTCTTTCTTCAATTCAATTCAATTCAAAAATACTTTATTGATCCCAGAGGGAAGTTAAGTGTTGGTATAGCTCATATAATTAATTCTTTAAGGAGTTGTTGTAGATAATGATGGCTGTGGGCAGGAAGGATTTCCTGTAGCGGTCTGTATTGCAGCGAAACTGAAGATGCCTCCGACTGAAGACGCTCTGTTGTTGTATGACAGTCTCATGAAGAGGATGCTCAGGGTTGTCCATAATTTTTTTGATTTTTTGAAGAATCCTTTTTTGCATTATCATCTCCAGATTTTCCACAGTTGTCCCAAGAACAGAACCAGAACCTTCTTTATCAGGTTGTTTAGCCTTTTTAAATCCCTGGCTCTGATGCTGCTACCCCAACAGATGATGGCTGAAAAGATTACACTCTCCACAACAGACTTGTAGAAGATCTGCAGCATCTTGCTGCAAACCTTGAAGGACCTAAGCTTCCTCAAGAAGTCCAGTCTGCTCTGTCCCTTCTTGTAGACGGCTTCACTGTTCAGTCTCCAGTCCAGTCTGTTGTCAAGGTGAACTCTGAGGTATTTATATTCCTCAACCACCTCCACTTCTTCTCCCATGATGGAAACAGTGTTTGACTTATCCCTGTTTCTTCTGAAATCTAGTCATCTCCTTTGTTTTGTTCACATTCAAGGTGAGACGATTGTTTCCACACCATGTCACAAAGCGGTCCACCAGCTCTCTGATTTCAGCTTCTTGTCCATCTCTGATACACCCGACAATTGCAGAGTCATCTGAGTATTTCTGCAGATGACAGGTCTCTGATTTGTACTGGAAGTCTGAGGTGTACAGAGTAAAAAGGAATGGTGAGAGTACGGTCCCCTGTGATGCTCCTGTGCTACTGACAACCTGGTTTGACACACAATTCTTCAGTCTCACAAATTGTGGTCTGTTGGTCAGGTAGTCATTGATCCAGGCGATTGTTGAGGGCTCCACCTGTGTCTTCAGGAGTTTCTGACAAAGTAAATCAGGCTGAATTGTGTTAAATGCACTGGAGAAATCAAAGAACATGATCCTCACAGTGCTGCCTGCTTTGTCCAGATGACAGTGGGTTGGTTGAAGTAGGTGGATGATGGCATCTTCAACTCCAACTCCACAGCGATAAGCAAACTGCAGTGGGTCCTAATACGTTCTTGTTTGCTTACTCAGGGGGGCAACAGGAGGCTCTCCAGGACCTTCATGATGTGGGATGTCAGGGCAACGGGTCTATAGTCATTGATGACTGATGGGGGAGTTCTCTTTGGTACTGGAACAAGGCAGGATGTCTTCCACAACACTGGAACCTTCTCCTGAGTTAAGCTAAGGTTGAAGAGGTGCTGCAGAATCTCACAGAGCTGCTCAACACAGGCCTTCAGGACTCTGGGGCTGACACCATCTGGACCTGCAGCCTTGTTCCGGTTCAGTTTCTCCAGCTGCCTCTTCACCTAACTTTTGGAGACAGACAAGTGGGAGGGGGAGGCAAAGGGGGTAGCAGCATTTCCTGACTTGGTTGAAGTCAAACTTGTGGAATCAGAAGAGTCCATGGCTGAGGTGAAGGATAAAACATCCGAGGTGTAACAGGAAAGCTGTTGATCAGAGGATAGTGGGATGTCTGTTTGGCTGGGAACAGGAGAGGGGGATGCTGAGGTAGTTCCAGAACTGAACCTGTTGAAGAATGTGTTCAGTTCATTGGCTCTGTCCAGACTTCCATCTATCCAATCCTTCCTGTCCTTAAAACCTGTGATCTTTCTCATTCCTGACCAGACATCTCGGATATTGTTCCTCTGTAGTTTGTTCTCCTTCTTCTTCCTGTATGCCCCCTTGCTGTCTCTGATCTTGACCTTAAGTTGCTTCTGTATACTCCTCAGTAATTCCCTGTCTCCCTCCCTGAAGGCTCTTTTTTTCTTGTTTAGCAGTTCCTTCAGGTCACTGGTGATCCAGGGTTTGTTATTAGGGAAGCATCTCACTGTTCTGGTGGGGATGATGTTGTCCACACAGAAGTTTATATAGTCAGTCACACACTCAGTCATGGCATTGATGTCCTCTCCATGTGTTTGGCAAAGAGTCATCCAGTCTGTGGTCGCAAAACAACCCTGCAGGGCTTCTTTAGCTTCCTGTGACCATTTTCTCACAGTTCGTTTTGTCACAGGTTGCCTCTGAACAAGTGGTTTATATTCTGAACAGAGAAAAACAAGATTGTGATCTGATTGTCCCAGAGGAGGTCTTGGTTTGGACGTGTATGAATCCTTTACATTTGCATAAAAAGGATATGAATATGGTTTCTACAGATAATGTAGCCACTATATGGGAAGCATTGAAGACATACATGTGAGGAAAATGTATTGCAAATACAAAAAAATGAAAAACAAAATAACAGAAAAAGAAGAGACTGGAAAATGAAATTAGTATATTGGAGAACAAAATTGCAAAACATTATTCTAATTATCTTTATAACACTATGTAATCTTAAAGGGCCTATATCATGCAAAATAAAGTTTCTGGAGTTTTCACCCCTCTGGCAGAGTCAGGGATTTAAAAAGGCTAAACAACCTGATGAAGAAGGGTGGTTATTTTTTAAGTGATAAATAGTATAACTTAGCCAGAAATGCATTCAGTAATGGGACATTTCCTTTTTCCAGCATCATTTTTAGAAGATTGTTGACTAAGACACAATTTTTCTGACAAAACACTTCATTACAGGGACCTCCATCTCCTGGCCAATCAACAGGCCAAGAAAGATACACGTGTGAATTATTCATGAGCTAGTTCAATGCCTGAAGCCACCTGCAGGGGCGCCATACCAACACACACGGTATACACAAATTTCTTGTCATTGTGAATTATTGAGACATTTTCAAATTTTTTTAATTTAGAGGTTTGGGATCCACCCTAACCCATTCCAATCAATTTTAAACTATAATAATTATGAGGACATTGGCCCTGTCCTGACAATTCCAAATGTCCTTTTTGCGTTGCGTGTATTCAGGTGAAATGTCCAGTTAATTCACCTTTACCAACACACACACACACACACACACACACACACACACACACACACACACACACACACACACACACACTGAAGGAAAAGCTCCTGATGTCACCATGGGGAAGGAAATCTCTCCACTGTTTGTTTCCTGGTGAGCTTTCCTTCCACATGGTGCTGGACGACTTTAATCAGCCTGACAAAGTCTGGCGTCTCTCTGTGGTGAAATCACAGTGAACTGAGCTGCACAACTGAACTCGAATTAAGTGCATTTTATGTCCATAGGTAAAAGATGTGAGTTACATATCAGGATGATATGACGTACTGATGAAGCAGCTGAGATAGCCCCAAGAGAGAATATCGCTTAGATCTTTAATTATGGCAGGAGAAGACAGGGGCATGTAATCAATCCTCTTACCTTTTATGGTGAATTTGCAATAATACATATTCACAAGGGAATTAATTTTTTGTGTTTTTCTTTTTTATTGGTGTAAATTAAATTTACATCCATTTTTTAAAATGCACAGATTAGAAAACATACTTTCATATCTGAATTTATTGATTGTTAATTGAAAACCGAAAAAGAAGACTGAAATGTAATATTTAGCTGTGAGGTTTACAGTACAGGAGCTTTGCAAAAGTATTCATACCCCATGAAGTATTTAAGCCACAGGCCATCTTGGGGACACAACAAATGTGTTGGAAAATAAAAAAACGGTGATGGAAAATTAACACTGCACATCACCCTGAACACACCATGGATGGTTTAGATCAAAGTGTATTTATGTGTTAGAAAGGCCTAGTCAAAGTTCAGACCTAAACTATTTCATAATATGTTTCAAGATTTGAAAATTGAAGTTCACAGATGCTTTCCATCCAGTCTGACTGAGCTCGAGGTAACCGCAATGGACAGAAATGCAGTGTTGTACCTGAACGAATTCATTGAACGACTGCAGTCCAATCCTGATGGGAAGCTTTATTGCCAGGAAAACAATTTGATTGTGGCGCTCAGATTGGTTATTTGTCTCAATAGCTCAAATAATTCCTCCTGAATTCATCCCAATTAAAACAGCTGAACAAGCTGAGTAGCAGAGAGCAGCAGTGGTCACTGCTCAAAACATATCAACTCTGATATGATTGAATCAGCTTGAATTCTTCCGTTTTACAGTGTCTTAAAACACGACTTATCTTTCCAACAGACTTCTTCTATTTATGTCACACATAAATGTTTTAAACAATCAAACAATTTTTAATACCAGACAATGAAAGCAGAGTAAATCCCAAAAAAGCTGTTTTCAAATGATTAATTGATTTATTGAGGCCATCCCAAAAGTCTGAGAAATGGCTTTGTATCCTTTCCCAGACTGATTGACATGAAAGACTTTCTTTAAATTGTGACATGATCTATTGCTTTTTGAGATTATTGTGTGACATCAGACAGATTCCATATACGTATCATATTGATTCTACAGGTCCAGCCGGAATAGGACCGGAGTGTGAAACTGAACTCAGCTTTCCAAAACCTGTTAATCAGATTTAATTTACAATTCAACAAGTGGGGGATTACATTTTCAAACATGCTTTATTTGAACCACGCTTCAAGTATTTACTCTGTTTGTTGTGTGTTTGTTTTTTTGAAGATTTGAAACGTAAATGTCGATGAAAGTATAAAGAAAATCTGAAAATATAATACATGAAGCACTTTGTAATCTTTTAAGATCTACAACATGTAAATGTTACATAAAACACAAAAGCAGAAGAAATCTGTAATGGGGCACTTTTACACTTTTACAGCACTAGACATTTCAACCACAATTACTCAGTTGATGAAAGTATAAAGAAAATCTGAAAATATAATACATGAAGCACTTTGTCATCTAGGCTGAACAGATGGGTCGAAACTTTCTGTAAGGTCTGCAAAAAATGAGGACAATACATAAACCAGCAAGAGCAAGGGTGCAGAGAAGATGATGTGGTAAAACTTTATTGCTTTATTTTAAAGGAGACATATTATGCCTCTTTTTAAACAAGTTATAATAGATCTATGGTCTGTATAAAACATATTAATGAAGTTCTTTGCACAAAATAGCTCTCACATAAAGCGATCTCACCAGCTCAGTTCTTGACGATTTCAGTCCCTTTCAGAAGGAGCTGTTCATAGGGCTCTGTCCCTTTTATGCAAATTATCGGTTGCAGACCACGCCCACCTATCTTAGTATAAGACTGCGGTTGGCCACACACGAGAATGGCAGGGAATTGGAATTGGTGGGGAGGGTTTGTGTAAATTCCGCTTATTGTGACGTCACAATAAGGCACTTTTTCAAACGGCTTGTAGAAGCACAAGATTTCTGACAGCAGAAATTTGCACACAAAAAAGAAAATAGATGGATGGATGGTTTTTCTTTATGTTTGGAGTGTTTATAGAGGCAGCAGAGACCCAAAAAGCAACACAAAAGGAAAAAAAAGAGACATTTGCATAATATGTCCCCTTTAAGCACCTCTACAGTTTTGGAATATGATTGGTTTCAACGTGCAGCAGGAGTTATGTTTGGATTTATCATTGGTGTGAAGCTGATTGGGTAGATCTGAGCGGCGAAACCAAAATAAAACATCCTGCAAGTGAATCAAGAATTAAGGAATCATCTTTAAAATACGGCATCTGGCTCCGATGTTTAATAGTGTCAAAAGGATTATTAGAGGTGTTAGAAAAACACTGTTAGACACCGGTAAATAGGAATATGGAAAAGTTTATTTATACAGTACTCATAAACTATACATAAACTATGGTTTATCCTTCTTCCACTTCACAATTATACAGAACTTTATGTTGATCCCATTAAGCCTCAATGATATCAATCCTTTGTATCGTAGACACATGAAAATGACAAAGGGGATATTCAATTCAATTCAAAAATACTTTATTGATCCCAGAGGGAAATTAAGTGTTGGTATAGCTCATATAATTAATTCTTTAAAGAGTTGTTGTAGATGATGATAGCTGTGGGCAGGAAGGATTTCCTGTAGCGGTCTGTGTTGCAGCAAAACTGAAGAAACCTCCGACTGAAGACGCTCTGTTGTTGTATGACTGTCTCATGAAGAGGATGCTCAGGGTTGTCCATAATTTTTTTGATTTTATGAAGAATCCTTCTTTGCATCATCATCTCCAGATTTTCCACAGTCGTCCCCAGAACAGAACCAGAACAGAACCAGAACCGTCTTTATCAGGTTGTTTAGCCTTTTTAAGTCCCTGGCTCTGATGCTGCTACCCCAACAGATGATGGCTGAAGAGATTACACTCTCCACAACAGACTTGTAGAAGATCTCCAGCATCTTGCTGCAAACCTTGAAGGACCTAATCTTCCTCCAGAAGTACAGACTGCTCTGTCCCTTCTTAGATGGTTTCACTGTTCAGTCTCCAGTCCAGTCTGTTGTCAAGGTGAACTCTGAGGTATTTATACCCCTCAACCACCTCCACTTCTTCTCCCATGATGGAAACAGTTTTTGACTTATCCCTGTTTCTTCTGAAATCTACAATCATCTCCTTTGTTTTGTTCACATTCAAGGTGAGACGATTGTTTCCACATCATGTCACAAAGCGGTCCACCAGCTCTCTGTATTCAGGTTCTTGTCCATCTCTGATACATCTGAGTATTTCTGCAGATGACAGGTCTCTGATTTGTACTGGAAGTCCGAGGTGTACAGAGTGAAAAGGAATGGTGAGAGTACGGTCCCCTGTGGTGCTCCTGTGCTGCTGACCACCTGGTTTGACACACAATTCTTCAGTTTCACAAATTGTGGTCTGTTGGTCAGGTAGTCGTTGATCCAGACGACTGTTGAGTGCTCCACTTGTGTCTTCAGGAGTTTCTGACAAAGCAAATCAGGCTGAATTGTGTTAAATGCACTGGAGAAATCAAAGAACATGATCCTCACAGTGCTGCCTGCTTTGTCCAGATGACAGTGGGTTGGTTGAAGTAGGTGGATGATGGCATCTTCAACTCCAACTCCACAGCGATAAGCAAACTGCAGTGGGTCCTGATACGTTCTTGTTTGGTTACTCAGGGGTGCCAACAGGAGTCTCTCCAGGACCTTCATGATGTGGGATGTCAGGGCAACGGGTCTATAGTCATTGATGACTGATGGGTGAGTTCTCTTTGGATACTGGAACAAGGCAGGATGTCTTCCACAACACTGGAACCTTCTCCTGGCTCAGGCTAAGGTTGAAGAGGGGCTGCAGAATCCCACAGAGCTGCTCTCCACAGGCCTTCAGGACTCTGGGGCTGACACCATCTGGACCTGCAGTCTTGTTCCGGTTCAGTTTCTCCAGCTGCCTCTTCACCTGACTTTTGGAGACAGAGAAGTGGGAGGGGGAGGCAAAGGTGGTAGCAGCATTTCCTGACTTGGTTGAAGTCAAACTTGTGGAATTAGAAGAGTCCATGGCTGAGGTGAAGGATAAAACATCCAAGGTGTAACAGGAAAGCTGTTGATCAGAGGAGAGTGGGATGTCTGTTTGGGTGGTAACAGGAGAGGAGGATGCTAAGCTAGTTCCTGAACTGAACCTGTTGAAGAACGTGTTCAGTTCATTGGCTCTGTCCAGACTTCCATCTATCCAATCCTTCTTGTCCTTAAAACCTGTGATCTTTCTCATTCCTGACCAGACATCTCTGATATTGTTCCTCTGTAGTGTGTTCTCCAGCTTCTTCCTGTATGCCTCCTTGCTGTCTCTGATCTTGACCTTAAGTTGCTTCTGTATACTCCTCAGTAATTCCCTGTCTCCCTCCCTGAAGGCTCTTTTTTTCTTGTTTAGCAGTTCCTTCAGGTCACTGGTGATCCAGGGTTTGTTATTAGGGAAGCATCTCACTGTTCTGGTGGGGATGATGTTGTCCACACAGAAGTTTATATAGTCAGTCACACACTCAGTCATGGCATTAATTTCCTCTCCATGTGCTTGGCAAAGAGTCATCCAGTCTGCGGTTGCAAAACAACCCTGCAGGGCTTCTTCAGCTTCCTGTGACCATTTTCTCACAGTTCGTTTTGTCACAGGTTGCCTCTGAACAAGGGGTTTATATTCTGAACAGAGAAAAACAAGATTGTGATCCGATTGTCCCAGAGGAGGTCTTGGTTTGGACGTGTATGAATCCTTTACATTTGCATAAAACAAATCCAAGGTCTTGTTTTCTCTTGTAGAGCAGCTGACAAACTGTTGGAATGTTGAAAGTGTAGTAGAGAGCGAGGCATGATTAAAATCACCAGATATTGCCACAAATGCATTGGGGTGCTGTGTCTGTAGCTTAGCAACAACGGAACTGATGACATCACATGCATTGTCGGCAACGGCTGAAGGTGGAATGTAAACAACTGCCAAAATTATACTGGTGAACTCTCTTGGTAAATAATATGGACGAAAACTCACTGCCAAGAGTTCGACATCTGGGCTGCAGAGACGACACTTCACAGTAACATGTCCTGGATGACACCATCTGTTGTTAACAAGCACTGCTACTCCACCTCCTTTTCTTTTTCTGCTCGTATTCAGATCTCTGTCTGCTCGTACAGTCAGGAAGCCTGGCAGAGAGATGTTGGAGTCGGGGATATGATCCTGCAGCAACGTCTCAGTAAAACACATAACACTGCATTCACGGTACTCTGGCTGAGTCCTTGTAAGGGCTTGAAGTTCATCCATCTTGTTAGCCAGTGATCTTATGTTGCCCATTATGATCGATGGAAGAGATGGCTTGAACTTCCCCTTTCTCTTTCTCCTTTTCGCTCCTGCTCTGCATCCACGTCTCCTCCTTATCAACTCATCAGGGATTTGTGGCTTCAGTTGAGGTATTATTTCAGCTTTTGCGATGTTAATCAGCTGCTCCCGGCTGTAAACCACATTGTTGCCATGGTTACGCATCATAACAAATTGTCAAAAAGGGAAAAATTTACAGCAAAAATCCTTCCAGCTTCACAGCACCAAAAACTAGAAAGTATACAGGTCAAAAAAATGCAATCTTCCTCAAGAAAAAAGATGAACCAATGTACAAAAAAACAAAACTTAATATGTAGCCAACAGAGCCACTCCAACATGAAGCCACCCAGAGGAGCGCAGTTCTAGAATTCTATGATATAATACATAATTGGTATAATTATATGAGGACTTTTTCAAGACACTGTAATGTTATTATAGTTTCTGATCCATCTGAAGACATTTCAAAAATGTAGTTTGGGAAAGAACACAGAAGTTGATACCAGTCAGCCTTTCTGTTCATGCCGACACGGCAAGAGTCGAGTAATACTGCTAATTAATGATTGTAGAGGTTTGAAGCTTTATCTTACGCCATAAGACATTTGGAATCACTTTCAATCATGGTGCAAGGAGTAAGCTGATGCTCTGACACGCCCAGCAGGGGGTCTTTGAAAGAGAGCAGCATTTTATCTATGGAGGAGCTCTCCCCGAAGCGGGACAGGAATCAAAAGGCAAGAGTAATGTTCACAACAACGATGCACATCCCAAATTGTTCCAAAACTGTTCTTTATTCTACATAACGTATCACTGCTGAGTCCAGGTGCATGTCTACCAAAGCAGCAAGTAGAAGACGCATCGCCCTGATGAATAGGTCCCTGGAGCTGGAGTCGCCTAGTTTGCCATTGATTTAGCCGGGATGGTAAAAGCTGTTAAACTGGAGTGAGCTGCTGTTTGCTGTCTGGCGCTCGGTTCTGTTTGACCCTCTGCTACCCCCTGCAGAGCAGCAAAGATGTTGTTGTTCTCCGCAGATCCTTGCAGCAGCTAATTAGAGTAGGACTAAGACTGCAAACTACTATCAGGGAACAGAAAACAACTTCGCTTTCAGTCAACACCCAAGCAACGTGTTTACTCCAAGGAATTGCCATAATAATGTTGTGAATCAACTATATGTGAGTCAAACAGAACATGCCCAGAAAAGTAAGGTGAGCTGCAAAAGATCAAGGCTGTGATGCTGAGCTCCAGCTACTGATGTCGCTGCTAATAAGAACTCCCATGATAAGAGCAACTTCTGAGAGTATGAGCGCTTGGTTTCCACATGCAAACACTTGCCTGACTCAACAAGCACAGCCCACAGCCCCAGTAATTGTATGGAAATAAGATGTCACACTGTAGTGTACATACACTCTCACCCACCGCTGGAGAGTAAAATGGTCAATCGTGACAGCGCCAGGGTTTCAGTGGCTGTTATTGATGTTGGAGCGGACCTGATCGAAGGCCCAGACGCTATTAATTCAGATGCTAATTACATCAACTTGACACAAAACTTGTGTCACATTATCTGGTAACGATGGACGAAATGATTTCTGATGGTGTCAGCTACAATTATCTTTCTGCTTTGAAATGGGAAGAAACAAATTGAATAGCTGTGTAAATGAAACGGGGAGCGAAATCTATGGTCTGTGAAATTCCAAATGTACCCTTGTGGGAATGTAGCTGGTAACTGTTTTATCTCGCTGAGCCTGAGGAGTTAAATGAATGTCAATAAGATTTTTTTTTATTTTTAACAGAGCTGAACCTGACGGAAAGTTAAACTCCACACAGTTTTACAAGCAGAATATCAGTGTCTTTAAAAAGCAAACAAAAAGAAAACATTTCTTTATATATATATATATATATATATATATATATATATATATATATATATATATATATATATATATATATATATATATATATGTATATATGTATATATATATATATATATATATATATATATGTATATATATGTGCAGATATGTATATATATGTATATATATATGTGTATATATATATATATATATATATATATATATATATATATATATATATATATATATATATATATATATATATATATATATATATATATATATATATGTATATGTGTGTGTATATATATTTGTGTGTGTATATATATATGTGTGTGTATATATATATATGTGTGTGTACAAGAATCATATAGGAATCTGTTTTCCCAGTGGTCTATTTCAGCTCTAGTGAGCACAGGGTGACGAACCTTGGATCTCCACTGGCGGGTGGTTTCCCCGGCAGCCGCAGTCTTTGGTGGTTTTTCGCCTTTTCTTTCGACTCAGTATTTAGTTTTTGTTCATATAAGTTAAGTCTAAAAGTAAGTTAACTCTTTTTAAGTGTTGAAATTGTTTTAAAGTTGAATACTCCTAGGACAAAGCTATTCTAGAGAAGAACCCTGGCATTCACAGGGGTTAGCGAACATAACCGACTGCAAGTAGCTACTTCAGACCCTCTCTAAAACTGTTTATATTGACTATTTTAAAAGTTCAAACACCAAATATACCTTATTATGTATTAATATGCACAGTGGAAACCGTCTTGGCACTACAGCATAAGCTAACATCCACAGTCTTCCTTATCTCTACTCTAGGAGATAAAGCCAATCAGCACCAAACGTGTCAAAATGTCAAAGGTGTCTTGATAGTTTTGCAAGACATTGCAGGTATAGTTCAAAGAATTTTGTATATAGCAATTCTGAAATATAATAGGCAAAGTTGAAGATACTATTTTACACCCTTTCTTCCATTGATTGTGGATCCGAACCCTATTTGGGACATTTGCCTCTTGTGAAAAAATGGGAGATTCTGACCTCCTAGTACAACCGAGCGACCTTCGGCTGAGAGACAATATTTACTTATGTATGAATAAACACTTTTTTTTATTTAAAAAGCCTGTGCCTGATGTCTTTAATGACAGGACAATAACTGCAAAAGTGCAAAATTTTGAAAGGGACAAATGAGCCAAACCAAAAGAAAACAGAAGGTTTTTCTTTTATTTGCAAAAACATTTTGTTTAACCAAGAAGGAAAGATTAGGAATAATTTATCATTTATAGCTGCAGAACATTGAATGAGTAAGTGGAATAAAATATGCCAGAATAATGAAAAAAAAGAGTGTATGAACGCTACACTAAGTTAACTTTTGAACCAAGGCAACTGTGCTTTTGATGCTTACAAAAGCATCCAAAGAAAAACAGATACTGAACTTCGCAGCATTTGTATTTAAATGTTCCATAAGGAATGATTTAAAAACTTTACTTTCATTTAACCTAAGTCACTGCTAACTCTCATTTTTGAGGAAAAAAGAACAGAAAGAAGTTACTTCCTCATTTGTGTCTTGTAAACCTTCTGATTTTTGTAGGAACCAAAAAAGAAGAAGGATAAATGGTTGAAAACAAGGAAGAAATCGACATTTTAAAATGATGTTTAAATTGGTGTTTCTACACAAGATTTCAATGAGATATTCTCTCTTTTTGTTGGTGTAAATTATGGTTTTTAAACAAAACACTAATTTCTGCTATAAATGAATAATAAAAAAAATATCTCACCACCAGTGAAGACAAAGCTGTCCAAGTTAGACATAGAAATACATCGGATAGCCAGGGCTACCCTGGAGGCAGCTTTGGGGGTTTAAGTATTGTTATCTAAGTTCAGTTCTTCAGGGTTTAAAGACACTGCTGAAACGCCCCCACACAACCTCGCTGTCTACTTTCAAAGCAAAGCGTCAGTACAACAGCCAGGACACACTTCTTCTGTCTCTTGTCATTGCGACGTCTCTGATAAGACGATCTCAAAGCAAATGGATATTTCTCATTTAAAACGGAGTCCAGGCCAAGTGCTGATGGTGCTAATGCAAACTAAAAACTGCTACAAAGTGACCCCCGCTGTGCCCTTGTCACTAACTCAGGGTAACAAGTGAATGAAAATGGTTTTACCTGAGTCAGATAATCATTGCTAAATGAATTTACTCTTAGACTAAGCGTATAAGTGGGATAAATATATATCTCTGAGATGAATACAGATGTCACTTATGTAATGAAAGGCCTGCTGGTTTATTGATTTTGGAGGTTGGACTCAGTGTGCCTTTCAACGCTGGCCCGTTGTACATTAGAATGATGAGTTTTCCTTATGGCAGGTGTTTACATGAAACTGTCAACAATTACAGCTACAGCGACTTTTATGTTTTGTTATTTTTCTCCGAGCCTGCAGGTCCCCCTCGTCCACTGCTAGTATGCAAATTGCTCCTGCTTCATGCATGCATAATGAGCATGAATGGAAATGTTTTCCACAAGTCCAATTTCTTTTTTCTTTTTTTTTCAAACCATGTATTTGTGCACTGTCATCATCATTACAGACACACATCACCTGTATCATCAACATCGTTTCCACTTCCATCATTTACATTCTAATTATGATCATAATCACAAATAACATAATTATTACCGTTGTGAGTGCACGGATGGCGCAGTCATTACCATTGTGATGCACTAATAAAGTGGCAGCGATTCATTCGTCCGTGGCTATGTCTGCGTTCATTACGCCTCAATAACAGATGGACCCTGTTAGGTGCACACGTCTGACGACTGCTGAAGTGTCGGCTTCAGCACACGGAGCAGCTGGGAGGACACGGCCCGTGTTTCAGAGCTGGTCCGTGCTCTTCAATAATTCAACCCTTCCAGCTGTCTCCTATCAGCCCCAAAGCTCCACGGCCTCCAAGCTCTCATCAGAGCCTTACAGACACTCTTTAAGTAGGGTCTTGCATCGGTTTGGTTCCTTAAAAGATAGCTCTATATGAAGACCCATGCAAAGACCAACCATGATTATTTATTCAAGAGAAATTTAATTTCTTAAAACTTAATTAAAAAAACTTATTAAAACTTAATTCCCTCTGGGATCAATAAAGTATTTCTGAATTGAAATGAATTTAAAAGAAACTCTTTGTTCTTTAAGAATTCCACATATTAGTGTTTGATTTTATTTGTTTTCCACTCATTTCCTTGAATTTGTGTTTAAAAAAAGAGAAGAAAAAGAATAACAGTAACTTTAAGTATTGACTGGCACCCTTAAGGAAAGCGATTAAAAGCCCTTGAATTTATTTTTTCTCCTATAGTCTTCTTGGAGGAAAAAGAATGGATCTATGGATCTGGCATCCTGGTGAGATGAAAGTCTAATTATCTCTCAAGAAAACGAGTGGAAGGGGTTTTTAATTAGAGCCCAACCAAATCTGCGCGCTGAGAATTTGTACATTGTGATGGATGGTGTGTGTATCTCCTTAGTGACTGCAGACAGAATAATAATCTGACTCCGTAAAGAGGAGAGGCCACTGAATCAGAAAGAAGGAAGGTGTTAAGCGGAGGAGGTAGAGCTCAGGCAGCGGCTGAATGGTGTGCTCCAGAGTTTAGAGGTAAAAAAGGTTCATGAGGCCCAGTTAGATGATTTATGAGACTGATAGCAGAGAAAAACTCAGGGTAAGAGCTCTTTTAAAAACAGATAAGTAAACAGGACAGAGATGTAAAGAAAAAAGGAGGAATTAGACAAAAATAGGGAGCAACAGAGCCTTGAGCCACAGCCATGATTGGTCCTGTTCCTAGCACAGAGCCGATTGGTTAGCCTGCTCCACACTCCCCTCTCCTTGGCTCTTACCTTCCCTCTCATCTCAACAGGGGGTCCCACAGTCGCCAAGCCCCTTAATGCTCCCCTCCACTCTTCTGCTGCGTGGCTGGCATGCAGAATGCATAATCACTATATAATCATAATCAATGCCTGTGTATGTGTGGGAGGACTACAATAGGAACTGGATTGGAAGATTTATTTTTTTGCTTTAAAAAAAGGAAACCACAGAAGAAAACAAGAGTTATGCAGTATATGAAGCATACCTTTCCACCAGCAGCCTGGCATGTATACTCACAGGCAAAAACAGAGCTCTCAATAATATGATTACGTCTGTGCTAACTCGATTATTCCCCTAAAAGAGTGGATCTGAGCTGTGGATGCATTAGGTTTGCGTCAGAATTAGAATGCTTTTGGAGAAAGAAAAAATCTCCTTTTTATGTACTTAAGTTGTGTCTCAGAAGAGGAGGCATTATTCATCCTTTCAATTTTATACATGTAGGTTCTTACTGATGGTGCTGCCCCTGCTGTAAGACTTAAAGACTCAATGCGGTCCGTCATCTGCACAGAACCAGAAAGTTGAGAAATTGGGTTGAATACATGAACTGTTTCAGTGTTTATCATTTAATTGTTTCAATGTGATTTAAGAAAAATAGTTGCAAGCTTAGGAAGCAAATGTGTGGGAGGCAAAAGACCTGACTGGATACGACCTTTAATATATATATATAACCTTTATTTAACCAGATAAAAACCCATTGAGATCAAAACCTCTTTCACAAGGGTGACCTGGCCAAGAAAGGCAGCAGCACACGCCATGACAATCAATACTAACAGACAACAACAAACAAGCAGCAAAAAACATAAAACATTAAAATATTAAAATACTAAAAAGCGAGTGAATAAGAAAATACTAAGGTGCAAGTAAATGTGCAAATAAAAGTCCAGAGGATATAGATACAGTAACAAGTTAAAAACATAGGCACTGTTCAAAAGTTTTCCTTTGACGTTTTCTTAAAATAAAGCGGAATGCTTCCAATGAAACAAGTTCTGATAATCTCAGTTCAGATTGGAGAGCATTCCAAGCAGAAGGGGCAGCAAAACTGAATGCTTTTTTTCTTGATTCAGTCCGAGCTCGAGGAACAGAAAAGTGCAAGATGTCATTTGACCTTAAGGCATAACGGCTTCCAGTTCTCTGAAGGAACATGCATAAATATATGGGAGCCAGGCCAAGAAGAGCCTTAAAAACTAGGGTCATCCAATGTGTATGGCGTCTTACATTGAGAGAAGGCATGCCAGCTTTTGCATATAATTCACAGTGGTGGGTGAGGTAACTGCAACCAGTAATAAACCTCAGCGCACAGTGATAGACCGGAGTTAAAGATTTGAGGCAGCTAGATGAAGCTGCCATATACACCACATCACCATAATCAAGGACAGACATGAAAGTTGCTGACATCAGAAACGTTCGAGCTCTGAGTGAAAAACATGATTTGTTTCTATAGAAGAAACCAAGCTTTACCCTTAATTTAAAGATCAAATTTTTGATGTGGAATTTAAATGAAAGTGCATCATCAATAATGAATCCCAGATATTTATAACTGGTGACCAAATCTATAGTCTCACCCCGGACAGTTCTGATGGAAGGGAGATTTTCTTGAGGAACAGCTGAATTTGAAAAAATCATCATTTTGGATTTATCAGCATTTAAAACCAATTTCAATTTCTCCAATCGAACCTGTATAGCATCAAAAGCGGACTGCAAAAATTCAAACGCCTGAGCAATCGAACGAGAGCAGCAATAAATTACAGTATCATCTGCATAAAGATGGTATGAGGCATTTAATATGTTTGCACACAGATCATTTATGTAGATAAAACGACACATACATTGTGTATATATATATATATATATATATACATATATATATATATATATATATATATATATATATATATATACACATATATCAAGTGAAATTGTCAGTGATCTAGTATTTATTCCACTTTCTAATAATTGCTCCAACAGTTGATCTCTTCTCAAGCTGATTGCCTATTGTAGATCGGATCATCCCAGTCCAGTGCAGGTGGACAATCTTGTCCCTGGTGTCCTTGGACAGATCTCTGGTCTTGGCCATGGTGGAGGTTGGAGTCTGACGGTTTGAAGGTGTGGACAGGTGTCTTTTAGACAGAAAATTAGATAAAACAGCTGCCATTAATCTAGGTAACATTGGTGGAGAGAAGAGCTTCTTAAAGAAGAAGTAACAGGTCTGTGAGGGCCAGAATTCTTGCCTTTTTGTAGGTGCTAAATACAATGTGATGTCTTGGATTATGTTTTTTACATTCTGTCTCACACAGTTGAAGTGTACCTATGATGAAAATAACAGACCGCTCATCTTTTTAAGTGAGACGACTTGCACAATCGGTGGCTGCCACATACTTCTTTGCCCCACTGAATAAGCAGTTTGCTGGTCAATCTAGCACTGTTTTGTTGTGCTGACAAGAATGTAAAGGAAACTTTGAATGCAGAAAGTGATAAAATATAATAACATCTGTACTTTCCCACTTAATTTACCTGACCCTGAACGTGTCCTGCAGGCCAGCACGATGCTCTATGGAGGGTAAGGGGGAGGGGCATGAATTAGCGGTGCAGATCTCAGAACAGGGGTTGGAGACCTGCCTTAACTGATTCTTTTCAAGGATACTCTATTGAGTTTCTTTTCTCACTCCATCCTTAAGGATGCACCCTATAGAGGAAACCTATTTCAGCTCCTTGCATCCAGGATGTTGCTCCTTTGATCATGAGCCATATCTTGCCACCATAGGCGAGATCTGGAACTTAGGTGAAGCGGTGAATCAATAGCTTCACTTTTTTTTGGTTCAGCTGCTGTAGGAGCGCCCACATCACCGCATCCATCCATTTACCACTCCATCCCACCATCACTTCATCCATAATAAACCCATATGCAGAATTTTTGAGAAGACCTCAGGACCCTCTCACTGCACTCAGGATACTTACCAATTTTCAACTCAAACAATTCTGATGCAGCTTTGCAAAGTCCCTGTTAATTCTTATTGTACTTTGTTTTAAACTACCAAGCAACAAAGAGATTTTAGAAATAATTGCTAAATCTTTGCCCTTCACCCTCCTAATGGGATCCACAGTTATATTATACATTACTGTGGCCTTGTTATATATGGAGTTTATAGAATATGGTGTTTACCCCATTTTAAGTATTTTATCCTGATGTTTTCTGCTTTAAATTTTTTTTCTTTTCGCGATTAATGTATTACTTTTAGACCATTTAGTTTGCACCATCTGGCAGGGGAACAAACGAGGGGGCATTTACATTTGGATTATTTAAAATGTTTATCAATGCACAATGTTCTTCAGTATATATATAAAAACATAACAAAATTGAGTGATCCAACTTTCTGAATGGAAGTTAATTTGATTTCTACACTTGGACAGTTTATACAGAGAAAAGTAAAATTAACTGGATATCTATAAGCTTTTAATATTTAGACTATATTTTGATGGTCAGATGGGATTTTGCGCCGCTCATGGTTGTATCATGTTGGAGTGGCTTTGTTACATTTGTTCTGATTTGTTCTTTTTCTAAACTTTTATCATTTTTGGGGATGAGACGTTTGCTTTCCTAGACAATTATTCCCTCTGGTTTTGGATGCTGTGCAGCTGGAAGGATTTTTGCCCTTACTTTTTTTACTTTCCGACGGTTGCTATGATGCGTAACCGTGACAACAAGGTATTGTTTTTACAACCGGCAGCGGCTGATTAGAATCTCAAAAGCTCAAATAATGGCTTAACTACAATCCCAAATCCTACCGGAGTTGAAGAGGAGGCTTCATGGATGCAGAGCAGGACTAAAGAGCAGAGAGAGAAGGAGAAAGTTCAAAACATCCCTTCTATCCATCATAAAGGCCAAGGATCGTATCCCTGACTCCAACATCTCTCACCAGATGGCCAGGCAAAAATTTAAAGAAGAGCAGCAACAGCAAATGAGATGGATTAAAAATGCTTGCCAACAACTGACTGTGTCATCCAGGACATGAGTGTAATGCATCTCTTAATGAAGAAATGAAAACATTTACAAAAAACCAAAGTCATAGAATCCATTGCATGACACAGACGGTAGGAACCAGCGAGGAAGTGAGAAAACCAGAGAGCTTCTATACACTGGTGAAGAATGGTAAAGAGACCTGAGGACTAGTGATGTCACGATGTGTGCCGAGGCTACGAAGCGCGTGTCGAGCAGTGGAGGGGGCGTTTCCACAAAGCGCGTTTCGAGGCCCGCTTCATTTAGGGGAGGAGCCGAAAACGATGACGTCTGAAGCCTCGCTGCCCGGCTGTACCACGTGACTGCTTCAGGAAGTGGTTCAGAGATTGCGGAGTGGTTTGGCAGCAATATAAATCCCCTCAGGCTCCATTCAAAATGTGGGTTTGTGTAGGAGAGTTGCAGTCAGTTTGGAGTTTGGAGAGGATAGTTTGTTTAGTGTTTATATAGTTTGGAGAGTATAGAGACAGATAGTTTGAAGATTTAGGAGAGTGAGGAGAGAAAGATAAGATTTAGGTAGGGTGACCAACCGTCCTGTTTTCTCCGGACATGTCCACTTTTCACATGCTGTCCAGGGCGTCCGGGGGGATTTCATAGATTGATGAAAATGTCCTGGTTTTCATCGTTTTTAAGGGGACTAATAAGCATACTTAGATTGACTGGTGTGATTTATGCAATACGACACATTTCCTCTCATCTACCATTTAGATGCTTTTGTGGATGGTTCTGAACCATTTCATAGACGTGAGACGTTGTGATGCGCTGCACCACTTTGCACTTCACCGTGCTGCGACTGTTTACAAGATATTAAAGCGCAAGTGTAGCTTTACAGCCAAACAGAGCTGGCATATGTGTTTCTGTGTGTGACAAAAGTGGCAAAGATGTAGAAGGTCCACATGGAGACGAAATCTAAAATAATAATTCATCTATAAACTGACTGAGGAGGATGAAGATAAAATATGGAGCAGGCATTATTGTGTTTTTGAGACTGCTGCTTTTTAAATTTATTTTTACATTGAAAAGAAAATAATAGCCTACCTGTTTTCTCAGAATGTTATTTCAGATTTTTGTTTAATTTTTGTCCAGTAAAGCAAACTATTACTGTTTCTGGTACATTTTCTAATTCGGAAGAGCAATTATTTCTATTATTAATGAATTTCTAGAGATTTTAAAGTCATTTTTGCATTTGTGAAAGCCTATCTGAAGTTTGTTATTTAACTGTTCATTCTAGCCACATGGGGAATGCATGTTTTAAATATGTTAAAATCAAAAGCCTGGTCACAGTCATGACAGTGTTTCAGGACTGTGCCAAGTGTCCTCTTTTTTAGAAATCAAAATATGGTCACCCCAATTTAGGAGAGTGAGGAGAGAGAGATAAGTGAGAGGATGGAGCCAGTTAGGAAGAGGAGGATTTCCCCTGTTTGGGAGCCAAATATTAGCAGGCTGGAAACCCCCCCTGGAGTATTGGGAAAAGCAAAAATTACTGTACCCCAATTTATTTAGTCTTGTGTTTTTGTGAGCGTCGGCATCTTCTGTGCCTTGTGAAAGAGTGTTTTCTAAGGCTGGTGAGGTGGCGTCAAGAAAAAGGAATCGCTTAAAACCTCAAACTGTTGAGAAACGGCTATTTTTGATTAAAAATGTTTTTCCCCTGTTTTGTACATCATTGCCCAAGTTACACAATCATTCTCAGTGCCCTCTTCCTAGTTCCACAAGCTTTTTCACTTTCCTCTGCCTGCTTAAGCCCATGCCTTTTGCCTCAAGTGACAGAAAAACATTATTACCCAACCTGCCATAGCACATGATACTACCGTTTGGGGATAATTTACAGACAAAATACATTCAAAGAATATTTTTATTATTCACATTTGTAATATTTTATGTAGAGAAATTATTTTTGGGGACTCATAGTCATTCCCAAGAACCACTCACAACTTTAATGCATCACACATTAAGTGGCTAAGAGCTCCAGCTGCCTGTGATTATGTACCTGGCCAGTAGGGGGATTGTGTTCACATAAAGCCCTGTGAGCAGAACCCTTTCTTGAACCGATTGGCTGAAGTGGTTCAATGTCCCATGGGGCTTCATCTCACCAGCACTACTGAGGACTAATCAGACAAATGGATGGAGCTGAGAGAAAGTGTGAGCGGAGGGAGATTGGAGATGATTTGCACCTGGGCAGAGCAACAGAATGGCAGGAAGGAAATAAACAAAACAGAGTAGAAAAATAAAGGTTTAAGTGTAAAACAGAAGAAAAGTCCAAACAGAAAATAATCCTTAAAACATAAAGGAAATAAAGTAGAAAACTAACACAGAGGAGCAACAAAGAATAATAAGATCTAAGTAAAGAAGAAATAACACTTAAGGATAAGACGAAAAAAGAAGGAGAAAACATAGAGGGAAAATAAAGATATAAACACCAAGCAGAACTCAAATTACAAAACAATAATCCTAATGTGAGAAATAAAGTAAAACAGAACTAACACAGGCAAAAATGATTGAATAAAAATAACTAATCAAAGATCAAAATACCCAAACAAAATGAAACAAAAAGTACCAACATCTAAGGATCATAACAAAATCAAATAGTTTAGAATTGAAGTTTTATTCCAGCTCTGTATTTCTCTCGTTTATCAAAAAATCAGATAAATACAGTAGCTAGAAACCTTTTTAAAGCTTTACAGGTTAAAGCAGCAGGGGACTCCTAACTCTGTCTAATCTGCAATAGAGCCTGCTCCAGCTTTAACATATGAACACTATTTCTCTTTACCACTCTTAGAAAGGCTTAGGCACTGCTCTCCAACTAAATCTAGTTGTAAACTCTTTAAATGGGTTTATAACCCCTTAGCACTGTAACATCCCGCATTACCAATGATGTATCACAATCAAGGTACAATCAATAACTATAGAGAAAGTAAACTTCTCTTGTTAAAGCACTTGGAGATACAAAAGAATAATGCCCAACTCACCGTTTGAAGCCACAGCATGCATTTTTAGAAAATGTATCTTTTTCAGTGTATTCACGATCATTTTACTTTGTGGCAATAGCACCAAAGGTGAAAAGAGTACTAAAATATTCTGCTCAAGTAAAAGTACTACTACTGTGATTACATTTTACTCAAGTAGAAGTAAAATTACTAGTCTAAAAAGTTACTCAAGTAAAAGTAAAAAGTAGCTTATATAAAATGTACTCAGAGTAAAAGTTACTTTGTTTTTAACGCTGGTAAGATAATTGGACATGAATCTCAAAATAGCTGCTTTTTTCATTAAATAACTTTTTTTAAACTACAATTGCAGATTAAATACCAATCTATAAATAGAAATGGGTAACACTAACAGCAACAAGTGCTGTGATTCTCCCCCAAACGACCTAAAGAAGACCAAACTGACCGGCACCATCACAATGTTTGTAAGACAAAACTGTGCCATTTTGTGATGAGACTGTGGTATACCTGTCAGATATTAGAACATGATCAATTAATTTAAAACTTGTCAAATAAACATAGCACTGGCTAAAAAGTGGTTTTTATTCCTTCAAAATTGCTCTGCCCTAATGTACTTCTAGATTACAGTTCCTGTATTTGTGTCCATCCTTAGAGTGTTGCTGTTTGAACTTCCTATTCATTTTGAGCAACAGTTGGTTTTTAACGTTAGTGGAGTTCATCCTTGCTCACTTTGCTGTATTTTCTATATTGGAAAATTAACATCTTAATAGGATGATGTTTTTTAAATTCTACATATTCTAAATCACTCTACAATTCCCAACAAATAATTAACAATAATTGAAAATGTAGTGAAGTACAATACCTAAAAAAACAAACATACTTAGGTAAAAGCAAAATTACAGACTTAAATAAAAGACTTTAAACAGTACGATAACACAAAAAACCTACTCAATTGCAATAATGCAAGTGAATATAATTCGTTACCTTCCACCTCTGAATAGCACTTACACAGATTCTGACTGTTGCGGGGGGAATGGTGTATGGCAGCCATCCTTGTACTTCAAATCCTTCAAGAACAGCTTTAATTTTAATGTGGGTATTCTTTTTTAAAGCGTTTTGGGTGAAAATTGCAGGAATTGTATGGGGATAAATAACATATCACTGTTACAGCAGGAAAATAAGGGGTTGGAACACCAGATCTCCAGCTCAAAAGGAGATTTTCTTTAACCACTACCCCACCTATCCTATGTTTAATAACAACACTGAATCAATATTTTCATCCATTTACTGATATTCTGTCATGGGCAGTGAAAGCAGCTGGTCAACATCAGACAGAGCTTCGGATTCCTTTTAGTCGATTGGTTTTGTTTGGGAGTTAAGTGAGATCTAAAGGCTTCATTTGGTGCCTGAAAATGCTACAAACGATTGTGTGCTTTAAAATGGCAGCGATCTATAGAGGAATTTATTAATCCTTTTTTAGTGTGAACCTAAAACTGACTTTGAAGCAAAGGTTCAGTAACTATAGGCAGTTGGTATTCCTTTGGGCTCCTCTGTATTCTAATCACAGCGCGCTCAATTCCCGGGTGAGGACACAGTGACCCACGAGGGCTGTAAAACTCCTCTGAACTCTTGTGAAGATGGATTATTGGGATTCAGTCTGTCACGATTTCTTCTGATGAGGAGTCACCAGACGGTCTCGGTCTCGAGTTCCATTGACTAGAAAAGAGACTCCCTCATTCTGTCTGGTGTTGTTGTCGGTACAACATAACAATGATACGGGTTACTGTGTGGGCACCCAGTTGCCAACAGATGATAATATTACATTTTTTTCCTTGCCTTTGTCATCCAAGATGTCCTCAGAGTAACAAAGACGGTTGACCCTTTAGCTGCTCAGTTTGAATGTGCTCTAATGGATCAGTAGCTTGAGCACTTTGATGATATAGTTTTCACCCTCTTAACCTCCGATCTGCCAGAACCTGCCTATGGGTAATTGGTATTTTCTCTTATTCCATATAAACCATGATCCTGATCCTGTGTTCCAGTATTGCTGTGTTCAGAGGTTTTAATACTCTTCTGGTCAAACGTCTGGTATATTCTGAACAACTTGACTTCTAGCTCTGTACTTGAGTAGTTCTATCTACAAAAAACATGCCCAAATGCTGCACAGCTCCAAGTTTTGCATTGTAATTTCTCCTAACAGAAGTTGCAAAGTTGCACAGCATGCAAATCCTTAGATAACCACAGACTTTACAACTGGGAGCTTTTTTTTTCTTGTTGCGTTAATTGATTGCGATTGTAATCATTAGCTGTGTGAAATGCACAAACTTGGCGCTCTGGCTGACCAATCACATGGTTCACTGGCTTTCGACAATGACATGCTGTTAACAGTGTGGTCAGGACGTTTTTTTCCTCCATCTGCCTGTGAGGACTTGGAGACCGGCGTCTGTTATCTGGCCGAGACATTCCTCTCACAGGCCATTCCCTTTTTGGACAGCAGTTTGGATTAAGCCTTTGTCCAAGAAGTGTGCTAGCGAGTGGAAGAAGAGATACAGCAAAAGGTTCCAACACCTGCACATTTTGGGGGAGCAGAGTTGCGGTTTGAAGCTTATACAAGACGACCCGACTTCTGAGGTTACAGACAATTACATCTAATGAAGAACCATCAGAGACCTTGGTCATTTTTACAGCCTTTCTCTTTTAAAAATGAGTAGGCTGAGCACTCATCCATTACAGTGTAGACAACTCCATGACACTGCTGACCTCTGCTTCATGGAATGTGAATTGGATCCTGACTTTCAGCTTGGTAGCCATTTTCCACTCTCCTGGATGGAACTGAAAGAGATGACCACTTTAAACGATGTGTGCTATGACCACTTTCTACAAAGTCCATACATACACACAGTGGCTTTCACAAGTATTCATACCCTTTGAGCATTTTGTCACATTAAAACCTCAAACATAAATGTTATAGACCAACACAAAGCATTGCTGAATTGCGAAGTGGGGAAAAAATATTATACATGGTTTTTAATCAAAGATAATTATTGAAAACAAAAAGGAATAAATGAAATAAATACATAAATAATTAAAAAAAAATTATGCCACCCATTTACTTTGATATGCCTAAATAAAATCCATTTGCCTCAACCTGATCACAGAGTAAATGTGGAAGAGTTCAAGAAGCATCGAGTCCTTTCGTGAGGCACACAAATAAGTGTTGTGTTATTTAATAGGAAGAATAATACTACTGCATGTGCCATCAACTTTGTGTTGCTTGGCAACTAAATAGGGGGAAAATGTTGTAAATTAAAACAGAGAGAAGGGGATATGATTTTTTTTTTTGCATGTACTTTAAGAGCTGATTACAAGCACTGGAAGTATACTTCACCCACATAGAGTTGCACATCAGGAATTTTATCCCTTCGGCTCGTTTTAACAGCAGCCAAGTGAAGACAAACACACTGACAGAAAGATTAGCTAATTAAAACTTAAAGTAATAAGCTTAATTAATGACATCATTCGCATAACAGGTCATGTTCAGCCCCATTACCATAACTGCTCATGGTTTATGTATCACGGCGATCATTTCACTACTTATTGAAGCTCATGTGCATTTTGCCTCCATTGAGGTGTGTGATCCAGATGCACCAGTGATGTTTTTGTCAAGCAGAGAACACATTATGGTGATAATTACTTTAATAGGTTTAATAGGTTATGTTTACTTCAGTAGCTTTTTGCAAAAAATTACTTTTAAGAGTACCTTCACTACACGGTACTTTTTACATTTACTTAAGTAATATTATTATGAAGTATCACTCATCTCACTTTAGCAAAATTAGTGGATACTCGACGCAACACGAGTGACTTCAGTGAAAGAAGACAAAAAAACAAATTTTTACCAAATATGCACAAGACACAGACACACACCTACAGTTTATATCAAAGTCAGATCTCTTTTTTTTACACAAGCTTTTGTTATAATGTTCATTTCCATCTGCTGAGCCTTTTGTGCCATTTGCAGATAGTGAATATATGGTAAACACCATTCATCATCAGTAGAAATACTTTACCCTGTTCTTACATACAGTACATATACATTGCCTTCTGTAAGTATTAGCTTCATAAATTTGTTATTGAAAATAATATAATAATTATTATTATATTTTTAAATATGGCATTTATATGTATTAATTTATTAGGATTAATAAACACCAGCATTTGCACATAACCTTTTTATTCATCTAATGACATACTTTTGAAATACTACATCAAACATAAAGATGAAATAGTACTTAAGTAGCCTTTTCATCAAATACCTATGTTTTACTCTTGGCTACTCCACCCACCTCTGGTTAAGAGTAAGGCTTTATGTCAAATGTAACCAAGCATCCTCAGACACATTATGCTGCATGTCTTTGAATCAGAATCCCAGATTTTGGAATAATTTCAGACCTGACTCAACCGCTTTCAAGCGGTTGGTCAGAAAACAAGTTTAGTAAAGCAACATCCACTGCAGTTTCTAGGTGCAGCTGTCAAGTTGGATTTTAAGGTGTAGCCTGGTCAAAATTCTGACTTTGGCTCCTGTTCTTGTTGGTTTTTCAAACGGAGCACGTGGAATTTACAAAATCACCATCAAAGTTTACAAGAATGACTTTATAATTTAAAAATATAACCAAGCATCTTTTGACAAGATTTATTTTAGTTTTAGTTTTAAATCTGGGTTAAGTTTGGAGTGAAGTCAGGAAGCCAGTGCAATTTGTCACTGTTGTTATCAGTGACCAGAAAAACAAGTATTTGTATTTTTTGTATTGTTTGCATTTTGTGCTTTACGTCTCTCATAGTCTTCATTATCTCCAAAAGTATATCTTGCATAGTGCTCTGCTCCCCAGAAGTTTAAATAAACCGTTTATTATAGCGTCTTCTCTTGCATGTTACAGGTGCAGCTGCCAAATTTGTTTTTAAAGTCTGGGTTTATGAGGTACTACAACTTTTCAGATTTAAATGATAGCGTCAGTCTCAGTTGTTTCAATCAGGCTGATTTTTAACATTTTTAGCTTGAAGATTTCTAATTCCAAGCGAACAAATCATAAGGGCTCCCAAAGATTTATCTGCAGTCTTTTTACATTACTTACTCATCCAGTCAAAAGTAAATTAAAAACACCAAAAACCCAAAATACAAGGACAACCTGTCCAGTATTTTTGCTGGTTAGTTATGCTTCCTAAACAGCTGCAACCTGTAGGGGCGTCATGTCTGTGGTATTTGGCACCAATCTGCTGGCATTTGATTCGTCCAGCCCTGTGGGGTAGAACATTTCAGGCAACCTGCGGATGTCCAATTTGACTTTGTCCAGGGATTTTTCTTTTTCTTGCAGGTTTCCTTAATGCCAGACCTCATTGTCATTTTCCCAAGCAATTGTGAAGTGGCAGCATATATTATCCTCCTGGGAGGAGGCCACAGCCATTCCTAGGGCACAATAGTAGTAGCAGTAATATCAGGACTCAAGGTCTCCCAGCAGAAAAGCTTTTCTGGTCGATTTCAATTAGAGTAAATATTTTTCAAGCATTCATGAAAAATAATTTCTCTTTCAGCAACAGAAATGTTGTCTTGTTTTGAAACTCTCAGCAAACAGATGGAATTTTGAGATCAACCAGAAATCTTGCAAATAAGACATGAACTTTTTTTTTCTCTAAAGCATTGATTTAATCAACAGAGTAGAGACGTCCTCAGTAGGGCAAAATATACAAGCACACCAGTAATACCATTTTATATTGCTGAACCAGTTACACTTAAAGCTGGGTTACAGAGTCAAGGAGTTCTTAAGGATTCTGTGCTGTGTGGCTGAATATGTTTATGCAATAAGAGATTTTAATACTGTCCATCTTTCTGCCCATCCATCCATCCATCCATCCATCCATCCATCCATCCATCCATCCATCCATCCATCCATCCATCCATCCATCCATCCATCCATCCATCCATCCATCCATCCATCCATCCATCCATCCCCCAACCACCATAACATCCATCAGTTCCATCACACATCGTCCTGGAGGATGCTAAACCTCATAAGCTGATAGTACGTGCCTTGCCTTTGGTATCATGCCTGCTGGCCCTACAGAGGCAGCCATTTCGCGACCTACTTCCCTGTCTCCCGTAACGGAATGGTGACATTGTGCTCTGTCACTGCGCCACCACCAATAGCTCAGCAGGCCTCCTGACAAATTAACCCACGCCCCGAGAGTCACTCAGCCTTGTCACCACCATGAATTTATCATGAGGAATGTCAGTCAGTTGAACAACAAGCTCAGCAGCATAGCTCCTTTTTTTTTTTTTTACTTTATCCGTATTGCACAAAAGCCTTTTGTAGAGAACATCAATGCAAACAACCAGTTTGCAGAATTTCTGAATTTTGACAACTTCTATTGAACATAATGCAAAGAGAAGAACATTACTGCAACTTTTCAATAACAAATTGGTTTCTACAATGGGATATCATAATGAGTCTCTGTTTCTCAGGTAGAAAGTAAGGATTATTTTGCATAAATATTGCTAAAATGATGTAATTTTCTTTTAAATATGATATTACCTGTCCTTCATACATATTAGAAGCTAAATCTGAGTGCATTTTGTTGCAGGGCGTCCCCCAGCTGAATACTAATTGAAACTGGATTAGTTTATAGCAATTTTTCTATAGGTAACTTTGAAGGGTATTTTTTCCAAGCAAATCTTTAACCTACAAACTTTAACTAGAGTAAGGAAATGTAATGACACTTAGTTAACGTTGCACTAAAGTAGCACAGCGTATAAATACTGATTAGAGGGAACTGTATGGTGTCTCTGATGCTTGTTCTGGAAGACAGACTTTGGATCTGGAAAGAACATTCCACAGAATTTATTGTTGCAAGAAAATGTAACCAGTTACTAGCAACCACTGATCATCATAGACTGAACCGTTGAGCTAAACTTGGATAAGTACTTGTGAATAAGTCTGATAAGTCCAGTTCAGACACATTTTTACTCTGTAAATATTCATATTCATATTCTACCTCAGTAACTTGAAGCTGGATGTTCTCGGTACACTTCCTGTCAGAGGTTTGCTGTGACCTCTCTACAAAGTTTGATGCTGGGTGGTGATTGATATGCAGATGGACAAGGCAAATGTGTTAATCCTGACAAGCTGAAGTCACACAAAGCTCATCAGTTCAGGGTCGATCTACAAAAGTCCCAGCAGAATTAAGCTGTCGCAGTCACAGAATGATTGACATTCGTTCACCTGGCAACGGTTCCCTTGTTTTGGGCCACCTTCAAGCAAATCAATTTCTCTCTTCCTCTGTGGTTTAGTCAGCTCACTGTTGAGCAGACATCCAGGAAACGTTTCATGTTGTTGTTGTTTAATAGAGCTCGGCAAGAAAAATTTACAAGGGTCAAAGTGTTACTTTAGAAGTGAACTTTGTAAAAGTTGAGACAAAAACTTTTTTTTTGCAGATTAGAGTTGCAGAACAAAAAATATCTCCACTTTCTGTTGTGGGATTTTTGTCAGTGAGCAAACAATGTGTGCGTTAGATGTGCTTTAATTTGTTTGTTTTTTTGTTTCAGTAATTTCTTCTTTTTTTTTTTTGCAAGAACAATGTCTGACTTGATGTTTTCTGTAAAGGTCATAGAGCATATGCACAGATAACATAGGTAGGACATGCAATTACATTTGTTTAATGCACTGCACTATCTTAGGTCTAACAAAAAAATAAAAAAGTAGAATTATCCAAAATGATCGATCCAGAAGAATCAAAACAAAGAGCTGATTTTTCCATAGAAGGCAAACTTTTGTTACTACTTGGCATAATAAATGGACTTCACTGCACTATATTACACCTGGCTATTATAACTGCTATTGAACTTCAATATGTCTATATAAATTGGTAAAACTGACTACAAAAACAAAAGGATCCCATTTCTATCCAGAAATATTTAAAGTGCCTTGACATGGATCAGCGATATATAAAGAAATCTGAAGTGGATGTTGGAAATGCGTGGGAAGCAAACTGGGTCCACTCCTTACTACATGCACCATGTCATAAAAATCTTCATCTTTTTTCACATGCTTCATTTCGTCTTTTAAAATAAAAAAAAACGAAGACGATTTCATAAAGTCTCTTGAACAAGGTGTCATTGGATGGATAGCCTGTTGCTGCACTTGTTCTTACTTTAATCCTGTTCATGTTATGTTAAACTAACTGCATGATCTGTTTTCCTGTGGATTATGATGCAATCACAGCTATCGTTATTTATGTATACATGCATTCTTTTATGTTATTTAAGGATAAGTCGACATGCATCATATTTTCATCCCAGAATGAACTATACATGACAAACTAATTATAACAATGCCACACGCTCCGCAGGAGGGTGAGGAATTAATCCTTTAAATCCAGATTATAATGTTTCTCACAGAGATGATGGCAATGTTTTAGTTGGACTCTACTGTATTTGTCACTTAGACATCATCATTGCACAGTGAAAATAGCTCGCTGAGTTGGAAAGCGATCATGTCTTAATTGTATTGGATACAGTTCTGTCAAAATCCCTTTGCTGTTAATAAATTCTGACTCAGACTACATGCAGGGACATTTTGTATTGTGAGGCTCCTGTCAGGTCCTTGTCACAGAGTGTATTTGCCAAAGTAAGCTCAGTGTTACAATAATTAATAAAAACAGGAGGAGAACAGGACTTTTTTTTTCTCCGCATGGCTAATCTCTGATTTAAAAGCCTTTAAATCTTTGAGGACCCCCTGCTAGCTCAACTTTCTGCTCCCCCACATGTACATATTGATCCAAAAGAGACGCTTTAGAAATTGATCAGTCTATTCAAACGCTGGTTCAGGTCAGAAAATATAAATAAGTTTGATTTTCTGCCTCATGTAAGAACATTAGTCTTCTTGCTGCAGGATAGAACAGAAGACATCCTTACGGATAATAGTTTTAGTTTATGTGACTCTAACAGAGCACAAATTCAGAATAAGGAAGACATTTCAAATGAGATGAATGTTAGACCTGAATCTATAATTCACCTTGTAAATGTTTGAACATTTGTTGTTGACATAACTATATATAGTTAATATTCACAGCAGTCAGATCGGCTGTGTCTCTAGTCGACAAACTATCTTGTTATCCCTTAAGGCATGAATTATGTCTCCTATCAAAGACTCGATCATAGGCAACCTAAAAGACGGCCCTTTTTCAACCTCTTTTCAAGAAGAGGAATGAGAGGGAGATGACCGTCCAATCGCTGCAGCCCATGAGATTGAACAAAGTATCATTGCCATGGGAGACCAATTTCAGCTCAATTATATCCACTCCCTGCTGCTTTCACCCTCTGTAGTGCTCAGCCCGGCTGCTGGGAAAGTTCTTCTCAGCCTGGAAAGATGTTGAGATAATTATGTTTTCTTAATGGTAAACTTAAATTCCCATTGCTTGGGTATTTTTAATGGGAATGATGGTTCATCAGCTGCTCTAAAGGGTCTCCAGGGACGGCTACTATTTTTATTCTCCAAGCTTTTCTGTCAGCAGATGTTTTACTTGAGACATTCATATTGACACTATGGCTCGGGATTTGCAGATAGAAATCACTAACATGCCTATCATGCATTGATTTGAGTTCTTGACCCTCAGGGAAAACATGTTACCTCTCCTGCTTCAAGCAAAAATCTCTAGGAAGATGTGTAGAGTTGAGAAAGTTATTTTATAGCTTAAAGTAAGAGGCTGGTGCAGAATTTTCACCCAGTTGAAGTATTTAAAAGTGATTCTGGAGATTGTGTTAATGTTCAATCTAAAAAGAAGAAAAAGCATAATAAGAAATGATTGTATGTGCAAAGTTTGCTGGACATTGATGGGAATGCTCTGCAAGCGATGCAGCTCCCTGTGCAAACCAATCCTCGTTTGATCCGCCTCCTTAATGAGGTGTCCTACTTGAACCCTACCAAAAGCAGAAGACAAACAGAAAGAGAGAGGCATGTTGGAGCTGACAAAATCGCTTTCTGCATTCTAAGGACCTGCATGACATCTGTAAACAAGTGGTGTGAATTCTCTGCACATAATGCAGAGCAAAGCACTCAGCAACTATTTTCACGACAAAAACAACAAGTCCATTTCGCCTGGAAAACCTGCCAACAGTTTTGTAGTTCCAGGGTCTCACTTGTGAAAGATGTTGGTTTTCTTTGTTTTGTTTACAAGTGAGCAGAACCAATTTGGGTTTTAGAATCACAGTTTAACTGAAGTACAGTTACAGTGCCATGCAAGAAGCAGCCATGCTTTCTCACATTTTACTTCATTGCCGCCACAAACTTTTGAGTATTTTACTGGGATTTTATGTGATAGACCGCACAAAATGTTCGGCTGTGAAGTGGGAAGAAAAAGGATACGTTGTTTTCAACTTTCATACAAATGAAAATCTGTAAGGTGTGACGTGTGTTTGTATTCAACCCTTGAGAGTTCATTCTTTTTAGAACAATATTTTACTACAGTTAAAGCTGAAAGTCTTTTGGGGTATTTCTCCACCAGCTTTGAACATCTAGAAACAGACAATTTCCCCCTTCTTCTTTGTGAAACAGCTCAAGCTCAGTGAGATTGAACTTAGGGCCCCTGTGGACTTCAAATTTCCTAGTTCCACAGTTGACCATGCTTTTGTATAGGAACAACTGGAGAGCTGGGTCTGACTCTCTGGTACAGTACTTGGCTGGTTTGAGTCGTACGTAAAGAACAGAGGCATCTTTATGTAAATTGGAATTTTTTTCTTCAGAACGAACAGAAATCAAATGTGGGGTTCCCCCTGGGCTTCATCCTGGGGCCCCTCTTATTTAATATCTACATGCTCCCACTAGCCCAGATTATAACAACCAATAAGATTAGCTACCATAACTATGCAGATGATACTCAGCTCTACATTACGATCTCACCAGGTGACTCCAAACCCTGAGGAAATGCATCGAGCAAATCAATGGATGGATGTGGCTTAACTTTCTCCAGCTGAACAGAAACAAAACTGAAGGTATTATCTTTGGACCTAAAGAGTAACTGTCAAGAGTCACAGTTACAGCTAGAAACTACTGATCAGGCCTGAAATCTAGGTGTAGTAATGGACCTGAACCTCCAGGGTCACTTAAAGACAATAACAAGGTCAGCCTTCTATCACCTGAAGAACATTTCTAGGATCAAAGGACTGATGTCGCAAAGGGAGCTTGAAGAAACTCATCCATGCGTTTATCTTTAGTCGGACTCGAACCAAACTTGAACCAAACCAGTTTCTGGAAGAAACTCTTTGGATTTGAAAGATTCTACAATCTGCCGATTGATGAGGTGAACTGTATTCAGCTGATTAAATAAATATTGATTGGTTTGTTTTGATTGTTTATTTCACTCTGTTTTTGCTGCATATTTCAAAGTTACTTCTTCAATTGTTTGGGTATGAAAAGTGTTTTTTAAGGCTTATGACCGATTGACCGTCGTTTAAATCTTACAACATGAGTTAGTCCGTCCGACCGGAGTTTTCCTTTATTCTTTGGTGCTGAGCTAAAATAGAGTAGCTATGAGCTACATTAGCTCCACACACTCAATCTGATCAGTGTGGCCTGCTTTTGCAGACCACCAGCGCTTCATAAACAATGAAGATTGATAACTACGGTATTCAAAATACTGATTGGCTTTAAAATAGATAGTTTAAACACTGAAAACTAATGGTATAAATGGTTTTTGAAACCGCTTTCTTAATATGTCAAAATACTAAATTAGATCAATCACTGCGGTGACTAATCCATAAAATCGAATCAATTCTCCAAAAGGTTTTTGATTTCTAATCCAGCAAATGGTTAAATGAAACATTACTTCCGCCAAATAATGGTTTTTTTTGTCTTCACGTCTGCTTTGCATTGTGAATTGGTGGTTTGAACATAAACCATAAGGTGCTAATTAGTCTTAAACTAATTACAATTAGTTTAAACTTACTAAGCTTCACTCCCAAAACTTTTTAATACAAGCCTTGGTCTTTAAACATACATATTCATACTAAAATGTGACATCACGATCAATTTATTGGTTATTGTTTCTACTTCTTTGCATATTTGTCCATTTTACGGTTTTACTTGGTTAGTTTTACTATTCATTCTTCTTTTATTTAGTAGTTTAGTTGTGTGTTACTAGCTTAGTGAGTTTGTTGATGAAAGTATTTTAGCTGAAATCTGAATTCTTTTTGTAATAGACTTGTATTTTGGAAAGTTGTTGTTTGTCATTGTTCCACTTACATGGGTAGTAACTTGCTCTTCAAAGAATGCCAAGAACTTATTCCTTCATCTATTGTTTAATCATCTCAGCCTTATCAGGCAGGTAATCATAAACATAAACTGAGACTGAACAATTGGGCTATTGTATTCCTGGAATCCAGGATGGTGCCCCTAACTTGGTCATTTTGACATAAAATTATTAAACTTATTAATAATTGCCCTCAGCAATCATTCATAATTATTCATAGCCAAAACCTACCGATCTGTGTCACAACACAGACGACTTTTTTTACTTGAAAAAAAGTAAAAGAAATGCTGGTTTCACAACTACTTAAAGGTATAAAAGTAAAAGTGATGTAAGTAAACGAATGATGATATAACTTGTTTTAAAAAAAACAAATGAAATCTGTTTTATTCAACCAGGCTTTTATGTCATGATTTTACTGTGATTCTTATGTTTGTGTGTTTTTTTTTTATTGCTTCCTACACTTAATAATACTTTTATTTTTGTATTACTTTTACTATGATTTATGTTGTTCAGCGCTGTGTGACTTTGATGTCTGTGAAAAACGCTTCATAAACAAACTTTACTTACTTACATACACCCCCCCAAAAACACTTTTACTGGGGGCAATAATGACAATGATTTAAATAAAAAAAATTTATATTAAAAAATGTAGAATACACTAGAGAACCTGTTTCAGCTGAATATATATGACCATTTTGAATAAAATCAATTTAACTGCAATACAAATACATTAAAGAACCATATGTGGACTACTGAGCATTAATACACGTTTCATGGAGTGGAAGATTATCACAAACTACTAAGATCACTGTAGTTGTAGTTGTAGTTTCATTCCTACACACTCAAATGCAGAGTCTGGCTCAACAGGAAGACGGGGATGATGGAAGATCAGACTGGCCGACAGGAACTCTGGAATACAGGTTCACTCTTGGAGAGACGATGATGGAGTTCTGGGTGGAGAGCCAGATGACAAAACGGAGAGGAAGTAAGTGAGGCCATTTTTTGTATGGTGATCTAACCAATGAAGTGAGCGTTGTTAATTGGTGTAGGTATAATAGGTTGAGGCCGATGAAGTTCTGACAGATCCCCCTCCTCTAGGCACAGCTCATGAAGGGCCTGGGTGATCTGAATAGAATAGAATAGAATAGAATAGAATAGAATAGAATAGAATAGAATAGAATAGAATAGAATAGAATAGAATAATTCCTTATTGTCCACAAAGGGGGACATCTGACTGTAACAGCAGCAGATTGGCAGATAATAGAAGCATTCATGATCACACAAGGATGGCAGAAAAAGTATGAAAACAGAATTAAGTATTGTATGTGTACATGAAGGACACAATTACAAAAACCAAAGTATTGTGCAGTTATTAAAAATAAAGTGGCATACACAGATTAGATTGTGCATCTGAGTAGGATAAATTAAATAACCGTGAATATTTACAGGATGTGCATGAGTAGTTGTGCAATAGAAAGTAAGAAAGTAAATGTCTCGTATACAAGTAGTTAACAGAATGTAAACTGAGAAAAACAGAGGTGCACATATCAGCCACAGAAATGTTAATTAAATGAGTCAAGTTACAGCAGTGATGTAAGCATTATTGATTTTGTTGGGATGACGGCGATGGAAGTCTGTGATGATGATAACATATTTCTGCTACGTCCTGATGTTTTTGTTCTCCGTCATCTCGACTGACAGGGTCATAATCTATTTTTGTCAATCAATTTTTAAATTAACATATTCAATAGTATTACTTTTTAAAATTAATTTTAAATAAAATTCAAGCTGAACAGAGAACTACATATAAATAATGAAATTATGATTCACCTGCTGTGACCTGAACACACAGTCTCACATGGAACTGCTTGTCTGTAATCATACAGTGGGATTGCAGCAGAGGTTTTTGTCATGAGGTTTTGGATTTTTGCCTTGGACAGACGACTTCTTATGGGGGTTTAGATGTTCTGGAAGCTGAATCTGCTCTCTGCTGCCACACCGGAATTAAGACTGGAATTAAAGCGCCACTTCAGCCGAAGTTTGAAAACCAGAAAACATTTCTCCAAATGAAGTAAGAAGTTGAAAAGACTCTCTGAATGAGCTGTTTCCTGGCCCGCAAGCTATCTCTTCAGAGGGAGGAAATCCGGCAGCATGCACCGGTGGTTGGCACCACACAAACAGAAGCTTCCTAATTTTGTCGTCAGTAGCTAAAAGCGTAAAGATTAGCAAAGTGGATGTCTTGTTAGTCATTGGTTCAACAGCTGTGTGGAGAAACTCAAAACTAAACGCCATGGTGTTCATTGGCCCCCGTGACACAGTAACTGTCAGCAAAAGCAGTAAGAGTGGCAGATTTCAGTTAGTTGATTAACTAAGAAGAATTGGCAAACCATTAGCCTACAGAATAATTCCTTGTCTGTTTTCAGTTAAAACGTCAAAATTTGAAGGCATCATGCAGTGCCAAAGAGGAACTATATTTATTTGTTTTGCTATTTATTTTGGTCTCTAAAAGCTCTGAGGCGTTCACAGAACAGCTGTCTGAAGATCCATTTAGACACACACGGACTTCTGAAGGCAATTAGCCAAACTGGTTTTCAGCTGAGGGTGTCAGAGTAACGGGGGCTGAATACAAAAGCATGCCTCACTTTTCAGTTTTATTTTTTAAAAACACTGATCACCATGTATTGATTTTCTTTCGTTTTGAAATGTTTAATGCCGAACTCTTCTGTGTTTATGGTGACCTACAACGAAACACAAAGGTCATCTAGTGAATAAATATGTGTTTATGTTTCTTGCTGTTTAATGCCTTGAAGTAGCTGTGTGTGCTTCTTCCTTTAGTGCAGTTTTTACTTTATATGCTCTGTGTTTTAATACTGCTTTTATTTTACCTCTAATCATGTAAAGCACCTTGAATCACCTTGTTGTTGAAAGTGTGCTATACGAATAAAATTGCCTTGCCTTGCCTACATATGATGAAGAGGCAGCTCCTCTTTATGCTAACAGAAATGATGCACTTGCCACGAGAAATTTGTGTCTCACACATTTAGCTCGATTAATCTCAGATCAAGCCAAGCATTCCAGTAACCACATACTGCTGCAACATTAACATGAGATTATTTAATTTTCTAACATCATTATACTCTACCCAGTCTACCCAGAAGTTGTGCAGAGTTTATATGATTGTCTGGCTCTTGCTGCCTTAGAAATGCCTTTTGTATGAAAGCCCAACCAAAGCATTATAAAGAGATTGAGAGAGGAGAAGTGGTAGCAGAAGTTTAAATCGACCAAACACACCATTTTGATAAATTCTTAGACCTTAGTAACCCTCCTCCATGAATGGAGCTGTTATTTCTGTCAAGGTGTGCTTACGCATGTGCCGCTCACAGGGTGGGGGAAGGAAATTAATCTTGAATGACTGTGTCTGTAATTGAATCGCAGCGCTCGTTCACACTGCCATTGTTCACCAATAATGACATATAATTGTCAAAGAGGAACTACGTCACTAATAAGAGGGGGGTGGGGGATGTGATAATGATGAATCTCGACGAGAGCCAGGAATCGGGAGAGTTCTCAGTTTCCCCCTCTGGTTCAGAAACGGTGCCAGAGCTGAACTGTAATGGCCTCCTGTTTGCCTGTCACGGGCTGCAAAATGGGGTGGGGGTGAATGAGTGGAATTAGATTGAATTTCCCATCTCTTTCATTGTTATTTTTGGTCAAATAACACATTGCTCTTCCACTCACAAGCAGAGAGCAGTTGGTTTGTAATCAATCCTTTCGGAAGGGGGCAGAGGGGGAGGGGAAGGGGGCTCGTTTTGTGCCTGCTGCTGTGCACAAAATGGAATAAATGTGACATTAGGGGTGCGGGTATCATTACCTTGATGAATTACGGAAGGTATAACGATTATGGAAATTGTCATCGACTGATCATTCATCTCAATTTATTGCAGCTCAGTGCCACGGTGGCCCCGGCAGCCTGAAATGTTATCATGTCAATAGTTCTAAGGGCTGTTATCAATGCTTGCTTTGCTCTCAATGGCCGAGCACTGTAGGCCCGTTGTACACCATCCATCGCAATCCAGAGCTTAACAGCTGAGCCCCTTGATAATTCGAGAGGTGAAAAAAAGGGAAGCTAATTGAAAAATTGACCGGTCACATTCCTGGAGTGGTCATGGACTCGGAAGAAGATGTGGAGCTTAATGAAGGGCTGATTTTAACTTGTAAAGGAGTTTAATTTTACAATCCCTCTTTTAGTCTCGCTGCTCTCTGAACTGGGTTTAAGCGGCTCTAATATCTCACAGAGGAAATGTAATTGTGTCTAAAACTAATTTCTGAAGTCATAAAACTATCAGCATAAAAGAGCTGAGCTCTTTCACGACAAAACTGGGATTTCAGATTCATCCTTCTGCTGTTTTACAGCTAACCGTATGGAACGTTTAACCTACATTGTGTCGAAAATTTTTTGAATTCCAACCTCAGTATCAAACTACAAATTGTGCATACAACATTAACACCGCTGCTATTTTTGATCGTGTCTTTATTGGGAAAGTAGTTGTAAACATCTTGCCGTAGCGCACTGATTGGAGTCCCAAAGAGATCTGTAGGAAGATATTGCTCTGTGCTCAGCGTCGACAATATGGGGCCACCTCAGGGAGGTTGTTAGTGCTCTGCATGTTTGCATCTATTATCATAACCCACCTACAGTAAAGGCAGAGCGGCATTTAAGGTCTTTTACTCACACGACACATCCCAACCCGCTTATTGAGAATATGTATGAATATGATTAAACCCCTGACATTCATAATTTGCAATGCAGCGGTGAAATTGCTGAGCCTCTGAGACAATAAATCCTTGTTATGTCAAATGCGCTCATTAGACTTCAATTTATGAAAATTGTGCAGGATATGAAGATTTGCAAAGGTCCAGACTCAATGAAAGCCTGTGATGGAGCCTCTCTGGAGGCTTTTCTAATCGCTGCAGCAGGAATATCGCTGCGTAATGGAAGACATATCTCTTCATTAGTCCTGTGTTGGAGTACAGTAACATGCACTCCAGCTTTGATATACACCGCGCTGTTTTCTTGCCGTGGCACTTTTAGCACACAAAGGTTGCCTATATTTTAGCCAGGTCCTCTCAAGGAAAAAAAAAAGGCCGAAATGTTATGGCTTACTGCTTGAAAGAAGCACCCAGCTTCTGAGACCATAATGGTATACTTAGCTACCATTAGAGCAGAATCAGTCTCACTCAGGCAGCAAATGGGAAGTGGTGTTGCCATTTCTGTTTAGGTAAAGCGGGATTTTATTACCAAGCTCGGGTGTGTGCGCTTTCTGAACAGCGAGCCCAAATCCTCTGCTGAGACACAAACATATTCAAGGCTTTGGAGGGTTGTTAAACATGTATGGTGCAGCTCAGACATCTGCATCACATTAACTGATTACTAGGAAATTTCACCAGAGAACCTGTTTAATGGGTGTTTTTTTTCAAGCAACACATGGCTGACTGTGGCTCAGAAGGTAGAGTGCCTGGCTTGTAATCATAAGGTTGTAGGTTTGATTCCAGTTTTTCCCTATCATTGTCTCCTGACTTACCTAATGGTGTATGAATGTGTGTGTATTTATGGGTAAATGTGGCTTCAGTGTAAAACACTTCAGCATTAGTTCAGTTGTTTTACATTTAGTGCACAACATAAAAGCAAATTTCACCTTGATGTGCAAGATAGCTTATTTATTTATGTATTTGTGTTTTTATGCATTTATACGGTGACATTTTGAGATATATCCCCTTTGATTTTTTCGTGTCTAAACAGTTTTTGCATTTAAATGACACATTTAATCCACCAGATTTTATAATTTTAAGTAGCGTTAAGTGTTTTCATATCCTGTCTTTTTAATAGTTGCTAATGAGTTGTTTGTTTGCACTAAAGGGCTTCTTAAATCAGTGCCGTCAGGGAAACTAAATGCTACTATTGAGATTATTTTACATTTGCAGAAGATCGACTTGTTTCTGTTTTGATGATAACTGTTTGATTATATGACTTTTAGAAATGGCAGCATGTTGGAGAAGCGCTGTTACGTCAGTTCTGATTGACGTCAGATCTGGTCAGCAGCACAGGAGCACCACAGGGGACCGTACTCTCACCATACCTTTTCACTCTGTACATATCAGACTTCCAGTACAAATCAGAGACCTGTCATCTGCAGAAATACTCAGATGTATCAGAGATGGACAAGAAGCTGAATACAGAGAGCTGGTGGACCGTTTTGTGACATGGTGTGGAAACAATCGTCTCACCTTGAATGTGAACAAAACAAAGGAGATGATTGTAGATTTCAGAAGAAACAGGGATAAGTCAAACACTGTTTCCATCATGGGAGAAGAAGTGGAGGTGGTTGAGGAGTATAAATACCTCAGAGTTCACCTTGACAGCAGACCGGAGACTGTAAAGTGAAGCCGTCTATAAGAAGGGACAGAGCAGACTGGACTTCTGGAGGAAGATTAGGTCCTTCAAGGTTTGCAGCAAGATGCTGCAGATCTTCTACAAGTCTGTTGTGGAGAGTGTAATCTCTCCAGCCGTCATCTGTTAGCATCAGAGCCAGGGATTTAAAAAGGTTCTACAACCTGATAAAGAAGGTTCTGGTTCTGTTCTGGTTCTGTTCTGGGGACGACTGTGGAACCTCTGGAGATGATAATGCAAAGAAGGATTCTTCATAAAATTAAAAAAACTCATGGACAACCCTGAGCATCCTCTTCATGAGACAGTCATACAACAACAGAGCATCTTCAGTCGGAGGCTTCTTCTGTTTCGCTGCAATACAGACCGCTACAGGAAATCCTTCCTGCCCACAGCCATCATTATCTACAACAACTCCTTAAAGAATTGATTATATGAGCTATACCAACACTTAATTTCCTTCTGGGATCAATAAAGTGTTTTTGAATTGGATTGAATTTGTTCTTTTTGTAGACATTTTATAATTGTTTGGTTGAGGCATTGCAATATTTCAACAAATATTCCGTCTGGTATTGGATGCTGTGCAGCTGGACGGATTTTTTCTTTGACTTTTTTACTTTCACTTTGAGGTTGACAGTCGTTATGATCTGTAGCCATGGCAACAAGGTATTGTTTTTGCAGCTGAGAGCAGCTTAATGGTTTCTGAAAAGCTCAACTAATACGAGAACCAGCACCCTATTCCTACAGGAGTTGAAAAGGAGGCTTCATGGATGAGAGCAGGACTAAAGAGCAGAGAGAGAAGGAGGAAGGCCAAACCATCTCTTCCATCGATCATGGTGGGCAAGGATTGTATCCCCTACTCTGTCTCTTTGTCCGGTTATCTAACCATTTGGCATGACAGAGATTTAAAGATTCGCTGTTCTTACCAACAACAGATGGTGTCATCCAAGACATGTCACTGTGGAATACCACCTCTGTGGCCCAGATATTGAGCTAGTTAGCGTGTCATGACAGTCATAAGACTGTCATACAGCAACAGTCTTCAGTCAGAGGGCTGTTCAGATACATTGCGAGACTGACTGCTACCGGAGATCCTTCCTGTCCACAGCATCACCACCCACAACGACTCTGAAGATTCTTGGATGAGTTGCGATATTTAACTTCCCTTTGGGATAAATAAGGTATTATTGAAATGAACTAAATAAAATCTGTTTGGCTTTAAATGTGAGAGCTGATATATATTTTCAGATTGCACAATCTTCTAAAAATAAAAACACCAAGTGAAGGCTAAATTTTTTGGATCTTATAACAGTTTTAACATTTTACTTTGAGATGTAAACACTTAACAATGTAAGACTTAAAACACTTAAAAAGGAAAATCACAAAACATTAACCTAGTGATTTTGATTTTCTGCATCACCTCACCAGTGCAATAATTATACAATATCCTAAACATGCAGAGACACTGAAAACATGCTACAGGAATCCAGGTGTTTGGGCTAATTACCGCCACAAACACACAAAAAGGATATATTTTTTAACCCAAGATGGAAAGCAAACCAGAGGTGTCTTTCCTGGTGGAGTATGTTTTCAAACCCAGGACCAATTAAAAAATGGCCTCTGTTTCTACGTGCCCTTGTTATCCGCATTTCCAGCTAAGATCTTCTTCTTTTCTCCAAAAACGTGAGGCTGAGGTGCAGTTGTTTGCAGTTACTTAGAAAGCAGCTTGCTTCCTCTCTGGGAGGTATTTTTGTGTGTGTGTGTTTAAAAGCAAGGCTGTGGATAACTCTTTGAATTGGCTGCATTAGCCACAGACTCAGGGGAGAAGCAAACACTTTCCAGAATCCAAAGGCAGTTATTACCCAAGAAGTAAACTTCAAGTTGATTTTTTTTCCTTCTGTGCTGCAGTGTCATGGATACACCTGTGTGGAACCCAATGAGGGAAATACGTGACGCGATGAGAAAATTCAGCAACTTTCACAACCAATTGGGTTTAATTTAATTAATGTAACGCTAATTTTATTTGTAGAAATAAATGCATATTCTCTGTGTGACCAGGACTTTATATTTCCCTACTACAGCTTTTAGTAAAACTCATCTATTAGTCTACAGTGGTGAAATTTTCTTGGACTCAGCTAAAATACACTTGACACACTTTATGTGAAATGGGAGGGCAAAAGTACGGCAGGCGCTTATCTCTATTTAAAGGAACATGTCAGACATTGGGTCTGCTATAAAGCAGAATCTCTGATATATTTCCTGTTTTTATGTAAAATGAAAGAAGCACACATGGAATCCTAATATGTGCACACAGTCTCCCAGCATTTAACTGACTTGACCTGAAACAGTTCCAAGAAGCAAGCATGCATTATATTACTTTTTTTTACCATATGTAAAGCCATTTTTGTTATTATCCACTGCAGTCTGACAGCTAATGCATCATTTAAGTTATTTCTGAGAAAAGAAAAGAAACTATGACAATGTCAAAACAGCTGACAGAGTGTCCTCTGAGACAGCTGCTATGATGTGTGTCTTTGTGCGAAAGAGACGAGAAAGTGGGACAGATTATGTAAGAAAAATCTTTCCTCCCCATTCGTCAAGATGGAAAACTGAGCAAAAGGCTCAAGGTTATATAATATATAATATAACATGAGAATATGTACAGTGGCTTGCAAAAGTATTCGGCCCCCTTGAACTTTTCCACATTTTGTCACATTACAGCCACAAACATGAATCAATTTTATTGGAATTCCACGTGAAAGACCAATACAAAGTGGTGTACATGTTAGAAGTGGAACGAAAATCATACATGATTCCAAACATTTTTTACAAATAAATAACTGAAAAGTGGGGTGTGCGTAATTATTCAGCCCCTGAGTCAATACTTTGTAGAACCACCTTTTGCTGCAATTCCAGCTGCCAGTCTTTTAGGGTATGTCTCTATCAGCTTTGCACATCTAGAGACTGAAATTCTTGCCCATTCTTCTTTGCAAAACAGCTCCAGCTCAGTCAGATTAGATGGACAGCGTCTGTGAACAGCAGCTTTCAGATCTTGCCACAGATTCTAGATTGGATATAGATCTGGACTTTGACTGGGCCATTCTAACACATGGATATGTTTTGTTTTAAACCATTCCATTGTTGCCCTGGCTTTATGTTTAGGGTCGTTGTCCTGCTGGAAGGTGAACCTCCGCCCCAGTCTCAAGTCTTTTGCAGACTCCAAGAGGTTTTCTTCCAAGATTGCCCTGTATTTGGCTCCATCCATCTTCCCATCAACTCTGACCAGCTTCCCTGTCCCTGCTGAAGAGAAGCACCCCCAGAGCATGATGCTGCCACCACCATATTTGACAGTGGGGATGGTGTGTTCAGAGTGATGTGCAGTGTTAGCTTTCCGCCACACATAGCGTTTAGCATTTTGGTCTCATCTGACCAGAGCACCTTCTTCCACATGTTTGCTGTGTCCCCCACATGGCTTGTGGCAAACTGCAAACGGGACTTCTTATGGTTTTCTTTTAACAATGACTTTCTTCTTGCCACTCTTCCATAAAGGCCAACTTTGTGCAGTGCACCACTAATAGTTGTCCTATGGACAGATTCCCCCACCTGAGCTGTAGATCTCTGCAGCTCATCCAGAGTCACCATGGGCCTCTTGGCTGCATTTCTGATCAGCGCTCTCCTTGTTCGTCCTGTGAGTTTAGGTGGACGGCCTTGTCTTGGTAGGTTTACAGTTGTGCCATACTCCTTCCATTTCTGAATGATGGCTTGAACAGCGCTCCGTGGGATGTTCAAGGCTTGGGAAATCTTTTTGTAGCCTAAGCCTGCTTTAAATTTCTCAATAACTTTATCCCTGACCTGTCTGGTGTGTTCTTTGGACTTCATGGTGTTGTTGCTCCCAACATTCTCTTAGACAACCTCTGAGGCCGTCACAGGGCAGCTGTATTTGTACTGACATTAGATTACACACAGGTGCACTCTATTTAGTCATTAGCACTCATCAGGCAATGTCTATGGGCAACTGACTGCACTCAGACCAAAGGGGGCTGAATAATTACGCACACCCCACTTTTCAGTTATTTATTTGTATAAAATGTTTGGAATCATGTATGATTTTCGTTCCACTTCTAACATGTACACCACTTTGTATTGGTCTTTCATGTGGAATTCAAATAAAATTGATTCATGTTTGTGGCTGTAATGTGACAAAATGTGGAAAAGTTCAAGGGGGCCGAATACTTTTGCAAGCCAGTGTATATTCAGATTATATATATATATATAGGCACCGCATCTAATGACATCTGAAGGACCCCCTCAACCTCCCTCCATACTCCTTCCTAACTAGTTAACGTTTATTCATATATATATATATATATATTTATATATATATATATATATATATATATATATATATATATATATATATATATATATATATATTTATATATATTTACCTGACAGAATGAACCAAAATATCAGGCAGTCTATTAGTCTATTTTCAGGGATGATGCCAAGTTGAATCCTGCCTTTAAACAGTGTTATAGAACAAGCAGTCAGGATGACTCCTCCTGTTCCTTTATATGAAGAACATTCCTTTATATATATATATATATATATATATATATATATATATATAACTATAACTATATATATATATATATATATATATATATATATATATATATATATATATATATATATATAGTACCTAAAAGACTACTTGATATTTCGGTTCATTCTGTCACGAATAAAAACAGATTTAAATGAACTTCTCTTGTCCTAACAATGATAATATTTATTTCTTTTCTAATGATCGTAAAATGCTTTTAGTAATTTATTACAATGCAAAATTGTGACAGTGAAGAATAATGCTGCCTGTTAATGAACAACAACATACCTTTTTCACTATAATCCTAGAGACAAGATGTTCTCTGTCAAAGAAAAAGATTAATTTAACACTCTTGTCTGCTGCTTTCTGTCCATCATAATCCTTGTGCAAAGCAACAGAACATATGATTTATTTCTGGAGCTTTCTCTGCTTGCTTACTGCTTAAGCTTTTCAAATTAACTAAACGTGCTTCACTGTATCCACTGCTTGCTTTGATTTGCCACAGGTTTCTTTTGCCTTTGAGGTTGTTCAGCCATCTTTAAAATTCAGAATGACACTGACCAGCCTGACCAGTACAGGAGAAGCTGTTTCATTTTACTGTAAGTCCATTTTGGAGCACAAATTGAAAAAGCCAAACTCTACTTCAGTCAGATTGAAGTTTAACAAGTTTTTTCTTTCACAGCCAAATTTAAAGTTAATTGTTAACAGCTTGTTTTCTTATTTAGAAAAAAAAAAGTGTTATACAAGTGTTCAAGAGTTTCAAATGTTCATCAGAATTCACACAAACTAGAGGGTTACCAAAATATGATTTTGCTGGATTTTTTAATCATCTTTTGTTTGCTCTAAAATTGTTTTGCTGTTTTCTTCTTTGGGGGAGGATCTGCTTCCCTCTTCTGATATGGTGGTGCTACAGTGACCAGCTGCGATCAATAGACCGGTTCAGAGAACAACCTGAGAGGAAAATCAAGGCACCTCCGGCTTGTTTCAAAATGTCCTCTGAGATTTGGCAGCCTGACAGTGAGGCATCCGTCTCTGTCCTCCTTTACTGTCGCTGTCCTCTACACAAATCTGGACAAAATGCAACACTTCATTTTTATTGAAGTAGTCCATTTTTATAATGTTGACATTGCTAGACATAAATATGTATTTGTGCATGAAATTGTTATTTTTCTGTCCTCTGTTGCTCAGATATAACAGCAAAAAAAAAAAAAAAAAAGAAGGGTGCATCCCTAAAATCCTCACTGTATAACCGAGGGTGAAAGCTGTTTTGTCCGTTTCGAAGGGATTCATTTCCACATGAAAAGAGAAGTTCTGTCCAATCCCTTTATACACGTCCGTTTAGTTTGCTGAGCACAATACCCGACTAACAAAAGGCAATAGCCTTTACGGTGCAAATATAATGCACTGCACACATACACAGCGCACATCTATTGTTGCTTTTGCTTTTTAACAGACATTGGACAAGACGAGGCACAGCTCTGAACACATCAGGCTCGCTGTCTGACCCCTTGGGGACAAAATTCCTGCATACACAGAGTGAGTAAGGGAGTGGATGCATAATTTGTCAATGTAGCTTTTTTTTGTAATGTCCACAGGTCTCTCTGTCCCCATGGTGTGGCCCATCTGTTTTCTCTGCTGATGCCGTACATATGTAAAACACACGGAGCTGAAGAAAAGGTGCGCTGTTTTATTCTTTAATGTATGCTATGCTCTTGGGCTTCAGTGGTGAAGTTTCTGGTTCATGTTTTGTTCATTCAGGCACACACCCTAAGAGCCAAAAAGGAAAACCTGGGAAAGCAAATGCGGCAAATACCAGGTTCCCAGAATGTTCTGACATTTAATTTTAGTGGCTAGGCCCGGCTTTAATCTAAACGCCTACCAGAGGCACTGTAGCGCCGGACGCATTAATCGAGCACTATGTGTTTATACTGATAAAACTGCATCCCGTTTGGAAGCAATCAATCTTTAACATGTTTGGGGGTTATTTATTTTTTGGTGTAAAGCACATTTTTTTTCATATTGAATCCTTCCTCCTCTGTCTCCTTCACTTTATAGGTACACATTTTTGAAACGCTCCTTTCATCGAGACTTTGAATTCAGGGGCTGATAGTGACTGGCCTCCAATAGAGGGCACAGTTGACTGCATCAACATGGAGTGTGCATCATGTGCCTGTAAGAAACTGAAGCCCTGCTGAAAATCTCTCAGGGGGGATGGAACTCATTTTGCACTGAGGATGGAAACTAAACGGACATAAAATTAAATCTTTAAGAACAATCCATGTGAATATGTTGCTTAGTAACTAACTTACAGTCTCTTTGGATAGGCCCCACACATATTAAGGAGGAGAGACACATTTTGTCTGCTGGTAAAAGAAAAAAACGGAAGGCTTTGGCTGCAGAAGAGCTGGGATCCTTTTCATGTCCTTATTGCGTGCCCTTGACTGAAGACTGAATGGCAGTGTTGGAGATAGATTGTTGGGCAGTTGGCTTTTATGCAGATAATGCCATTTGATGGAGGCGAGTGTTTAATGTGCTGCGGGTGTAACAGAGGAATCAAGCGTCGGAGGGTAGGACTGATTTTGCTTGGAGAAAAGCTGTCCTCAGTGATAACTTCATCTCTGCATGTGGCCAGACGTGGGGTAAATTCAGGAAGGGGATTTAAAGGAAAAATGCTCAGTCAGAGCTGCAGTAGTTGGCCCCCTATTGAGCCGCGGAGCCTGCAGACCATAGTTTGAAGGTCTGTGATCTGCCATTGGTATTGTTAGTCTTTCTCTCTTCTCTCTTCCCTCAGAACCAAAAACGACTCGGCCTCGGAATGCCTTTCTAGTGGGATTAGCGGACTGTCGCTTTTGTAATTAATGAAACTCTGCTTTCTGTGCTGTATCCTCTAAATGCTATCATTTGAAGCCAATCAGATAGTCGTGAATGTTTTGGTTAAATCGTTCTTAGTGTTGGACCAGGGCAGAGAATGGCTGGGGGGCATTTGGACTTATCTCTGTAGCTGGAGCTCATCAAGATGAAATTTTCACACTTACAAAGTGCAGGAGAACTTCAAGTCTGTCTGCATTATCATCAACCAAAGCCCTATTAGGGCATTCCAAGGGCCTCCTCTCCTGCTATTAAACGTTCCTGCTAAAAGCAACGAGGAGAATCCAGAGCTGAAAAATCCCAAACCAAGTTCCGTTCCATTTATTTGTTTACTAAGTAATTAAATAGATTTATATATATATATATATATATATATATATATATATATATATATATATATATATATATATATATATATATATATATATATATATATATATATATATATATATATAATAGTTTCAAATACAGTTTTCACTGCTCAAATTGTTAGATTTTGTTTTTAAGGAAAGCAACAACAAATAAAAAAGCAACAGAAAATACTAATAATAATGATATGAAACACATGAAAAATAGCAAATGACCAGTCTGAATCTAGATGATTCAGATTTTATTTAGAGACACTTTAACAAACTTCCTCAGAAACCTGCTGTAATGAGTAACATGTTGCTAAATGTGTTTAATACATTCTCTACAAAAGAAAGTAGTAGAAAAAATATTGTTTTAGAAAACAGGGAAGTGATAAATGCTGCTTTAGTTTTATGGTTCATCTAAATTTTAAATTATTGGTTATGAAATTTACAAAAGCCTTCTTTATCAAATGTGATCTCATGACACAAAAGATGAGACTAAGATGATATTTAATTTTTTCTTTTTTTTTTCTTTCACTAAAATCATGAAGATGATGACGATAAAGTGTTTCTTTTTCATCAGTTCTGAATATTCTAAAAAACATTTCTTTTTTCAGCCTTTAAATAGTTTGGAATGTAAAATTTCAGCCTAGAGCTAAAGGTGGGGAATGGGATGGAAGGAGCCTTTTTAATATCAAGGAGCAGCTGGTTCCTTCGAAGTGGACCAGCAACAGAAAAGCTTCTGTCTGCTTTTCATCCAGGGGGCATGTAGGAGAAGTTTATCTGGGAGCTCCTGGGGGTGGATGGAAAGGAACAAGATCTGCTGTGCATGGAGGGGCTTGCACATTTAGGGACTTAAATGCAATCAACAGAACCTTAGAATGAACTCAGAAATGGGTGGGGAGCCAAAGCAAAGATGCTGGGGCTGGATGAATGAGCTCAGGATCCAGCAGTGCTTTGGACAAGCTGCAGACGTGATAAATAACACTGTGGCAGACTTATATATAAAATAAGCAGGTCTTTACTGTAAAATAATCAAAGCATGAATGAGTACATATAAATTATCTAAAAATACATATCTCAATTTTTATTTTTTTACTATTCTTCGTTGTTGGGAGCTATTTTTTTGTTGGAGCAGAGATCTAAATTTGTAATACTGTAATATTAGCAGAATGATGTGCATCAAAAATCATAAACTTGGTTTAAGTGTAAATATATTATTGTCCATCCGATGTGTCATGTCATTAAGGTGGAGAAGATGGAAGTTAAAGGGAATTTAGTGGCATTATTGCAATTAAAATGAAAAGAAATAATGTGTTTTCTGGTAATGTTTCCATGCTGAGGCAAATGAAAAGAAACCTGAACGGGGCCTGACGAGGAGCCCAGTGGAACCCCGGAGGAGTAGAGCATACAAAACAAATGCCCTGTTATGGGGAGATTATCGAACCAGACGGTGCATTTACATGAAGTAACAAAAAACCGAACAAGAAAAGCACTCAGAAAGCGCTGACCTCCGCCAGGGCCACTCGTCACCATGTTGTTATCTAATTCTAACTTTCGGTTCTTTTCCAATAGAATGTCTGTTAATGAGACGCATGGTTGTGTTCGTGCTGTGGTGTAGTGTCATCTAATGGCACTACATAGGTAGCTAAATGGAATCACAGTCCATCCAAATTCATCCATCGATTGTGTATACCTGCTTATCCATGCAGGGTCATGGGGTGTGGGTGAGAGTTGGGGTACACCCTGGATGGGTCGCCAATACAATCCAGTTATGTATGCTTGATTGATCATTGATAATATAGTGTTATTCTGTGAAAACAAAAAAATAACTAACCTACCAAAGATGAATAACTCTTACACTAATACGTGGATAATGGACCTTTTATTCACATTCAGGCTTCGGTTTTTTTCGCTTTACAGCTGCCATCACTTTCAAAGAGTCAGCCATCCCTGGAAGAGTTTCATCACTCTTGCTCATGTCAAATAGCTGTAATCGGGAGAAAAGTACAAAAACATTCCTCAGCATTATATGTACACCATGGAAATGGGGGACAATGGAGACAATACAAAAACTGGACGCTTCTGTATGAGTGATGAAAAAGCGAGACTTAAACAGGTCAGAGAGGCAGCAAATAGACCTACAGCAACACGCAATGGGTTGCTGTGTTGTATGTGTGGCAGTAGTCTCCTGTATTCTTCACATGTCCGCAATAAGGAGTACGATTGAGAAGCAGAATTATCTTCTTTCAAAGAAGACATCCAGACCTGACAAAATCTCCTTAGTCTCCTGGGACAATGTGGGAATCATAATTCCAAAAAGGCGCAAAACAACCCTGCACTTCACACCGCAGGTACATAAGGAGCGCTGCGGCTCTCTAGGTAGAGTAGTTGGCCTATAGTCGTAGGTTCAGTTCCATCTTCTGCCTGTCACACAGTGAAATGCCCCTGGGCAAGGCACTTAATCCCAAAATGCCTACCGATCTGCGTACTTTAACATTAAAGTCAAGTCCAGAACTGATACTGACAGACGAACAGGGATGCAGAGAAGGTGACACACACGTGTAGGTTCATACAGTCATGTTCAATAAACTCAACAATGCGCTCTAATGGGGCTCGTTTGTCAGATTAAAATCACCTTTTGAAAAAACAACAACATTTAAGCAGGTATTAAAAATACTTTTCAACAAGTCCACATTTCTGCATGAAAAATTCTTTTTAATTGGTCTCTTGTAACACTCTAACTTTAAATGTTGTGTTTTAATTAGCTATAAGCAGAAAATTATCATATCTAAGAGAAATAAAGGCTTGAAAACATCAGTCTCTGTGTATTTAATCTAAATGAATCTGTGTTTCACCTAGTGAAATAAATGAATATTTCTCATTTATTAAATAGGACTGTACACGTTTAAACGCCTTTGTTTGTTTCATTTTCTTGCTGTTAGTTTCACTTGGATTTGATTTCTACTTTTGATTGTTTTACTTGTTTCAAATTCTAATGTTTTTACCAGAACTTTGATCAGTGTCAGATGTTTTTAAAAGTGCTGTTTTAAATAACGTTTGCTTGGCTATAATAAGTTTACAAAAAACCATAACATCTAAACATATAACATAACAAATAACATGTGTGGAAATGAAGACTTCAACAGAATCAAACCAAGTACAAGAAGCAGGCACAGAAGAAAAGGAGGAAAAGGATCAGGACTTATTTGAATGTTAAAGATGTTAAAGAAGCCAGCGTCCATGACAGCAGTAGCTGCTTTGATGACTTCATTTTTGGTGGTTTTGATTGATGGAGCTCAAACTGTGCATACTTGGTGCTGTTTCCCGTCTGCAGCTGATCAATGAAGCCACAGATGGTGGATGGACTGAAACAATATGAATCAAGCTTTACCCACAAGCAACATTTCAATTTGAACAGCAAGGCTCAGGCTCCCTTGTTTATCTAACAGTTTAATTAACAGCTTGGGTAACCTTTAGCTGCCAGTGTTTGCTGCTAAGAAATGACACGTTTATCCGCATCAGACCGTCTTTCCCTTTGTTTGTTTGTTTGTTTGTTTGTTTGTTTGTTTGTTTGTTTGACTGAAGGCAGGAAACTGGAGGTTTGAGAGTTATCCAATTAAAAGGCTGGGCGTCCTTCTAGGTAGGCCTGTACTGCTTCTGTAAACAGAAGAGGAGAAGATGCTGAGGAGGACAGGCAGGTGGCCTGACTCAGTTCAATTAACGTTTTACTTTTCTGCTTTTTCCTTTTGCTACATTTGGATTTAATTGGCGGCATGAAGTGGATTTTTCTTGTTGAAACGTCCTGTTAGTTTTCTCTTAACGCCCACCCCCCCCCCCCCCCCCCTCCTGTTGTTTACAGATGTCGCCGTTTGCTTGTTGCTCACGGGCTGGAGGTCAGAGTTGAAGCTCGTCTGTATTTACGGCCTGCTCCGGTGCTGATAGGCAGAGAACAGGCTGAGGCTGAGGCTGAGGACGGGATGCGCAGCTTCCCAGCTGACAAGCGCAAATCGGACAAAAGCGCAGCGCAGCGCAGCGCAGCGCAGCGGAGCGGGTGGCGAGCATCCGCATCCTTACCGAGTGAGTGAGGATTTGTTTTTTCTGTCCTTTTTCTCCCCCCTCTAAATTTCCTGCACAGCTGCTTGGCGACAGGAAATATATATCCGCGTTATCTCCTGAGGGGGGGCTGGGTAGGACAGATGCATCGCTGGAACTAGTGCCTGAGCTGATCCGCCGGGAGGACTGGGAAGATCTGGGAAGATCTGGGAGCAGAGAGACACGTTTCTGTCGGAGCTGGCAGCTGAAGCTCTCCGCTCCGCCACCGCCACCGCCACAGCAGCAGCTTCCACCGCGCTGGACTCCGAGACGTGCGCATCGCTTTCTGCGTCTTGAAGCAGACTGAGAGGGGCTTTTTTTTGTGTGCGCAGAGACAGGAGAAGAATAAAGTCGTTTCCAAATTGCACACGCGGTTTATTGTGCGCGCTGCTGTCTGTAAGTTGGAAGCGAAGCGAAGCGCAGCGCATCGCTGGAAGTTTCTGCGCCTCGGACAGACCCGCTGGAGCTCCGTACAGGTCAGTGCTCCCTTATTTCCCTCAATTAACGCCCTTCTACAGCTCTAAACAACAACACTAATACAAATCTGATTACATCTGAATTTGTAAACATGCCTGATTTGCTCCGATGTAATATTCCGTATCTTTTGACAAGACGCAGAGAGCCGCAACCTGCTGGGACCCCTGTCCCATTTTCCCATCTCCAAGCTGATAAATATGAATTACATGTATGTTTTTTTGATAATTTTTTTAAAGCAGTGGATGCCATCCTGTTTTAATGAGAACAAGATATTTCCCGATCACTTCGGTTTGGGGTTTGCTTTACAAATATGAAGTTTAATAATGAAACGCATAGAGTTTGTGAGGGTCAGCTCTCTTTGATTTGGAAGCTGTGTCATATTTTCATGTTTTTTAAGATTTAGCGGGAATATTCAGAAATAAAAAACATATCGCACAGGTTCATTTGGTGGTTTGTAGCACAATCAAACTAATAATGATAAATCTTCACTCTAAATCCCTCTTGCTTTTTTTAAAAACCTGGACTGACCCAGTAAAAAAAAAAAAAAAAAAAAAGCTTATTGTGGTCAGAAAAAACCAGCAGCTCCACATGTGATGAATTAACCATTCAGTTCACTGGTTATCAAGATGCTCTTGAGCTTTTGCATCAGCAGTGCGGGCTTTCTGCTTTCAGCTCTGCTGAAAAAGAACTTACTGAGTCTTCTGTTGGTTCTACCGTAGAAATCTGCAGCTGCTCAGGTCTGAGATGAGCCTGGCAAGCTTGCAAACTAGGGCCACATCTCCTGCTCCAGAAACACCTACTGGTTATGATTTTCTTTTAAGTAAATCTTTATTTATTTTTGAATAAACAAGATGCTTTCGATTTCTGGTCATTCCCCCCTCAGCTTGTGGTTTTAAACGGTGAATGGCGCTCAGACTGCTTAGCATGGAAGGAAGAGTTGATCTGATTTTACTCTGACATGGATCAGGCTAAATGCAATCTCCAAACACATGCATCTGAGTCCACTTGATAGCCCAGGAGGACAACTATATCTGTTCAGCTAAATTGATTTATGGCTTTTGTTCCCAGTGTGATTGAAGAGCTGCAGCAGTTGAGGCCACTTTGTGTTTTATGCTCCATGTTTGACAACTGGAATCATAAACTTTAAGCAGAGCTTCACTACTTCGGGCGTGTGTGTGTGTGTGTGTGTGTGTGTGTGTGTGTGAATTATGCCCGCTGAAAGGTTTGTTCATACCAACCCTCCCTGCAAATCACGACATGCTCTTCTACGGGGATGTGAAAAAATAAGTTTATGAAGATATGGCAAGTGTTTTATGAGAACCAGTAAACTCCTGGAGACAACAATCTGTCTCTTCTGACACCCCGCAGGTGCACGACAGTCGCATCTCCTCTACGGAGGCACTGATCATAACTGGAACTGGCCTCCCTGCACAACAACCAGGAACCTATATCCGACTCGTTCTCAGCTGCCAGAGCGTGCTGATAAATGACACATGTTGTGTTGACACATTCAGAGACACACCTGGATTCAGAGGGATGCCAGTTGCTCTCTGTCCGTCCACACATTTAGCACAGCTGTAGAGAAAACGTGCTGTAGTTCACTATTTATGGAGACAGCCATAGTCTGGCAGATGGCTACGCATCAAGCACTGAGACATTTTCTGTCGTGACCTCTCATTGAGGCTTTAATCTACGTCTTCCGCTTTTAACTTCACCGCTTTTAAAGTCAACTAATTAAAGCAGGTGACTACTTTTTCCTGTGAGAATTTTGGGAGGTTCTGCGGATGATTCTCTAATTCACTCTCGGAGTTTAAAACTGACTAATTAATTCAGAAACATTAGATGAACTGTGTACACAAAGCTGTTTGTTTCCTTAGGTAATTTCCTTTTTCATTATTCCTGTGGAGAATTTAATATTCTGTGTGATGATAACTGCCATTTTCAGGGATGATGCCAAGTTGAATCCTGCCTTTAAACAGTGTTATAGAAAAAGCAGTCAGGATGACTCCTCCTGCTAACACCTGCGCGATGTGGAAGAACAGTCCTTTAAATATATATATATATATATATCCTGATATATATATATATATTTACATATACTTGCGGATCCTGAGAGTGGCACAGGAGATAACCTCTGGGATTCAAACATTTGATATGCCAAACATGGCAGCTGAGTGGCCTGTTTCAACACGTCGGAGCAAACACGTGAAGGTTAATGCAGCCTGACAAACTACCAACAGTTCCCTGGGCTCAACGGATCGGTTCCATGTCATATTTACTTTACATAATTGCTGCCCTCTAATCTGTTACTATTAACACAAATCCTGGTTCGCCATTGTTCTGCTGTAGTCTCTTTCACCTGATTTTTCTCTCGGTGCGCTTTCCCTTCGCTCCCACGACAGCAGCACGGCATCATGATGAATAGTGGAAAGGTGCATGGAAAGCACGCCACGGTGTATTCTTTAGGTCGATTGGAGTTGAACATAACCGAGTTTTTGCAGCCCCCATCAGCCGATAGTGTCTGGTTTCTGTGGTTTTTTTGCTCTAAAGCCCTGCAGTCAGAGGATTACTTGAATTTAGCACAGTGATGGCCCACCTGCAACAAAGTTTATCCTGTTTAGAAAGCGTCGTGAAAGGAAAAGGTGGTGTGTGGGATTTATGCAAGTTGCCAAATTATTGCTGAAAGTCACCCTCGGATTTGGAAGGGAGCGGATTGCGTGCTCTTGAAATGTGCTTAGAGAAGGGATATTTAGTGACAGCACTTGATGCATTACCACGCGCCTTAACTACATTGTATTGCTGCATGAGGAAAGCAGAAAACAGCATAAAAAACATGGCATGTGCTTTATGCACAGCCGCTTTGTGTATAACATATTTATTTCTTACCCAATTCATAAATATGTTGATAGATTCACTACAGAGGAGCTTGAGACAGCTAAGAATATAAATGGGGATTTTTATTCATATAGAGATGAATGTTCCACGTTGACGCGATACATCAGAAATCGGGCTCTGATTGAACAGACGGATGAGTGTTCTCAAGGCAATGGCTTTTGTAGCAGTCTGATGGCTGTTGTGCAACACCCAGCGTGATTTATTGCATTGTGCATAACATAAACGGATCCTGCATCCCATTGCAGACATAAGTGCAGATGTGTTGGTGGCGATGCCGTGCGTAGGTGTCCACAGACTGAACAAGCAGAGTGCTAATTGTTTGTGATGATGTGGATGACTTAAGATTTAAAAAAACAGATATTCAGACATGACAGCTCTCTCTTTTTTTTCTCTTTTTGGTCTGATTTGAGTCTTTGTGGCCAAAGCACGCTGGGATTAAAGCCACCTGCCACCGACCACAGGATACCGGCCTGCTGGTCCAGTTCTGGGTGTAGCGCTGCCTCACACTGTTGTAACCTACAGATTACCATTTATGGCTCAGCGTGCTCCAGTGGGCTTTCTGGGTCAGGACCAAGCGGAAAGATTGGTCAGTGGGCTTGACTTTGAAACAGTATACCTCTCCCTGCGTGTTCCAGGCTGAAGCTTGGTGAGGGGAGCCAAAAAGAAGAAATGCACTTACTTGTGTCATAGGGAGAATAAAATAGAAATTCATCATACTCTCTGTTTGTGAAAATTGCCCTTAGCGGTGTACAAGTTGAGCTTTTGTGAATATAACAGGAATTATATATATTGCCACAAATTGTTCCAGATTTAAAGTATGTCAGGGGTCATTGTTGCTGCAAAAATACTCAAAATAGTTGAATTTTATTTACACTTTTTTCCCGTTTGCTGCTCACTTTAGTTTTGCATAATTTCTGCATCTCATTTGTGTTGCTGTGTGTTCACAAAGCAGCGTTAGCGCTGAAAAGAAGGGGATTCTCAGAATAGCTTCAGCCTGCCAAAGGCCTCAGGTCTGGTCTTTTGTGACCCCTGGACAGCCCAGTGGGAAGCTGGGCGGTAGCAGAGCTTGTCAATGAAGCCGCTTGATGGCCTCAATAATTCAGTCGACACAGCCTCTGCGATGCCCAAAGCCTGATGTCTGATCGGTGACGAAGGGTGATGATGAGTAGGAGCGTGTCAAGCCAGTCAGAAACTATTCTCTGTGGCATTTTCATGTTCTCAGAAGGGTGAAGAGAAACAAAATATGTAATATCAGTCTACTGGATAGTGTAAAGCTGGAGCCTCGCAGTGAATGTAATAGTCTACAGGTCAGCAATCTTTGACTTCCAGAGGCGTGCGATGTGTATTCAGGAGTCGCTCTCTGGTCAGACTTTCCAAGTTTTTTCCCCTGAAAGTTGAGAAGCTTCTACAATGCAATGAGTTTTCAGATTGATGTTTCCTTTATAAGGCCTGCAGTGTTTCTGTATTCTCATAGTGTGCCATCGTGACCTACATACTCTCCAAAATGCTGACAAGCGAAGAATAAAACCATCTAGATTCTTTTTGTATTGTTTATGCGGCACAATTGCTTAAAGGAAAGAAGAAGAAGAAAAAAAGCACTCAATATGAGTTTTCATTCTGTGTCTGCGGTGTGTACCTGCTCTAATTTCATACCACCGAAGAGAGTATATTGATTTATTTTGGACCATTTATGTGAATTTGTATTTTTAGCAGTACATCAGCGTCTTTATTTGGTCAGATTTATAGTTTCCCGTAGTTGCAGCAGCGCTAGAGTATTGCATTCCCATTGCAGTAGTCATGACTGAAGTTTTCCGCCAGAGTCTGTTGTCTGCGACCGCCATGATTGCTGTGTATATTCCATCTGCCCCTGCATATTCTAAGGGAGGAAGGGTTAGTTTGTGGTACAATCATGCGCGATGCATTTGAATGACACCCGGTGTCAGCACTTTGGAATTGCTCTCTGTATTAGAATTTTTATCTGCTAGCCAGGTTTGTATGCTCACAGCATGTGTAATGTAGCTCCAGTCCTGATCTTCAGCTTGTGTCTCAGTGCTCTGTTAAAAGGATCCGGCAGAAGATGTCCAGATTAGACCCAGGCTTGGGTGATATTTGATTGAGAAATTCGCAATTAAATATGCACCCTTCCCTGAATGAATAGTACTCTTTTAATGATTCCTTTTTTTCCTCTCAATCAGTGAAATCCAGTCTTCTTTGTTTACCAGATTTATTGTGCACATAATTGGTTTCATTCTTGCACTCTCTCTCTCTCTCCGTGGCGCTGAGATTGCTCTTTCCCGTCATCACATCGTAGGCGCGGTATTACTACAATTTAATTTGTTTCCGTAACAAAGGGTCGATCGTGGATTTCGTCTGTAAATTGCCACAGGTCTGCAGCGGCTGAATTTGTTTTTACACAGCGTGGAAGTCGTTTCTTTCTGAGTAAGCATTACCTGGCAATTTGTTGATGCTGTCTTGCAGGACTCTCAATAAAGCCAATGCACATGAACTGCATTGCTTCCTCAGATCCCATATGTGAAGCTGGGCGTTGCATTTCAGCTGCTATCAGAGAGCCTGGCTGTGGCCCATTGAATTAAGACTGTCTAGTGTAACTGGCTGTGTGATAGGGAAGGGAGCACCTATTTTGATAAGAGCTGGGTTCAATATCTGTAGCCTTGGATACAGGTAAACGCTTCCGCCTGTATGTATGAATTCACTGAATAACCTGTTATTACCATTTGGGATACAGGCAGAGACTGCAAAAGAAACATTAAAAAAGCCATTTTTTATATTCCACTTGTCCACACATAGCAATTACATTTCAACAACTGAATTTGGCTGTGCTTGCGTATTATTTCTTTCCTTTTTTCTCTCTCCCACTAAAAGATTCAGTGAATGCAGAGCTCATATGAGTCGCTGGTGAAGAGTTATTTGGGGGATTTGTAAACATCCCTGCTCAGCTTATTGTGCTACTTATTATGTTATCTTAGAACTGGCACGTACAATTTTTTTCATTATTTAATTTTTACAATGCAGCGCAATAAAATAGTGAGGATTTGATGTTGACCACTATGATTTAGCAGGGAGGCGAGAAGAAAAACAGAATGCTCTGGGTTCAGCTCGGATTTCTTTTTACCGTTTGTTTTTCACTCTCACTGTGGCGTTGTTTATCTTTTAAATGTGCTGCATCTATGAGGGCTGAAGCTTCGGGTCCCAGAAGCATGGAATAATCTGAAGTGACTGTATCAGAGATTTGCATCACTTTGCTCCAGTTTTGAATATTCTCCATCTCACTCGGAGACAGGAAATCCAGCACAGAGCAGGATTTCATCATCGCTCATAAGTGCAGTAAGCTCACCCTTCAAAACATTTGCAGAGGAATTTTACAGCCAGCAAAATATTTTTCTGGGTTCATGTTTTAGTTTATTGTTTTTTAAAATTATTTAGACTTGTGTTGCGACCATTGGAGGGTTATGGTTGGACTTCCTACCTGCTTTGGGCCCACTTCATACCCTTTCCATACCCAGGCATGGCAAAACTGGTAAACCTACATCACAGTATTTCACAAAAAACAAGCTTGATTTCTATTTTCTTATAAACATGCGATGTTTATAAGAAAATAGAAATAAGTTAAGGAAGAATGATAATTATTTCAATTGAATAATTGAACAAAAGATGAAAAGCTGAATAAATACAGCTGGTAGCTTTACCAGCCTTTATGAATCAGACAGCTTTTTGGTTTTTGACTTTATATAGTATCATCTGAGGCATCTCAAAGTTTAGTCCAGTAAAATGATAACATACAGGGAAGGTGAAAAGAAAGCACACCCCTTTCAGTTTCTTGGCTTCTTTAATGTGTTAATAGCTATTGTGATCTGCTTATTTTTTCATCTTTTTATGTTTGTTTTTTTAAAGGGGACATATTATACAAATGTCACTTTTTTCATCCTTTTGTGTTGCCATTTGGGCCTCTGCTGCCTCTATAAACACTTCCAAACAAGAATCAAAACCATGCATCCATTTATCTTTTTTTTGCAGTCAGAAATTTTGTGCTTCTACAAAAAAAAGTGCCTTTTTGTGATGTCACAATAAGCAGAATTTGCATATTTATCGCCCCTCATCTGTCAAACCCCGCCCATCCGTTCCAATTCCACACCATTCTCATGTGTAGCTAACCGGGAGCCTAGAAACAAGATGGATGGGCGTGGTCTGCAACCACTAATTTGCATAAACGTAACAGAGCGCTCTAAACAGCTCATTCTGAAAGAGACTGAAATTGTGAAGGACTGAGCTGGTGAGATTGCTTTATGTAAGAGTCCAAAGAACTTCATTAACCTGTTTTGTACAGACATTAGACCTATTATAACTTGGCATAATAGGTCCCCTTTAACATTGAGGTTTGATTTAAACAATTGTACAACCTGGTAAAGACCAGACCATTCAGATCTTAGAACCCTAGAGCTGACAGAAAGTTCACTTTTTCCTTTTATTAAAGTCATTTAAACTTTCAGCAGGGCAACAATCTGTAACGGTCACCTTTTAATTGAGAGGCAATGATACTATTAAACATGCAAAAACAGGAAAAATGACTGGATTAAAATCTTCTCAGTTTTGGTTGATCATATTTTGTCCCCCAGTCATTCAGAGTGGACCATATTATCATTGTGGTCATGTGTCTTTAGCAGCAACTGGCCCCAGCTCTGTTTGTCCCTTCACTAATTAACAGACTTTCTTCCATCTCGTCTATTCGTACTTGCAGGGTTGGACTGGTGACTATCTCCAGCATTCATTGGGCGAGAGGCGGGGTAGACCCTGAACAGGTTACCAGTCCATCACAGAGCAACATGGAGACACTTGAAAAATGAGAATATTGTCCAAAAGTTCATTTATTTCAGTAATTTAACTTAAAAGGTGAAACTAATATATCATATAGACTCATTACATGCAAAGCGAGATATTTCAAGTCTTTATTTGTTATAATTTGATGATTATGGCTTATAGCTTATGAAAACCCCAAATTCAAAATCTCAGAAAATTATAATAGTACATAAAATCAATAAAATAAAGATTTTAAATAGAGAAATGTGGGACCCCTGAAAAGTAAATCCTGCATATGTACTCAGTACTTGGTTTGGGTCCCTTTTGCATCAATGGCTGCCTCAATGCAGTCTGGCATGGGTGCTATCAGCTTGTGGCTCTGCTGAGGTGTTATGGAAGACCAGGATGCTTCAGTAGCGGCCTTCAGCTCTTCTGTACGTTGTTTGTTTTTCAGGAGCGGCTTGACAAGAAGAATAGGACATTAGAAGCCCATGTCTAGGATCTGTCTGTGTGTGGAGGCTCTTGATTCTCCATTCTCAGTCCACTCCTTGTGAAGGTCCCCAACACTTTCCAATGACCTTTTCCTGACAATCCTCTCCAGGCTGCACTCATCCCTGCTGCTTGTCCACCTTTTTCTTCCACATAACTTTCTATTAATGTGCTTTGATGCAGCACTTTGGGAACATCCAACTTCTTTTGCAATGACCTTTTGAGGCTTTCCCTCCTTATGGAGGGGGTCAATGATGGTTTTCTGCACACCTGTGAGGTCAGCAGTCTTCCCCATGATTGTGATTCCTACTGAACCAGACTGAGAGACCACTTAAAGGCTCAGGAACCTTTTGGAGGTGTTTTGATTAATTAGCTGATTAGATTGTGACACTTTGAGCTAAAAATATTTAAAATATTGAACCTTTTCACAATATTCTAATTTTCTGAGATTTTGAATTTGGGGTTTTCATAAGCTGTAAGCCATGGTCATCAAAAATATAAAAAATAAAGGCTTGAAATATCTCTCTTTTCATGTAATGAGTCTATTTCATATATTAGTTTCACCTTTTAAGTTAAATTACTGAAATAAATGTACTTTTGCACAATATTCTAATATTTCCAGTTTCACCTGTACAATGCGTGTCATGGTATTAAGCTTCCCACCATAAAAACAGCATGGCTGTAAACTCTTTAAACTGGCTCATCAAAACTGCCTATTGCCAAGAGAGCAAAAACTGCCCCCCCTCCACACACACACACACACACACACACACACACACACACACACACACACACACACACACACACACACACACACACACACACACACACATGGGGAAGTAAAACCAAAAGAGTGTGTCTCGTCTCAACCCTTTAAACAACTGAGGTACCGCAATTTTCAGTCAGCGCCAGACGACTACTTTAATAATGTAAACCACAATATTGCATCATTAGTTGTTCGGGGTTGTCTGCACACTTCATAGAGATATTTGTTCCTTTTATGTGATGGGATTCTGGGGTGGTTGTGGGGTCCAGAGAAAGTTCAGACAGACCCGGATGTGGGTGGAGTCTTTCTGAGACTCTGTGTCAGATACAAACCTCCTTCGATGAGTTTTGCTCAGCGCACTTCTGCATGAGTTTATTATGTTAATGGTAAGAAATGTTATTGTTGTTCTTCTTAGTTTTGAAGGCGGCCAGCAAACCGAGTGAAGGATGCGTCGCATGAATGATGTGTGCTTTGGGCCACCTAACAGGGACGGGATCACTTTGATATGACAAAATGACATCCAATCAAAGATCATTTTGACTGACAGGGTATTTTTAGATTATTTAAATAATAATAATGACATATTCGGTAGTATTTAATTGTAATATATTTTAACAAATATTCAAAATGAACAAGCTGAATAGAGAATCCACATCGTGCCATCACACAGATACATTTATTAATTATGAACATTTTACCTGCTGTGTCCTGAACGCTCCCCATGGAGGTGAACTGCTCTCCTGCTTGTGCATCATGGAGGCTGAATCCGTGCTTTGTTTCCACACTGGGGACTGGAATTATGAGCGTCACTTCAGCCAAAGTTTTGAAATCAAGGAACATTTCTCCAATTAAGTGATCAGAGTTCAGCAAGATTCTCTGATCAATGGTTTGTCTTATTGTTTCAGGAATTCCTGCAGCCTGCATTCTTTTTGCATCAGTGGTTAAGCTGCAGCGATCTGTCACCACTGGTCTGTGTCCGGCGCAGTCAAAGACGCGCTCCAAAGCCTCAGTAACTCTTCAACACGCTGTCGGCTCCCGGATAGCGAAATAGATTGGCTGCGGTGTCCACGTTGCTCAGATGCTGCTTGGGAATCTTTTTCAATTGATTAGTTACCTGAACTCTCTGCGTAAAGCTGAAAATGTCTGTGCATCTGCTCCAAGTGGTCAGGGGTGGCAATCAGTCAAAATGACAGACAGCCTTCAGATTTTTCTGTCATCATTTGAAAAAAATAGTCAAATACGGAGAATATTTTTGGATAACGCGTCCCCTGCGCCCAATTTAGCAATATTATTGTGGATGGCATGGTATGGCGAGCTCTACAGACTTCGTCACTACTTCCACTTAAGGAGTGGGCTTTACTTTTCATCACTATTTTCCAATTAGGTTAAGCAGTACTTATTAAAAGTAATCTAAAAAAAATGCTGCATATGCTCTGGCATGATGGAAAGTTGGTATGAATTTAAACTGGCTTCTTTCAATATCAAAGGAAATGTGTTCTCTCTCTAATTTGAGGCGGTGGTTCAGAAATTTCTCTTGGCGCATGGGATGTTGGCATTGAACCTCAATAAAGAAGGAAAACAATGTGGTTCAGATGGCATCCAGGATTCACAGAGTCTGGGAATCATCCTGCAGACAAACACTCCTCTGTCTCCAGAATCACTGGTGTCGGGGGGAAACAGGCAGCGTCTGATGGAACACTGCCTCGGTTCTCCCTCTCTCCTTCTCCAAGCGCCGAGAGGCACAGAAAAAGGGACTGGAGATAAACTGAAGGAGGAGAGGGAGAGAGCAGCGTCAAGGAGGAAAGAGAGAGAGAGAGAAAGAGAAACTCGACAAGTTGAATTATGCAAAGCTGTCAGAGGCGGCTATTGTTGGAGGTGCTGGCTGTGTTAAAGCGAGCTAGCCCTGATCTCCAAAAGCTCCATCAACCACTCTCACCACTCCCCGTGGCTGAGAGCTGTCTGATCTGTGCTCTGTCAAATAGCCGGCAACGCCATGCGGGGGGTGAGGGGTTGGGCCAGGCCACTCGGCGGCAGGTGAATTGTCTTGGAGGGACACGCCAGTGCGGACAAGTATGCTCTTTATTACCATTATTTACAGAGGTCAGGGACAGGAAGATCTGAGCTGATATGTGAAGCCGCCCTGTGGAAATACAATTACCGGGCAAAAAGACTGGTGAATAGTTGCAATTTTAGCAGTCCGGTCAGCACTGACGACTCTGGTTTTGCAAAATGCTTTGTGTGCTAAAGTAACAAGCATAACCCAGCTGGATTTCAGCTGCTACACTTTCTTGTATATTTTGTCTTCATCAGATCTTATCACATAAAATAATAAAAAAAGTAGTTGGTCTCTTTTTGGATCCTACAGTATCAGGTTCTTTCAGAACTCTGGCTTCAGGGGTCCATTAAGTGAACATTTGTTCTGAACCTACTCCACAAGCCTTTTCCTTCTGTTTTGGGTATTTTCAACGAAGATATTCTTCATTTCTTTTCCTTGTTTCAGTGACTGGACTGGGTTTGGTAGAACTTACCTTTAACAAGGGCAGGGGAAAAAATAATAATGCTTCATAAACGAGAGATACAGCGATCAGCCTTTCTTGTTTTTCTTAACACAATATAAATAAAACTAAACGGGCTGTGTGTTCTTTGATAGATGTAGTAGTTTTGAATCCAACGGAAAACGGAGAAATTAAAAGATTGTCTCTATTTATGCTTTGACACATGCCTTCCTAACCGTTATCTGATCCTTATTTAGCTCAGAATGCAGCAACGTGCTTTCTGTTTGGTGGTGCATTTATAGACCAGGTATGGTGAGATATATTAGTTTTGTGTCATTTAGTAGAAAGGAGGATCAATTACTTCATTTTTCAGACCTGCCAATCAAAATATCCTCTACTGACTGATTGGTGTATCTCTAAATGTATCAATAAGGCACCATGTGTGGGCTTGTTTGCTTATCATTGATCATCATCGAATATGCTGCTTTCCTTTATGTTAAAAACTTCACCTCAAAGTATCTTTTCGCTTTTTATTACTGCTTTTTACATTTAATTTTATGTTTTGTCAATTGTTTTTTGTTTGGTGGTAAAAGCTGAGACTACAGAGCCTAGGACCCAGGATAGAAGTAAGATTCGTCCTTAACGGATCTCAAACATTACACTCTAATTTTCTGTCAATTCACTAATTGGTTAATTAATTTTTTCATCACTAATGAGCTAACTAATTGATGCAGAGCTGCTGACAAAGTTGCTCCGTGTCTTCAACACCCTTGCTTGTGTCATCAAATAATATATTTGTGAGGTTTTGATGAATAATGTGGAGATCACCCATGTTTCTTTAGTTTATTTTCAATAAACCAACATACTTGTTCCTCATATCAGCCCAAAAAATTACTTGTTCTCTTTCGGTCCTCCTTTTCGAATCCCAAGTTGGAGGCATAAAGCTCCCTCTCGGAAATCTTTGATGAATAAAATACTCGGTGTCAGACATGAGACCCTTGAAACCTCTCCAGCTGCCTTGAAGAGCCAAATGACTTGGACCCGTTTCCCCTCACTGTATCGTACAGATGGTTTATGGTTTATGCTTCAAAGAAGTGCAGAAGTGTAGGACAGCATTAGGCGTCGGGGGGACGCTATTCAACTGGCAGGGGAGTTGTTGAGATGTGTGTAGGGCTGCGCTGCGTAGACCCTGAATTGTCTTCTTCCGTGGCTCACTGGCTCACAGGAGGACCTCTGTGTGACACTAATTTAGCATTGTCGACTCTTCTACTGAACGGTCATGGGTGACTGACTGTCCTGATTCAGCTGCATCATCAAAGGTATATGGAAAGGTAGAAGTGAGCAGTGAAAGTGAAAAGGACTGCCCAACTGTTTCTGTTTCAAACCAAGCAGCCACTTTCTTTCTTTCTTGCCTTTGCTTCGTTTGACAGGTAGGATGCAGATTTTTCTTTGCAATGAGGGCATTGCAGATGCAGTTTACTTAAGTTTAGGCTTTACTGCCACTGTACATCATTCAGACTACTGCGAATGCCTCTCAGGTGTCTTGCAATGCTGTGTATATACAAGTGAGAAACCTGGAGGAGCTGTGAATAGATTCTAAGTTATACAGGGATGTTTATACAGGGCCATGCTTGGTCACTCAAGGGCTTATAGCTGATTAGGACGCAAATCTAAATCCTACTATAGTGTAGAGTGCAGCTTAGTGGTTGAGACTTGTAGCATTAGCCATTCTTCAGACAGCGAATCTCTTTACAAGTCCACAAAAAAGAGGAGGATTGTAATCAGGGATGCTTCTGGGCGTGTCTGCACGCACTCATCCCGTGCATTAATCTGCCGGTCTGGACGGGTGTGTACAATTTGCTGAAAGTGATGAGATGTGATTGAGACGGCCTGCGGCATCTAAAAAACAACTGCTCTGGGTGCAGTGTGGGGAGTTAAGTGTAAGGGTTACCAGAGAGTCTGTCACTGATTGCATCTCACCCCTTCAGGGAAACAGAATCATATCAGGCAACTTTGGGAGGTAGGGGAGCAAGTTTAATATGTGTGGAAGAGCTTACAATTTTCATAATACCTGCATCCTGCGCTGCACCGGTGACTGCTCCAGGTTTTTGGGAAGTCTCTGGGGCTGGCGCTATCTCGCGGGGTGACGATACACTATCCTGGCTTCATTGAAATGTTTTGATGCTTGATGTGAAACAAAGTAGATCTAATTTAGGAAAAGACGGAGTGTGATGCTCCAGTCTTACCGCTCCGCCAAGAGAGAAATGAAATCTGGTTCGTGTGAGTGTGAGTCAGAAGGCGGTGGAAAATGGCTGGTAACAAACCCTTCTGATACACCACAGCTCCCTTCCAAATTCCACTCTGGGTTTTGTTGGAAGGGGATGGGTCACATTCATTTCCCTCTGGTCCACATTTCAGAGCGCAGTAGGAAAGTCATCCATGAATTTTCAACAGCTGGAGGATTTTTAAGACTGATATATATCGGATACTCTGGTGCATCCAGGCAAACAATTCTTATGCCTGAGGCCAGGATGCTTGTGCAGAAACACAGAGGATCCTGAAATCAGGGGGTGGTTTCTTGGTGGGTTCATCTCAACCTCTTCACATATGTATTGATGAACAGACACGGTTTTATTTTCTTATAATAGAACTTTTCTGTTTTGATAAACTTCCAGTGGTGGGCGATATGGCTCCCTGGCCAGGGCGACCTTCCTGTGGGGATGCCAAAAGAGTAAAAAAAGGAAAAGTGGGCCATTTGAAATTGCAATCAAGGTTTCTATAATGTATTTAAATGTCCAGTTGATTTCTAAGAAAATATGGTCATGTCACAAAAAACACCCAAAATAAATAATAGTTCAAGTAAATAGTTTTTTTTTAATGTATGGTAATTGATCCTTCTATGTGAAAAAAACTATTTGTGTCAAACAGAAGTACGGATGAAAGAATATTCAAGACTAATTGATTTTTAATTAAATGTGATTATAATGTGGTAAAACTAATATATGCTACAGTTGCCCTGTTCATGGGGAGTTGGGGAAATTCTGCTTTGAGATCGAAATTTCAGGATGAACCTAAAATGCACAATAACCTTTAGAGGTGAACATGTTGTGACCTTCTCTAAACCTTTAAAAGCACATGTCCAGCTGTTCAGTGTTTCAGTAATTTTTCTACAACTTGCTGATCTTTAACAAGGAGCTTAACGGTAACAGGTGTTTGGTCCATGAGTCGGCCCACACATTTTCTGGTTCAATCAGGAACAAAAGAGGACATATGGTCTTATGGATCACAGTTAGCTCCAGGCCAGTTTTCGTCTTTGCTGTACTCTTATTTTGTTCACGTCTACATATCTCCACGCAAACCATTCCATTCCAATGTGCTTAAAATAGGGCTAAACGATAATTCAATAACCATAATATCGATCGATAGACGTGTGGTGTGATTAAAAAAAGGGTTGATTAAAAGTTCAATAAGGAACGTTTTGTGGCCTATCTGGTAGATTATTAGTACAGTCATTACTTACAGTCATTTCTATTTCATTTTTAACCCAAACAAGACAGAATAACACTGAATGTAACAGTAATTAAAAAAATAAAACTGGAAACACTATGGTCAACAACGTTGTGGTGGCAGGACCAAAGCAGGAATTGAATTCAGTTTTTGTGTGCTATTTATTCAAATTAGTTTATTAAATAATAGCATAAAAGGACCAGGGCTTCACTAAAATATGTTTTCTACATTTTTTGTTAGTTATTGATAATTATTGATATCGATCAATATGACCTTTCACTTTATTGACATGCTCTATTTCTATTTTGTACAGCCCTAGCTTAACCCATAGTATATTTATATACCTCAGATTATATATATATATATATATATATATATATATATATATATATATACTGTAGTTCCATGTATTTGGATCCCGATTGGGATCTGTTGACTCTCATGAAACATGATTATGAGCTCTGATCAAACCAAAATAAGCAAAATGATCTTCATTGAATTCATTGGAGTGAAATAACCGTATGTCCTTGCAGTATTACAACAATTTAGAAAATCATTTTATATTCTTTGTGGTAAAAGGTGTTATAAAATATTCTGCAGCCTATGGTACCATTTGGTAACCCAAAAATGGTGAATGAAGTTGGGTTTGAAAAACTGCAAAGATACAAACTGGTTAAGTGGCGAAATGACCAGGACGCTCCACAGTTTGTTGATGGCTGCAGTTTGGTAGTACACTAAAGGGCTGTTTCAGTGTTTTCAAGGGTTTTTGATCCTCCCTCGTTCAAAACTGGAAGTTATAATCCAGGCTAAACGACAAAATTCTTTGAAACAGCTTGAGTTAGACTGAGTCCTCACTTTTTTCCTATTTTCTTATAAAATAACAAAACAGAAGCCGACAGAAAGTTAACTTCTCATCGCTTCTCTCTTTGGGTTGAATTCCACACTGTATACAGGCAAAGTTTCTTCTCACTCTTCAGTTTGTATGGGCTGACAATGAATAATTTCTGTTCCAAATGCATAAATAGTTTCTGTGGAAACGGCTGCTCTCTAACAGTGGAAGTTTTCTACGAAACACGTTTCTGTTGTAACTTCTCTGAGCCTCGACTACCTCAAGAAACTAGCATTTAACCCCCATTTTGGTGATGTGGAAACAGAAACCAAAGACAGATCTCTAAAAACAAGGAGCTATGTGCAGGTATATTTAGCACCATAAGTAAAAGGTTTAATAATTTAGAAAGCAGCTCCTATATATTTTTTTCATTTAACTGCCACAGCCTGCTAACAAAATATATATAGTCGCTATTAATTTTTAATTAGTCTTTGTCTTTGCCCTTGTTACTGCTGATCCTCTGTGTATTTAAAAAAAAAACAGCTCAAAAAACAGTAAAACTGTTTTAGTGGAAGCATTTGATGGGATATCATTATCATGTAGCAAATTTTAATTCCGTTTCTTATTTTTCAAAACGGAAGAGTTAAACAAAATATCTTGGTACTGTGAAAATGTGAAAGTTAGCTTTTTTAAATTTCTGGAGGTAAATCCTGATCTTACCGACTGAAACAAGCACAAAAAGGAGGGGGCTGTTCAGGAGAAGAAGTCAAGTGTTCATATGGGTGAAGTTTCAGAGGTGTGGAGGCAGCGTCGGGGTGGGGCAGCGAGAGGGAGATAAATGTGTGCTTTTGAAGATGAAGCTGTGGGATTAGTGTTATCGGAGCTCCTTGCTGCCTTTCCTCATCTCTCTCTCTTTTTCTTTTTTCTTTCCCCAGGTGCAGCAGGTGGACAGCCGGATGGACTGAAGAAGTGACCGACAGGGGTTCAGAAGTGAGGAGGAGGGATTTGGAAAGGAAATCAGTCACAGGACGAGAATCACAGCCTGGAGAGAGAGCGGAAAGAAAGTGAAATTATCCAGTGGTGAACACCTCAGTAGAGTGTCAGTAGCAAGAAGGGAGGGAGTTGGATACCCAGCATGCCGGCAGCATGGAAAGGGTGAGGGAGCAGCGGCCTTTCTGCTCGCTGTCCAAGAGCCAGAGGGAGCGTGACAGAGACTGTGAGAGAGACAAGGATCGGGAGCGGCGCTACACGGCTTCCTCCACGGACCGGGACAACGGAGCCTGTCGCGTTCCCACTCAGAAATCGTACAGTTCCAGCGAGACCCTGCAGGCCTTCGATCATGACCCCTCACGGATGCTGTTTGGAGGCAGAGTCAAGGAGATGGTCCACAAGGAGACAGCAGAGTACACCAGGCCTGGTTAGTGAAAACAAAATTATGTACATCTGTTGGATACTTTTCAAAAATACAAAGTACATGTTTATCTGACATTAATATGAGATAAGGGCTAACCAAACAATTTCCTCCTAAATTCTGCTGTTTAGTTGTGGAACTGATGAAAAAAACAAACACTCCTTCAGTCTTCATAAGTGGAAACAAATCTGGGATTTCCCTTTTGTCGAATAGCAAATACAATAAATAACAAAATCTTCATATCTGTGTTGATTTGCTGCTGTTTACTAGTGTGAGACCTAATTAGGAAAATGAACATGGATGCATGGATTTTTTCCTTTGGTTACCAAAATGAAAAATCTCAAAGTTTTATCCGTTTTTATCTGTGCAAAATTGGTGTAAAAAAATCCCAATACCCCAAACAGTCCTCCAGACAGTGGTAAACACAATTAAAGCAAGTCACAAAGGCATAATCAAGTATTATTTTCTGAAGGTTTTGGAGAAAACTCATTTAGAACATGATCCAGTGGGCTCCCCTGATCCTATAATATATTCTGGACTACGTTAAAATATAAAAGCAATGCCTAAAAAGTAACACTCTCTTTTAATTAGCTGGGAGAAGCTGCTTTAAATTGTGTAATTAAAAAGTTTGAGCACTTTACTCTGTTTTATGGCACTCCTTGGGCTCATAAGATTGCAATCAGAAAATCTATCCATTACTCCTGCACGTTTTTCCCAGTGCTAATTGGTGTCCGTTTCAGATTTAATGGGATCATGACGGAGTTGTGGGAAGAAAGCTGCTTTTATTTTTTTAATTTAATGTAGACATTCAGAGTTAGCAGTTGTTTCCTAGAGCATGGTGGTAAATGTCAGATTTAAAGAGCATATTTACTTCAATCAGTCTGTGTGTGTGTGTGTGTGAGTGTGTGTTTGTGTGTGTGTGTGTGTGAGTGTGTGTTTGTGTGTGTGTGTGTGCGCGTGTGTGTGCGCGTGTGTGTGTGTGTGTGTGTGTGTGTGTGTGTGTGTGTGTGCGTGCGTGTGTTGGTGTGTGCCTGGATGTGTGTGAATCAATATTTTAAAAATTATTTTTTGTTTCACGCAACATTACTTTTTATTATATTAAATTTGATATGTTTATTTTTGTATGTGTTTTTCATAGCTAATAAATCCACAATAGTTTTTTTTATATATTCATATATTTATGTAATCATCTATTTTGTCATTTTATCTATCTCAAAGAAACGATGAACTGCAAGTTGGAATAATTTTTTGAATACATTTCAGTGACTTCTACTTGAACTGAACTGGAGTTTTTTTTGTTTGCTGTGCAGTATATCATGTGGGGGGAAAAACGCATAGACAGTTATGACAGCTTATTATTTTTTCTAGTGAATGTATAATAGAAGCCCTAACTAGCTCCAAGTGGAGAGCTAGTACCATATATTGACATCATTCTTTCTTTCTAAAATGTTTCTAAAAAAATATTACAAATATGTATGATTAACTAGAATATTTTCTTTTTAGTAAAAAAATAAAATATTTTTTATTAATTGCAGAAATTGTAGGGGGATTTCCATGTAAAGCATTAGATGCCCGTGCCTCCCCCCATCACAATGCTCATCAGGAGGCTGTGTTCTTGGCTATTAACCTGGTTGTTGCTCGCTTTGTTAACTTTACAACTCGCTGTCATTTACAGGACAGACATTTTCATTGAGGCAGCTCGGGATTTGTGAGCCAGCAGCTCGGAGAGGCTTGGCTCTCTGCCCAGAGACCGGCCTGTCCCACCCGCTCAGCAGCTACACCCGGGGGCCGGCCGCCACAGAAAACCATGAACCTGTATCACCGGAACGTACCATGACTCTTTGGGGAACGGGGGCAAAATCTGGGCAGAATTCCTGCCTCTCCAGCCGTTCCAACTCGGCGCTCACGCTCACTGACACAGAAATGGACAATAAATCGGACACTGAGATGGGTGAGTAGGGCACACTTTCTATCCTTTTATGTTCGGATACTTATTTGTTTTCAGCTCATAACCTCCCCCCCCCCCCCCACACACCCCTCTCTAGGTAGAAAAAGAAGGAGAAGGCTGGATTATGGTTGGTCCTGCAGGCAAGCTCCTGATTGGTGCAAGGAGGTGGAAGTGCGATTGGTGGAGCAGCTTTCTAGTGAGGCGTTTGCAGCTGTCTTTGTTTGGATCAAAGGGGAGAGTCTTTGCTGCATTCAGAGAAAAGTCTCGTCCTGAGATTGAGTGGTTGCTAGTCACCTGGTGCTTCTCGGCGGGAAGCCGAGGAGTTTGATAAAGTTTCCCCATGGGCCATCGTATAATCAAAGATAGCTTTGTGTGCCTCAGTCTGAGATTTTGCTTAGAAATTCTGCAGTGGTTGACTGGGCATACATAATGGCTGATTAAATGGGCACAATGGTTTGAAGTGCAAATTTGATCATGCTGAAAACCTGAGATGGAGGATTGGCCTCCTCTGTTTGAAGAGGGCAAATCTTTGCTGCACCAAAGAGAGCCAATGTTTATGGATTGGTTCTATGTGTACCTGTCTACCCTGGATTCAGCTTTCATGATGGTATTTTACTGTTTAATGACTTTTAAGTTTCTGTTTTAGCATCATAAAGTCTTAAAATTGATCATCTCACCTGTTTGTATTTTGGTGTAATCCTAATCTTTGGAGCGAAATTAATTTTCTGGGCTGTAATTAGTTCTGTGCTCTGAAAGTGCTCCTGACTTCATATGTCATTCATCATCATTATGGTGTCACCACTGTAACACATGTGATGCAAAGCTCTAATTATTGTTAAGAAATCGATGTTATCAAAGAATGGCAGGCGGTTTTAATAATTAGGGTTTATTACACTTCCCTGGCAAGAACATTAAAGAGAGGGTAAGAAAGAAAATGTCTTGTTCTCTTGCTATCAATTTTTATGTTGAAAACATTGGCCACAGTCTGACATTTGAGACAAGTCATTTTCTTAATAGTAGCATTCATCATGGGGAGCATGTCTACTGGGGTGGTGGAGCTGACTTAGTCCTCCACCTTTTCAAAATGCCATCAGAATTCAAATTCAGGCATCTGTTCCTGAGGTTGGCCTCAAAGGAAATGCGCCTTCACCTCCTCACCGCTTTGCTCAGGACACATTGGTTGTTGTACATGCCGGGAATGAAACTCCATTTCAAGAGGCCGGTCTGTTGTGCAGGAGAACACAGAGCTTTTGCTTCAATAGATCCTCTCCTGCGCTTTGATTCCTCCCGCGCCGCCCGCCATCACTTAAAAGTGTGTGACCTCACACACACTCACGCGCACTCCACAGTTAGGAAACGCCTCAACAAGCTTCTGCTGATTGGCTCAGGTTTGAACAATGTCCTGTTGAGAGTTAAGGTCACTCACAAGGCAAAAGTGAGTCCATATGTTTGGTCAACGTAAGAGAAAAATACAGTTCTTCTCTTTTTTTCAATGTAGAAAGTGAATTCTCATTTATTTTTGTATAATTTCATTTAAATTTCAGACTTCTATTTCTTGTTGTAACCTTTTCTCGGTTTATTACGGTTCAAGTCAGAACCAAAAAAAAAAAAAAAGAATTCCTGCCTCTGTTCCACCTCTATAGATCTTTGTCTCTTTTTTTTTTCTTTTGGCAGGAAGCATTGCACTTTTGACTTTCACTATTTAATGAAGCAGCTAAGAGAAATGACCCATCCAAAGGTTTCTATCAACTCAATATGCATGCGGAAGCTCCGACAAGGGGCCGTTCAGCCCCACTTATTCATAAATGAACTCGATATTTCATTCTAATTTGCTCTGTTCTGCAGAGTGTTCGACACAGACAAGTACCAAAGCCTGGGCGCGTTGGCAGCGTGTGGAATCTGCAGATATTCACCTCTGGGATAAAGGTCCGTCCCCTGAACAGATGAACCCAGCGTGGTCATCAGGGGTCAGTGGGACAGCATGTAATACCCACATGGCACGACAGGCACAATGAAAGCTGTTTTATCTTGTGGATGGGGAGAAATGGTGCTATTTTGGAGATGGGATTCAGAAGATGATGGCTGTCAAAAGAGTTAGCCTAAATTAGTCAACAAAACAATCTAATATTTTCGTGGGAGTGTATATTGGTTACGAAATTAGTTCTAGCTTGTTTAGTTATTTATTACTTGCGATTTGTATTTCGCTAAGGAACAAAACGGATGGGCTTCACAGAGAAGATGTTTGTGTCTTTTTCAGATATTTGCAGTTGGACGAGTTTGTGTGGAATTTGAGTTTTTTAAGTTGACAAAGAACATAGAGGGCTTTGTAAACAAGTGGTGTATTAATGATGATTTGTGTTCAGTGGATAAAGCATCTTTAGTTTTCAATCTTTAAATTTGTTTTTTTTATTATTTTTTATGTTATTTTTGTTTCTCTGATTGATAAAGGTGTTTTTAAATTCTATTTAATTCTTTTTCTTTCTTTTGCTTATTTTTTAATTTAGTTTCTTAAAATGTTTGAATATGCTTTTTGTTCATTTATTTATTTTAACTTTTAATTAGCTGCTTAATTTTTTTTTTTGCTTGCTCTCATTACAACATCATTAACCTAAATTTTGTAAAACAGAAATATAACTATAAAAAAATAGAATAAGATTCATGAAACTCTGTGGTTACACTTAGTCCTAAAACAAAAAAGCCAGTATCATTTCCACACCAAGAATATTGCATAAAATCTTCTTGTTATGATATTTGACCTGGATGAAGGGAATTCACAAATATGAAGTTATAACAATTTATTATGTCATAAGTGCTCTAAGTAAAAGTTATTTGTAATACAATTAAGTTTTAGCTTAAAGTATTAAAAAAATAATAAAAGCAAAATCTCCAGTTTAAACAGTAATTATGGTGGGATATACCTACGCTTAGCTGGGTTTATTCAGGCATATTCAAGCATACCATTTATTCTATGAAGGACCTATTTGAATTCTGCAAAGTCTAAACTGGGATTTTAAATGGAGTTGAATGTGGGTCACTTCATACCCCTCGGGTTGATAGTTTTCCAAAGGCATTTTGCTTCTGTTAACTATTGTTCAAAAGTGCTAAACATGATAAATAAATCTAAAATACAGTAAACTCCATGATTTGATGGCTCCTCTGCCGGTGTAATGCTCCACTCTGACTCTGAACATGGACGTCTTTTTGTTTAAACCCATCTTAAACGTGATCCAGATTTAAGATTTTATAGCTCAGGATGCTCTTAGGTGCTCAGAGCGGTGCTGTTTCAGTTCTGTTAGGACATCCAGAGGAAAATAAAATGTCCTGATTTAAAGATGTGAACAAGTTCCTTTAAAACAAAACAAAAAGCCATTGTGCTCTCTTCTCTCTGGGGCGTCATCTGCTGAAAGTGCACTCTTTAAAATGAAGGCCTTGTTGTGAAGGTTGCTTATATATTTATATTTCAGTATGTTTGTGTTAGGTCAAAGAACATCCTCGGAAGAAAAGTCAACACAACCAAGGAGACTGAAGCCCCCCATCACCACTACCACCACCACCACACACACACACACACACACACACACACACACACACACACACACACACACACACACACACACACACACACACACACACACACCTCCCATGTTGGCTGTACTGGCTTTAAAATCAATATTATATCCTTCATAAAACATGAATGACTTCACGCAGCAAAAACATTGCACGGCCCTGTTGAGTTGTTTTCCTAATAGTGTGTGAAAAAGAAGCTCACACTTACTCGTTAGGTATTACAGGTGGGGAGCTTCAGCACCTGACGATAGCTCTCCTCAACTTTATGAAACATATTAGGTGGATTTATAGTTTAACGGACGGGGCTTGATGGCTGCTGGAGCCCGGTCTGTAGAAAATAACTTTCCCTGTAATGGCTGTCATCCTGGCCTTCGAGGGGGTTGCTCCAGGGCTCATGGAGGGGGGCGAGGGGGTGGGGGTGGTAGGGTGCTGGGGGGACGACCTCTGGCTCCTCCCACAGTTTAACCAAAGATGTCCTTTAACTCCACCTGATACAAACACAGTCAGACACCTGAATGGGAGCAGATGTAATTACACTAGGAGCATGCAGCTGGTAAGACATTGGAAATGGATTTAACTTATATAGCGCTTTTATTTAAGTAACTACTTTTGCTCATGGTATGTTGGTCACAATATGGATCATTTTCATTAGTAGTAAACCTTGTTCTTCTTCTTCGTCTTCGTCTTTGTCTTCTTCGTCTTCTTCGTCTTCATCTTTGTCTTCATCGTCTTCTTCGTCTATGTTAATTATGGTGGTTTAGAACTTATTTAAACTGTGCCTTCTTGTCTGAAAACCTTGTAAAACACTTGGGTATATTGGTTCTGATTTATGTTTGGGTCTGTTGACACCTGATCAACCCAGAATAACTGAGTACCTTCCCATTAGAATCTGCCATACATTGGAGTTGCACAGTCTGTTTTCATGACAGTCGACTATTTGGGGGTTGTAGAAAATGGCTGTAAATAGTTGGTCCTCAAGGCGGCTATGTCTTTGGTCATTGTCCGGCCTTCCTGTTTTTTCCTCTCTGTCCCTGTGCGTCCTGATCCAGATATGACCTCTTGTTACCTTAAAGTCAACAGTACAACAGAATGATTTTCTGGGGGGGGTTTGTCTTCCAGTTTTGTTGAGCAAATCTTCTGCAGAAACTGCAAGGCAAGCAATCCCAGCACACTCTTTGTCTATGCTGCCGGCACAGGACACTTGTAGAGGCTTTGTCTGCTCCGGCCTGCACCTCCTGCCCAAAAGTTATTGTGGAAAACGGTGTGTCGTATTCAAGCTTTCATTGAGGACGTGGGGAAGCAGCGGGGGCCTTGCATGTCCATGTTCCTATCCAGGAGTGTTTACTAGGGGGATGCAGCAGAAAAGAATTTCAATTTGTTGAAGTCACAGGGCTACACTGCGGTCATAGACATTTTACAGTTGTGTGTAGCAGATTTACTGCGTGAACAGTGCCAGTAGAAGGTTAATTAAATAAGGAGGGAAGTCACAGCGAAGTGTGCTGTAGCACAGCATGCTTTTCCTTGGAGCACGTATGAAAACTGAGCAGAAATCTTCTAACATGCTTCTCTGCATGTTGCGGCTCACTCTTTATGGGCACACACACTTCCATATCCAGAGGTGGGTAGCAACTAGTTATATTCACTTGGGTAACTTGTATGTACAAATGTACTTTTGAGAGTAGTTTTACTACATCCTGCTTTTTACTTTTACTTGAGTAATATCATCATGAAGTAACAATACTCTTACTAGAGTAAATAAAATAAAAAACATGTTAGAAAAAAATACACCAGACTCAGAAAGACACCTATGGTTGATTAAAGCAGACCTCCTGTTTCTACACAGACTTTGTTTCTGTAATGTTATTTGTCTGTCAGGCGTCTTGCATTTTGAGGTCTGAGTAAATATACAGTAGAACACGAATTGTCAGTGGAAGTGGAAGTATATATATATATATATATATATATATATATATATATATATATATATATATATATATATATATATATATATGTTACCTATTGTAACTATTGGTAATATATTTATAAGGAGTGACTTAGAAAACTGTTTCTTCTGCTTAAAATGTTTTATTTTGTAGCTTTATTTATTTGGTTCAATTTCTTTAATTTTTGACTTTAAAATACCAGAATTTGTCCACAACTGTTTATGTTTGTCTGTCTGATGACATTCTTTTAAAAATATTAAAGGAGCATGGGACAGAATGAAGAAACAAAACTCATGAGCGACGCGGCCGGCGCTGCAAGTAGCTGCAGCCAGCCACACGGGAGCGCGCACAAACGCTTCACAAAACAAACATACCTCTTCACAGTGACATACTTCTTTTTCTTAGTGCCACTTTTTAGTGGGCTGTGAGTCGTCCTTGGTCGTTTCCCAGTTGCAGAAGAATAAATTCTCACATTTGAATCAATGGAGGTCTGCGACCATTTTTCCACCTCTTTTAAAGCTGTCGAGAACGCGCAAGCCGTGTCAATTGACGTCACACTGGCAGGACAGCGCGGGAAATACGGGCCCCAGACTGCAGCACATTTTGCAGCACACAGCCAGTTTAAGAAAATATAGCGATACGTGGGTGGGCTCTTTCTTTTTGGTTTATAACGCTTCATCACCCACCAGCATTAAAAAACTGGACATGGATGTTTACTTTTTTAACAAACCCTGCCCCATGTTCCTTTAAATAGGATGTGTTTCAGTACTCAAGTAGCTCTTTTACCAAATATGTTTTTTTTTACTCTTACTCAAGTAAAAGTAAAAAGTTGTTTTTTTACACTATACCATCCTAGGATTAGAGAAATCAACCAAACATGCAGACATGTTTTCACGTACACACACACACTTACATGCCGGAGGGGCGTCACGCTGACGGAGGTGACACGCCATCTGTCAAACTCCCGTCTCAGATCTGCACCTCGTATTGTGACAGTGGAATCAGTCTATTGATCGTGGCATGAAGAAATCCTTCCTCACCGTTTTCATAATTCAACATGACACGGGCTGAACTCTAAAAGAATAAATAATATCAGTTTTTCTGGTTTGTTTTTTCCCACCCTTTGGTGTGGAGGGACAGCCATTTGTGAGATGCTTGAAGAATATTCAGTTATTGGCAGAGCAAACTGTTTCATGATTTGTTGATTGGGGTTAGGAAGGTGTGTCTGAGTTTTATTTGGTGCCTCGTCAAAGGAGGAAGCACGCTTTGATTGCCATCATTTGTACTGTCATCACTCCTCTTCTGGCTGCTGTTGTCACCGCTTGAGTGCCGGCGCTGAAAAGTGGCTCAGGGTGACGGGATGTGGGATTCGGCTATGAGATGTCGTGGCAGCTGTTGTGCCTAGCACATCGCTTTCTGTTTCAGAGTGATTGGGGAAAAAGTCTTAAAGGGGTCACTGGCCTCTTGTTTTCTACGGACAAAAGGTCGGCGGCTTTCCTCTTCCTTTGGCTCAAACGACAAAATGATCTCTGATTTTTTTCACGTTATTCTTTTCCACAACCTGACTCACGGTTTGTGCAACGAGGGCATTCTTGTCTCGTTGGTGTATTTTCGTGCTCAGCCACATTCCCAACATCACAGCACCACATAGTGAAAAAAAAAAAAACTTCTTCACACACCACAGCTACCCCCCACAGAGTAGATGATCTGATTAGACTTTGGAGTGTCTGGCTGTATAAATTTGCATATTAATAGGGAAAAGCTGATTTTCTTGAAGCTACTATGTCCCTTTAATACTTCAAAGATAGAAATTCAAATAACATCAATGTGGATGGGTTTTTATATGCAGCTGTAAAAGTATTTCCTAATTAATGTATTTTCATATGCTTCAGACATCCAGATTTTATTATGTGAAGTTAAACATATTTTAATGTAAGGAGGAACAAATTTTGGATGATAAATTCCACATCACAAATAAAATATATGTTTAGTTTAATTCAATGTCATAATTGATTTGTTTTATAATCTTATTGATGGAAAAAACTTAAATATAGATTTTAAAAATAAAATGAGTTTAAAAAAATAAAAAAACACATTTTAGTGTTATCATCTTAATACATAGTCAGTTAACACATTTTTTTGTATTTTGGGAGGATTCAATTTATGCTAATCCAGTAATCATTTATCATGGTAGCGTTTTTGTCTTTATTTTTTTGTAGTTGATTCTCAAATTTCATCGTCTGTGATTTTACTTCAGTGAAACTCTTTGGTGTGAAATAATCAACAGCTGTGTTTTTCATTTTTTGCTTTATGCAGTGTCAAAGATGGCAGAAGTATTTTTTGACATCTTAAAAAGCTGTTTTATCTAGAGCCTGTGTTTCCTGTTGCTTTGACACTCAGAAGCAATATTTGCTCCGGTTCATGTTTTGAAGAACATCACAGATGACCAGGGTACAAGATAAACCCAGCGAGTCGGGGTTCTGTTCACGCTTAACAAGTCAGCACGATTTACTCTGTTATACACAATTAATGCAATAATTATTCGGTCTGCTCTGAAGTAAAGATACATTTATTAGCTTTTTTGGGGGGGTTGGAACCAACAGGTGCTTCTCTGTTCATGTGAGGAAATACACATCAACGACCATTCACCTGGGAAAATCAAAGGTCCGTGCTTATTTTGGTTGTTGGATTTTCTTAAGCTAATAATGGAATGAAAAACCAAAAATGGAGTGGTTATTTGATTTTTATTTTAAAATACTGAATAATTTATTGAAATATAATTTATATTCATTTGCTGGTCATAAACAGAAATATAAAGTTGGTTTAATTTTCTTTGTAGGTTGGAAATGATAAAAACCTACATTAGTCCCAAGAGAAATGGAAATTTGATAAATGTTCACTCATTCTGACACCCAGCAGTAAAAGTACTCAGAGACGAACATATTTCCTAAAAGTTACTTTAGTAGATTGAACTAAGTAAATGTAACTAGTTAACACCCTCATTGGGGTAAAGCAGAGGCGAGTGAGTCCTCACAGTACGCTACAGTTTTTACAAGTTTTGAAAATACTTTTCTTCATTCAAACTCAAAAAACTTTTCTATCTTTTTTCCTTGAATGTTTTTGTTAAACTACATTTGTTTTGTTGATGACAAATTACACGGGACAGCACAAGGGTTACACAAGAAACAGCGCCTCCTACAGTCACATTCATAGGTACTATAGTTTCAAAATTAGGTGTTCTATAAAAAAAAGAAAAAAAAAAAAATTTTTTGTTTTGACCACAAAAAATAAAATCGTCTTGTGTCGCATTTTAATACAACCCCAAATAAAAATATGATATTAATATGCAGTCTGTCGTGGTTAACACAATAAAAAATGTTTTGTTTGATTTACATGTTTAAGATAATTAATACCGAATTTCCAGCAAACAGATTTTGACAAAAACATAAAAAATAAACACTATATTGAATGTGGACAGGTATAAATTTTATTTTAAAAAACTGTCATATTATTTATACCATTCCATCTCTGTGCTAATAAAAGTTGAAGCCTGAGTCTCTTTCTGGATGATTTTATGTTTTTTATTATTTAAACATAAAAAATAACCAAACCATATTTAAATATTCGCTTTTCCATTATGAGTCACCAAAACATCTGTTTAGTAAGTTTAATATTTATTACTATCTAATTTAAATGTATTTCACAGCTGGTTTCTGATGGGAAAATCCAAACATGCATGGACCCAAAAGGGCGTCCCTTTATGAATTCATAACTCTTTAAGGTATAAAAACAAAACGGTGAAGTTAGCATTTGATATGAAGCTTCCAGTTCAGCATTAATATTAGTGAAACAGCCCTTTAATCAGCCGTTTATGAGGCTACAAATGCTTGGCCGTAATTTAAAGGTTGGTATTCATTGTCAGACACTTTGCACTAAACGTTAAAGTGAATAAATGTAAACATTTTCTGATTGTGTCGCTTCGAAAGACAGGGTTTATTTTATAACTAATTAAATCAGAAAAGGTAGGTTCAGAGTTGATAGGGTTCACTTTACAAGGTTCTTTTACACTTACTTAAAATTCACTGCATACATGGGATATATAAATGCATTATACCTCCCAATCTGATATGTTCACCTCTTTTTGGGGTCCGAACCTTCCTCAGAGGAGTCAAAACTCTTCCTGCCGCTGTAATTCACATCGTGCATGCAACGACGTCTTGACTCTGTGCATGGCTCAGACTAATCACACTCTGTAGGGAGACTGCAGGACTTGTCATTACGATTAGGAATTACTCTACACTTGTCAATTACGAGACCACTATTTACCGTCCTCAGGAGAAAATGGTTCATTTCATTTCATCACACAACCTAATTGAGTGATTGTATTACTGTGCAACATGGAAATAGACAAGAAGACATTTTTATATTCTATGAATATTAATGTTTGAGAGTAAAATCATCATGTTGATCCATTTGTTTTGTTGGTAATTACATGTATGTCTGGCTATCTTCTCTACAATTCAGCCAGCCATCCACCACGGCTTCATCGAGGAAAGGTCCCACAGGGAAACATCCGTGTCGTGGAGAGATTGTAACGTGATTAATTCAGAGAGAGAGTTTAATTTTTTCCATTTGTTGCATGCAAGGAAATACCACGGCTTAAAGAGAAGGGTGGAAACTGATAACCTTGAGAAGACAGACGAATGTGGGGTAGATAGGATATAGTATCTGGGCCTGCTTTGTTTCATATGGGCCCGTCTAGTTTTTCTGTCCTGTCCCGGATCAACGTAGGGTTTTTAGACGTTGTCTCCAGACTCCTCCGTCATCTTCGATTCATTTGGTTTCATGTCTTCCTCTTTTAATCCCCTATTTTGGGACTGAGGAGTATTAGTTGCGGCTGTTGCCCTGGTTGTTTTAGGTTTTTAACCTTTTGTTTTGCTATTTTTAATGTTAGCAATCAGAAAGCTAAAGATCAAGGTGATCACCGCACCTGAATGTGAATGTCTGCGCTTGGCAAGTTTTTGAAAGCCTTTTTTCTCACTTCTTCGCTGTGTCCTTCAGCAAGACACCAGGGCCAGAACTTTTGAATTGCAAAGTATCGTCAGCCATGGGGCGGGTTTATAATGTTCCAGGCTCCAATGATAAACCAAAAGATCTCTAAAGTTCTCCCTCACCCTTCTATAAAGTAGGTCAGTTAGGGGAATAAAAATAATGCCAATAAACGTGCACACATGTTTTGTGTTAATTGCATTATGCTGCTCAACTTTTCTTTATGACACGTGAAATTATGGGCATTTCTTTACTGCATGTACAACATGATATTCATGTCTATAGTGAAAACTAAAGTTCTTCTCTTTTCACACAGACGAATAAATGTTTCATTTCAAGCTTTCGTTTCAACCGGGATTTCAGTAAGTTTACGTCATCTCCACATATACCACAGAGAAAGGCCTTTACTCTACATCCTCCTACTCTACCCAGTGGTTTGATAATGTTTGTCTCGTTTAATAATGTGTAAATGGAGATTTGTACATAGTGAGGGGTCTGTATGTTGGTGCTTCTGGGACGCAGTAGAATCCTGAATGCTGAAGATCGAACAGCAGAAACTTTCTGCTGTAATTGGAAACATTTTTTTCTTTTTCTTTTTTCTTTTATTTTGGGTGAGGTTGATAGAAAACTTCACAAAATCATTGTCTCTTTACCTTTTTGCCTCATATGACATCCTTAAAGCACAAAAGGAAGACTGACACGCCACCAGTGATAAAAAAAAGTATGCAAGTTTCTAATATTTTATGATAGAACTACTGGTATGAGAAGGTTTTTGTTTAACATCACTATCAAAAGTCTTCCCTTCTCAATATGAGAAAAATATAAAATTCTACAAAGTTTTAGATTTAAAAACTTTTACTGAAAGTCGCCAATAATAAGGGAATATGATTGAAAAAAAAAGCTTTTATGTGGAATTATTTAAAATCCTGGAACATAGTGAGAGACTTTGCTTATTCAAAGTTTTTATGGACTAAATTATGTGTTAATATAGGGCAGGGAATTCATTTGTATATGTATGCTGATCTAACTCTACAAACCAAAATATATTTTGGTTCAATGACTAGAAGCAAGAAAGTAGAAGTAATCTGAGAACATGTTGTATTATTTTATGCTATTTTAATTAATTCATTTTACTAAACATTATGTTTAGCTTTGTACATTATTGCCATATATGATCCTGAATATAACCCTTCAGATTAAAATGGAAAGTTTTCTAAAAAAGATTGAGTTATTGAAACATTTGGAGTGTCTATACAAACGTTTTAAACAAAAACACAGAAAATGATTTAGCTGCTTGAAAAGCAACAGTTATTCCTTCTGCCACAAAAAATATTGTACCATATTGATTAACACATTTATAATTATGTCATCTATAAAACAGGATTATTCCTTAAATTCTGATGCATAGACTTAAGAAGAAACATAGAACAATCACATGCAACATCTAGTGCTTATTTAACAGATTATTGCCACCTTTATGCATCCTAGCTCCCAGATTTTAACTGCAGCTTTCAAACAGCCGTTTCTTAGTTGAGTGATGGGTGGCACTGCGTTATTTCCACATCACAAGTCTCCTTATTTTTTGTCTGACTGGACATTTTAAAAACAGTCAATTTTCTGTTTGGTAAGCAACGGAAAAGTGTGGGAGCCTTCTTTTAGCCATGTTGCATTGATACATATTTCATGCAGCCAGAGAAAACCTCTCTCTGGCTTCTCAGAAACTATATTTATGGTATGATGGATGATTTTGTTGATTTTGAAATCGCAAATAATAAAAAATGTGTTTAAACCTTGGTAACGGTGACCAGCCCATGTCTGTGAACAATATTTTTACTAAAAACAGCTACACGACAGTTATTTTAGATGAGTTGTTTTCTAACACTTTGACAGTGTGGGTTAGACCGAGAGATGAAGTTGTGTAAAAGCAGAAAAAAATATCTTCTGACTCCAAATCTCGAAGGAGTTGAAAACGAGGCTTCATAGATGCGGAGCTGGACCAAAAAACGGAGAGAGAGGACAAAAGTTCCACTATGTTTGAGGAAGTTCAAGCTTAGTGGATAAGGACCTTATCCCCTACTCCAACGTCTCTCTGACCACATGGCCAGACAGAGATTTAAAGAGAAGCGGCAAAAGCAAATGAGGTGGATTAGCAGAGCTTCCCAGCAGCTGATGGTGCCATCAAGGACTTGTTACAGTGGAATATTGTCTCCACTGCCTGGAAAGTCCTGAGACTGTCATACAGCAACAGTCTTCAGTCAGAAGCCTCTTTAGATTCGTTGCTGCTACTGAAGATCCTTCCTGCCCACAACGACTCTTTAAAGATAACTGGATGGCATGAGTTAAATCAAATCAAATATGTTTTACAATTGAATTGAATTGAATTATTTCAGCCTTAATTGTTTATTTACGTCGTCTTTCTATGCTTTGAGACACAAAAAGAAGCTAAACTACTAAACCAATAATAACATGTCTTTTTAGCTGATCTGAGACATTGGGCCTGGAGGTGAAAGCTCTCTGTCTGTGGCAACAGTTCTCTCCACCACCTGCTTCTAAAATGTGTAAATTTTTACTGTGACTCTTTTTGAACAAAATCAGTCTGAAATCATCTTATTCATTGATATTTGCATGACATCTTGGCAGTTCTGCCTCCTGGAGTAACAGCATCAGATTACCTTCTTAGCCATTCATGTAATAGATTTGGGATATATATGATCCTGATGTCATCCTCTTCCAAATTTCTAAGTGTGTCATCCATGCTTAAAATAGCTTGTATTGCAAAATAAACCAAATCCATATTCCTTTAGTAGGGCAGTTTGATTGAGCAGTGCTCCCCTTCTAAAGGACAGTCTAATGGCTTTATAGTAAGACTGCAAGGGCTGATTGGAAAGAAGGTGACGGCGCAATCAAGAAGAACACACACACTCCAACACCTGCACTCTCTTACTTTCCTTATGGGAGAAAGGTCAGTATCTAGAGGAGGAAATGGTGAGCTATTGTTATGATTGATCACACAGCAAGGTCCAGGGAGGACGCGGTGTCACTTTCATTGTCAAACTCATTATACCACAAGAGAAGATTCCCTACCCCTGCTCCCGTATCCCTTTTCCACAGCAGGAATGTGAAGGAAACCTTCTGCTGTCTGCCGACAGAAGACGGGTTTGTCAAAGTCGAAAAGCCAGGTGAAATATGCTGAATTGACATAATAGTTTCAGTCTAAACTTTAGTGTGAGGAAATGCACGATTCTGCACAGAGGAAAAGAAACCAGACGAAAGCATCCGAAATGAGCCCTCACTCAGAATATTAGCAATAGTAACCGTCAACTTACACCATCGACAATGTGGAGGGCTGCCAAATCAATTAAAATAAAGCAAAGTGGAAGTGTTGCAGCCAAAGGCAGCTTGCAATAGGTTTGGAAAGATATGACGGTCCTGATTAAAAATGAATGGTATCAGAATACATAAAGCCTTCTGGCCAAGTGCCCAGAGCCAAGCATCCTGAAACTGTGGTCACTTCAGTGGCAGAGGAAAGGCATTAGGTATCCATGCTATGACGGGATGCTCAAGTAACGGACTGTTCTCGGTTCAATTCATCTAATCACCAATGCAAACCTAAGCACTTTGCAGATATAGATTTGAGGCCAACGATTGATATTGTACACCATGTAAAGTGATTCATGCTCAAAGAAAGAAAACATATTCCCTTGCAGATGCGTCTTTTCTGCGTATTGTGCCTGAGCTATCTGAGCCAGGCCTTTTATCTCGGCCCAGCTGAGCCTCAACCCAACATCAACATGCACAACATGAAACAGGATTTTTCATTCACTCATCAAAATCTTATATCCCCTCAAAAGGCTCCTTTCATTGTTACAGTCCTGATCCCTAAATATGTGTGATTTACATTTGCATGATAAAATTTAAGGTTTTTTATTCCTACATGCATACTTACTCATGTTGATTTACATCAGAAGTGCGTGATTTATGAATACTTGATTGGATTTGAATGGATTTGCCAATCCAGCTGCTTTGTAGCCATGTCTATCTTGCGCCTTCTTCAGATGATGTGCAAGGTGGATTTGTTGGAGTTCTTTTCACTAAAGTAAATAAAATAGATCAGTTTTCAGAGTAATAACCAAACACTAATTTGTGACATTAAGTAAATAATCCAAGGTCATCAAAAGGCAACGAGTATCTGATTCCTAACTTCTAGATGGTCCTTCCTGAGTATTGTTTTGCGTCTGGGGTATTGATCACGCCTAAAGGCTTCCAAGGAGAGGTGAAGCCATCTCTGCCAAGAGTAGAGGTCACTCAGATAAATTGGCCAGGTTGGCTTTTAGCAGCTCCAGGGTCAAAGCCCATTCATCTTATTAGAGCGACGTATCCCTTTAGAGGTCTCAGAAGAAGGATTAGACAAAAGAACAGCAACCGGGCATTAGATGACAGACCATTTGGCAAATAGGTTAGAGCAGTTCCCACCTATTGTCTTTTTCTGCATTACCCAAAGGAGCTGTCTGCAGCAGAGTTTTGCATGGCAGCTCTAAAGGTTAGAGAGACACATTCACTATAGATGGGAGCAGGCAGTTTGAAGGATACCTTCACAAAGCGAGTACAACAAAACTATACTGCTGTATGCATCGGTCTTAACTTCTTTCATTGTGCTTTTAGTCCTTCATGTCTGTGTTTTTTACTGAAGAATAATCATTTGCAATTGAATTCACCCATGTTAGTCTGCTGCTTTATATAATTTCCTGGCATTTGTCACCTTATAGCTTTACTTTTGTCGCCCCGAGGCAGAAACTGCCACAGCATGAGTATATAAAACATTACTAAATAGAAAAGCCCCAAGGATTAGGCTACAGTAACAAGCTAGTGAAAAAAATAGCAGAACAAAAAAGGGTGTACACAGTGCCTTTATCCTAAAATAATAGCATAAAAGATAGAAGAAAAAAACAATGCAATACAACGCCTCAAATAAAACAGATTTTCCTTCCTCTAGCAGCATATAAAAACATAACAGAGTTTTTTTTTGTGGTGGGGGGAATAAACGACACCTTTTTCAAATTCGTTTAGCTATTTTTGACTGCTTCTTTTATTGATTTCCTCTTCGTCTGACCCTTTTTAACATTGCTCATTTTACCCCATGGCAAATATAAAATAAATATAGAAAATATGTCTAACTATAATAAAATTAAGTCTACAATTAAGCAATCAGCAATTGCCAAACAGTAAAATATTGTGACAGCATAGAAAAAGGGTTAATTGTATGTTTTAATCAAATAATATTGTTTAAAAAATACACATTTCTACTCAGTTTTTAACAGCTTTTGTTCCCAAAAAAGGTTTTCTTTTCTTTACATTTAGAATGACGTTTTTGTAAAATAAATATATTTGTGAAATATAGATTTCAAGATTTGTTTATCTGTGATCTTTTTCCCACACGTAAGACAACTGTTCACGCTTTAGACCCAGTTCAGATTTAATTCAGATTAGAGAACTATGAACATCAGATTGATTTGTGTTTGACCGACTGAAGAACAGTCGATTTCCAGGCCAACATTCTTCATTTCTTAAAAGTTACTGTCATAGTTCATCACATCGGAACACAGAAGAATCGCCGGTCTATAATTATAGACAGTTCAGCTGAATGTATGAGGGCATAAGTTGTCAAAATAAGCATATTGATACCATAGTGAGTTGTTTATGCGGCATTGTACATTGATCCACCACCAACAATGGCATCTTAACCACTCAAGGCTCAGTCTTTCAGTTCCTGCCGCAGCGTCGCCTTCGCTGAACGTCTGGCATATTTTAAACATTGCTGAAGAAACTGAAATGTGGTGTCAAGATGACACACACAGCACTCCAGTAATTGGATGTCCACCCCCCACCCCCACCCCCACCCCACTGCTCCTCACCATTGTTGAAGGAAAAATGTGTTGGTTCTAATTTGAACTCAGCTTGTGACTCTTCCCTACTCTTACCAAAACCACTAAATTACAATGACATTGTTTTTCTACTCTAATGGCTTTTCTCAACGATCACCCTTCTCTCTGAGGGGTATTTTTTATTTTTTATTTTGTGAAGATGCTGCAGCGAAGGATAATTTCAAATGAATCTCAAAGTGGGGAAGATTAAAGTCGTTTTTTAACATCGGACTGGGCAAAGTGTGCTTCACTTAGGTTCTCCAGAACTGACCCTAATGAATCGCAGTGAACCAGAGCCTCAATAACGGATCAAAAGTCTCCAGTCTAAAAGATACAGCCTAATGACCTGGACCACCTGTTTACTGTCCAGCTCTGACCCCCCCCCCCCCCCTTTTTTTTTCATTGAACAGCTTTTTTATTTGTCTTTTCGGCTGCCTTTTACTGGAGGTGCTTGTTTTCACATCACTTGGAGATGCACTGAGGGACAGCCAGGCTTCAAGAGGTGGGTGTCTCGGAGGCTGTGCTTGAAAGAAGTATGGGGTTGACATTTGGGACTTCATTAAAAAAGCTTGAGAGAGAATATTTCTTCCACCCTCTACCGCATGACACAATATATTTACCACAGCAAAAAGAATACTACTCACAAATAATCCACTGCTGCAGCCTCCCTCATGCAGAAGCCATTTTGCATCTTGGATGAAGTGGAGGGGGCTGTGTGACTGATGACTCGCGCAGTAACATATTAAATCATCGTGTCATTCTGTCCGGGTCTATCACATTTCCACGGAACACGACATACAGTGTCATATATGCTTTAAGTGATGTTGTGTGGTTAGATTACATTCAATGCTGCTTTTATAATTGCTTGTATAGGATGAAGGTGTCTCTGATTAGGACTGAATATAAACATATATGTGCAACACCTCATGCAGGAGATAATCTGCGCATGATTCTTATACAATAGTTTATTTGAATGCTGCATGTTTGTTGTTTTTTCCCCAGCTGCTGGATGATCCACTGAAGATGCAGCACGTTTTCCATTTTTAGAAGCTAGAATATGGATGTTTTTGGTCAAACTAATGGAAATAGATAGTATGAGTTTTTTACTCCTTGCTGCCATGCTTTTTTTCAGGTTCTCTGCTTTGTTTGTCCTATCCTCTAAGTCTCAAAGGCAGAACCAAATGAAAGCTCAATATTAGCTAGAAAATTGAACATTATGCTAATGCGTCCTGGGCGACAACTTCAGCTGTGTGTGGGTGACGAGCTTTTAGGTAATCTAAGAGTACTTTACTCTCCATGAACAACATTCGTTTCACCACTGGCTGAGTATCAGGGTGGGCTATATTCTCTCCATCATTTAGTTTGTAGATGTTAGTGTTACATGAACCAGGTGCAGGCTGACAACTAAATGAATAATGTGTCTGGTAGAGGGGAAAGCTCAGTCAGGGGAAGCCCATTCCCAGGACTCTCCATTAATATCACAGTCCAGTCTTTCAGGGGATACCGCTGACATTTTGCTCTCTGTGTAATAGAGACCTAACCTTTAAGCACTGTACGGAAGAAGTCATTTTTTATAATCCACTGTCCATTGTTGAGAATTACCCCTCCACTGCCTACTATGCATCTGTCCTCATCCCACTCTTATTAGTTTATTTTTTATGTTCCCGTTTTGGAACCGGCTGAGGTCATCATTTATTCTTAGCTTACAAATACATAAAACTAAACCTATTTTACTGAAACTGCAGTTTTATTCAGCGGCATGCAGTAAGGTTTGTTTCTGTGGAAGTCCTTGTTGTCATGGTCAGGTGTTACTTTTTCAGCTAAGTAATAAGCAAAATGAGATCCGGTGGTATATTAAGAATAATTTATTTCAAAGGCAGAAGATTCCACCAATATTATCATATTTTAAATCTGGAAAAACAAGAAACAAATACCACAAAAACATCTAATTGATCCTTCTTTTAAAGGGGACATATTCTGCCTCTTTCTAAGCACATTATAATAGGTCTGTGGTCTGTACAAAACATGTTCATGAAGTTCTTTTTCATAAAAACCACTCTCACATGAAGCGATATTACCAACCTGGTGCCCATCTTTAGCATTCACCAGGCAAGAGGCAGGGTACACCCTAGACAGTCTGCCACAGAGCAATACTATCAAGAAAAGCCCTTTGATGGCAAAAAGAAGAAAGAAAGAAATAATAACAATGAGCCAGGTATGAAGTCTTGGGGAACCCCATAGGTTAAAAGGCTTTCACACTTAGGTTTTACAGAACAAAATAAACTGACATTATTAGTTAGGTTAAACAATTTGATATAGTTTTTTGTTTTCAGTATGTCAGGTGAGGCCCTCCCTCCTGTGCCTTCCTATTCCTCTATCACACTTACTTCTCACACATACAGAAGTATAGGATGAATTCTGTATAATGCAGCCAGACATGCCATGTGGCTGCATCTCAGATGATGACTTGGATGGAGGATCAGAGTGCAGATTTTCTTGAGTCCAAGTCTGCCTTAATTCCTCAAATCCAACTCAAGTGTTAAGCCACCAAGAAAAACGGGCCGATCCCCTGTGTCCTTCTCTGAGCTGAGTGAGCTAAAAGAAAGTCATTGTTTCAGCAGCCGGTAATGATGATTAGCCACAATCTGGGGGATCGACTCCACATCGTTCAAACGTGTCGACATTCTCAAAGGGAGACGTGGCCCACTGTCCTAGCCGCGCATACTGAGCAGATTGATTGTGTTTCTGCAGAGATTGAAGAAAATCTTTGATGTGTGCATGGTAATAATGTGGTGAGATCTGGGGCCATTTGACATTATCCGATAAAAATCTCAATATGAAGGGAAAATGTAGCTTTTTTGCATTGTTCAAGGCGTTATCACACTGATAGGACATCATTTAATGTCTAATAAGTGGTCTATCTCTACATCACATAACTCCTTAAAAAGTTCTTGGCCCTTTTAACCCTGAAGGAATAGTGCAGGATTATTTTACAACATAAAAAGGGGAAGGGGTAAACGCATACTAAATGAGTCTTAGATTGAACTAAAATTAGCACATTTTGTGCACAAAATAAATACCTAATACTGTATACCAGCTTCTAGGTAGATGTTTCTATATTTTAATATATGTCATGTTTAATATATATACTTCTATAGATTTTATCACCATGTGATCATAATGTGGTAATTTAGTAGCTCATTTATTTCACTTATGTCTAAGTGGAGTTCTCCACGCTGACATTAATTTAGTATGAAAAGCTACCTTTGACAAAACAAAATATAGCTTCAGGTTTCATAACACTATATTCACACCCCATTTTTTTGGAAGTAACATTTTTAATTTTAGTAATGGAATAATCTTGGGTATGATTTGTATAATTAAAACCATTTTTTAGGAGATTCCAATAAGCTGCAGCACCCACTGGCACCATGCTTGGAAACATTCTCCTCATTTGTTCTGACTTTACTGGAAATGGCCTTTATTATAGAAACAATGATAGAATCCAGTAAATCAGGGAAAAGTATAGGGTGTAGTGTTGCCATCAATAATAGATTGGAAACAAGTCGGCGCTGATGGAACCTGAGGCCTTTCCCTTTGTGGAGGTCTTAGTGCCGTAGCGATGCATGTGAATAATGCATGGCCCCAGATAGACTCCAGCTCCCTCTCTTGCCTTTTCCACTCACTGGTTTCCTTGCTTGCAGGCTGGTGCGGTACTTTTCCCCAGCAGTGATTGGCTGTGCCTTGAGGGCAGTGGAGGAGATGGGAAATCACCTGCCCCATTTAGCCATGCTGTGCTAGCTGCCTTAGCACCCCACCGTTCAGACCTTTGTGTCTGCTGCTGGCACTCGACATAAGGACCTCTGGTTAACTTTAGTTGGGGGTGTAGTGGCACAGAGCTGTCATTTGGATACCTATTATTGCCCCTGACTTTTTTTGTAAGGTACATCCACTGCACAGTGACACTCCCTGCATTCTTTTCTCCTTTCTTTTCTGCGACAGAGCAGACGCTATGATTGGCAGTAATGCAGTGTGTGAGTTCTGCCACACTCACAGTTGTTGCTTTTGCTTCTTCTTCAATGTCCCTCAACCCAATCCCCTGCCAGCTCACTCTCCATCCCCCTTTTCACTGTCTTTTTTTTCTTCCCTCTTCATGCTCGTTTCCTTTCACACACCGCGACGTATGGCACCGGTGTGGGAAGCATCCGCCACGTTCAGTATTATCCGGCTTTAAGAACCGAGGGGGTTCTCAGCGTCCTCTCACCCAGGGGTCTCAGTGGGGAGTCTGCTGAAGCTGGGCACCCAGTCCAGCCCCCTATAGAGCAACGGACCAGCCACGGCAACAAATAATCCATATTCTAAAGCCCAGCTGGACTTAAACCATAGGCTAAGAGACCTTCCACCCCCGCCCACCTCTTTTTCCCCAGCAACTGACGACCTTAGACAGCTTTGGCTTGTCAAAACTGAAACTGGCCTGAATAGCCACCATTTAGTAACAGTTCTTTAGTAGAAATAAGAGTCTCTTTCCCCTTCAGCCATTGGATTTAAGCATATTATGTAAAGAAAACCCCGTCCTGTTTTCCATATTGTTTACTTGGGTAAAACTTACTGCAGCATCTTTGCCAATGCGGATGGCATTTTTCTTCGCCCTCCTTCTCTTGCCCTTTGTGTTTGCACATGCTGCTGGAGTTAAAATAAGCCACTTGACTGTGGGTGTTTCAGTATAGGATGGGGGATGGGGGGGGGACCTGCTTTGACAGGAAACAAACTAAACCTTAATTCTGCATCCCTCCAGTTACTCCAATTACTTTTTTCCAAACTAAGCCCTCTGCATACTGCACTCCAAGTTTTCACCGTACCCTGTTGTAAACAAGAAATAATGTGACAAAACATGCACCAATACCGAGATGAAAAATGATTACTGAAGGTTTTTTCTGCAGTATGAGACTGTGAATAAGGCAGTGACTTTCCCACTTGACTGCGCCTAGTTTTAAGTCTTCCACCTTACTAAGGCACACCCCGTGGGACCATAATGAGGCCGTTGGCTATTCCCAAAGGAATTGAAACTTGACGTGATCTCCAAGGTGTTCCAAAGTGACTAATGGAGAAGTTTTCCCATCGTAAAAATAGCCCGTCCTACAGAGTCTCGTTACGTTTTCTTCATGATGGGAGATGAATATAATAATTTGGACCACTCAGTCAGAAATTCACTCATGCAGTGCAGAACTGGCGTAGTTCTTGTAATCAACGACTCCAACCCAAAATCGAAACACTTTTGTTCCAACTCGAACCCACTAGCGTGACCAAAACTCTTTGAGGTGATGTGTGGCTGCACCAGGGAATTGTCAAAGGAGCTCTTCTCTTGTTCTGAACCCTGGAGGCATTACTTTTGATGTCCACCTTCAAAGGATTCTTATCGGTCCTTGTGCTGTTTTAGTTGTTGGCCATTAACAAAAGGAGGGATTATTACAGAGCACCGTTTTCACGCCATAATTTCTAAAAATTAAATGCTCAATTGATCTCACCATAAAGACGTGATGCGCCGCTGTGCTGCTTGACTTATTAGTCTCTTATCAGTAGAAGCAGATTCCTGAATGGAACAACTGGAGTAAGTCAAAATTTAGTTCCAGATCTGCCTAATGTGATAACACATTTACTGTTGATATCATGGTTCAGTGCATACCTTAGTTGTATGGTTGCAGTAAAATGGATGTGGAAAACTTCATTAATCTTCATCTAAAAAACAGGACTACTCAACTTGAAATTATGTCCAACTCTGACATAACCAGAAAAATAAAAAAAAGCCCAGTAAGCTGGCCAAAGAGACCAGACTTTATTTAAAGGTTGAATATGGAACATGAACACTATAGCGACATCTAGTGGGTCTAAGTTGTAGCTACAACAATAAACAAATAATTACCGCTGTTGGGTTGCCTGGTTCGCTGCTGATACGCCCAGTGACCAGCCTGAACTGTGTCCAGTGAGGAATGTATTTTAGAGCAGTTTAACTGACAGCTAAAGTTAGCAAGTGACTTATCTTACCGATCCAGGAGGAAAGTCGTCGTTTCCGCGTGTGTTTGATGCCGTGGACATGTTTTATGCGGGTCCATCTAGTGTTGGCTTCCCCTAAAACTACTGTAGTTTCTGTTGTTCTCCGGTCACTCCTCTCCTGAGACGGATATCTCCTCCAGGGCTCTGAAGCTGCTGCTTGACTTGTAGATTCAGCCATTTTTCCCAATACCAGCCGAGTTGTACCGACCACATAGTTGGATCATAGAGACCGTATCTGGCACCCCGGGGCCGCTACTGGTGGTAGGTGTAAACATTACGTCATTGTCGTGCCCGTTAAAATTTATATTTTATTATATTTTAATCATATTTTGTTATATTTTAATTCAAATGATTTCATTTTGCACCACTTGAAACACCCGTGGAGGTATTATTATTATTATTTTTTAAATAGCTTTTTAAGAAAATGTTCCATATTCAACCTTTAATTCAATTCAATTCAGTTTTATTTATATAGCGCCGATTCACAACAGGAGACTACTAGTGTTCTGATCATTTACTGGAGCTTGTTATACTTTATGACCAGGGAATGAAATCACACATCACCAGTAATAAGCATCTCTGTAGCTGCAGTTTTTGCTTCTGCACGGTCTGAATCTTCAGAGTGACCATGTTTGAGCTCAACAGAACCACTGTCAACATAAATGGTGGGTTTCGACGCGGTTCTGGCAATATATGCATCTGTAATTCCAATTAAATGCGACCTTTTGTGATCTCCTGTGTGAATGTGAAATGTCCCAGAATTGACCCGCATGCGCAAAAGAGTACTCAATGGTCAACGACGTCACTTGTTGTTTGCGGAAGTAGTTACACATGGATGTCTACAGTGGAGCTCGTTTAGCCTTATTGACGTTATTTTCACAATGGAGCTTGCACAATTTCAATCTTCTCGTTTTAAGGAGAAAAATAAAAAGGAGGAGAGCAAGGTTTTTGGCCATGGCGTTTTGTGGAGCAGTGGTAGCAACGTCGGTACAGAGAAACGTGTGGGTTCGGAGTCGCGGCCAGGAGTGGTGGGAGACTCATGTGAGTGGCTTCACTAATACAGAATTCATCAGTAACTTCAGAATGTCCAGATCCACTTTTGATTATGTTTGTGAGCACCTTCGATTTACTCTGTCACTGTCAATGACGTATCAATGACGTGCGGGTTGGATACATGCGACCTGCCCGTTCAGACTGAAGTCGCATTTCAAAAGATCGGATACGTATCGGATTTTGGACAAGTGGCCTGGGTCGCATTGAAAAGATCGGATCTGTGTCATTCAGACTGTCATGAAAAGATCAGATAAAGGTCGCATAGGGGCAAGAAAATCGGAATTGGGTTGTTTCAGCCTGCAGTGTGAACGTAGCCATAGGTATGTGGTCCAAAATCCGATACGTAGCCGATCTTTTGAAATGCGACTTCAGTCTGAACGGCCAGGTTGCATGTATCCGACCCGCACGTCATTGATACGCGTTTCTGCACTGTTATGGGCTGCGGCAGACGTGTCTCTTCCCGTGACAGAGTAAACCGAAGGCGCTCACAAACATAATCAAGTTACTGATGAATTCTGTATTAGTGAAGCCACTCACATGAGTCTCCCACCACTCCTGGCCGCGACTCCGAACCCACACGTTTCTCTGTACCGACGTTGCTACCACTGCTCCACAAAACGCCATGGCCAAAAACCTTGCTCTCCTCCTTTTTACTTTTCTCCTTAAAACGAGAAGATTGAAACTGTGCTGGCTCCGTTGTGAAAATAACGTTAATGAGGCTAAACGAGCTCCACTGTCGACATCCATGTGTAACTACTTCTGCAAACAACAAGTGACGTCGTTGACCATTGAGTACTGTTCTGCGCATGCGGGTCAATTTGGGTCATTTTACATTCACACAGGAGATCACAAAAGGTTGCATTTAATTGGAAATGTGAACGGCCTTGCAAAAAAAATCGAAATTTTTCAAAAAATCGGAATTGAGCATTGAGCCCTGCAGTGTGAACGCAGCCATAGATGTGCACAGCACACTTTTCAGATGTGTGTTTGTGAAACAATTAGAAACATGTCACTTTGCTGTAATTTAACCTCTGTTGGTTTCATAGATGCAAACAGGGTAGAACCGGGTCAGAGCCAAAATGTGCTTAGAACCCCTCTCACTTTTATCGTGTAGCAACAATAAAAATAGAACAAAATGTGTTGCGTTCTTTTATCATAGATAATCACATTATCACTTCATTCTTACTGGACATCAGATAGCGGAGGCAATAATTAACAATGCACTTGCACTGAATGTCTTCAGAATTACAAATTACCAGTGGTCTTAGAGGTCATATTACTTTATGTTTCAGTGGAAAGAACAAGACATTCTCACTAGCATATCTGCAAGCACCATCACTTTAGATGTTCAAGCAATTATTGATCCCAACGCACAGTAATTACACAGCCAGCACTGCAGAGTTTAAATGTGAACTTCTTCTGAAAATAATTATTTTAAAGGCAGATGTATCACTAGCCGTGGAGGAACCTTTTAATCTTTTAAGGAAATAACCTTGATGATGCATGAGGGTTATCTCATTTATGCCTTAAAACCAAACACATCCTTAAAACTGAGGTTTAAAAGGAAAAGGTTGGTCTGATGAAAGAACAGTAATAACATAGTGAATTAATAAGACCAATTTAATTGGACCTTTACATTGAAAATGACAAGAAGTCCCACAATTTGTACTTCCAGTTTCACATGTCATAAAATGTTGTGAAGGTGTAGCGATGTGATACAGCCATGAACATTTCCGCTTGGTGTGGGGACACAGAGCACATAAAGTTATTTTCTTAATGGCTTGGTCAGTCTGTAAAGCATACAACTAATAGTGTTTAAGAACTCTTCTTTGGATCCTTCTGGGAAACAGTTTTCACTTCTTCAGGCTGCATCAGATTAAGACCACACAATATTGCAATACTTATTGTTGAATATTTAGCTGACTTTATTAGTTACAATTATCCAATATTTTTCTCCTTCCTCCATTTCTTTGCGGTCATCACAATGTCCGGATCACTCCCCCCGAGCTTTAGGGACCTGTATCAGCTGTGGGCATAAAGAACAATAGAAATCCAGCCTAGTGATTGAATATGTTCTTGGCAAGCAACGTTTTATTGCATTGCACTTACATACATATTTACATATATTATAAGGTTTGCAATAGGCTGAAAGCAGATAACATACTGTACCTGAAATGTCATTTTTATCTGCACTATTAAACAGTTATCTACTGTAGAAGTTTTGTTTGCTGTTGAAAAATTGCTCCTTTTTCTTATGAGAAAATTCTTGTCTCTTTAATACAGTTGGAGTTTACTGTGCAAATCATTTACAGTAAAACACACAATCCACCTTGCCTTACTGAAGGTCGGGGCTACTTTGTTTTACTTTGCTGTTAGACCTAAGATGTGCAATGATTTTTCTTGGTTGTTATTTCATATTCTCCTGTCTCCAAAGGTTCGTCTTGTGATTCCTTCGACTGTAATTTACGGAATTAAAAATACCAAAACTCAAGGTTTATCTGTGATGGATTATATAAGATGTAAAAAAAAACTAACAAATGCAACACCGAACTGCAGCAGTCCAACAGTTTTTACATTGAAACTGCAAACTTTGTAAAAGTGAATGCAACTTGCGAGTGTCTGTACTAGGGATTGTAGTGGTAGAAATCTGGCGATACGATATGTATCACTACTGGGAAGACTATATGACAGGTTGCGATATATCGCGATACTATGAGTAAGACTATGTATTGCAATTTTTAAAGCGGAATTTTACTGTAGAAAAACTGTCCCATCATTCTAAACACTCCAACCTGTTTCACACTTTAACACATCCAGTTTATTACTAGATCTAGTTGATCCACTGGAACGAAGAAGGTGACAACAACCACAAACTAGCGGTCATACTTTTTATTTTTTTTCACAAATTACTGTCATTAATGGTTCCATTCAAACCAAAAATCAATACATTGCTTTTGAATATCAATACAATATTATGACATAAAATATCGCAACATATTGGCGTATCAATATTTTCTTACACCCCTAGTCGGTACAGTACAGTACCATAAACAGCTGAGTGAAAACACTAAAAATATCCATAAGGAAGAAGTGCAAGCCCTGGCAAGTCATTTTAAAGTAAGTAACCTTTAATGAATAGAGTTATAGTCTCAATTTCAATTTTATACTATGCTGTCTGTCATACTCCCGTGATTTTAATATATTCATAGTTTGTTTTCTTCTGTTTGCAGTTTGACTTGTTCACCTTTTGTTAAATCATCTTTTCTTATGCAGTTCAAGTTTGAGAATTAAATCTGTCGCTTGCCTCAGTAAACAAATCCTTAATAACTGCATAGCTGTCGTAGCTACCACAATGTGTATTCTTATTTATTTTTGCTTTCTGGTTTGTTTGAAATGCATTATACATTTCAGAGGAAGCTCAATCTACTCAGTGTAACAGTGCTACTTGAAACCTAACAAGAATGTCAACCAACAGGAGCAGAAGGAGCATGAGTAGGACTAAAAAAAAAATCTGTATGGCGCTTATGATGACCCAACCGTATCTATTTGAAGAAAACTGTTCAGATCTATACAGACGCATACAATGCGATTTATGCAAAAGGAGCTTAGGCCAGATTCTGAGTACATAAACTTCTCAGTAAATGTGCATACTTTTCAGTAGGCTGACATTTCTGTATTATTGCCTATGTGGCCCCTCCCACAAGTTTGCAGTTAACACAAGGAGCTGCTAAGACAATTATCTTTTTTTGCTACTTGTAAAGTTTTGGGTGCAGTTGACACTTTGGGTTCTTTGTGTATTATTCTTTTTTTTCTTACCATTGTTGTTGTCTTCATTAAGAAGTAATATTATGATCAGTAATAGTGTGGTTCTCTATTGATTGTCATGCAAATATTTAATAATGACAACTTTTTCCTCTGACACTATGAGACAACCGTACCTACCGTATTACTATATATATGTATACTATATACTATACAATAATATATCATGATATATATATATATAGTGATCGGGTCACAGCATGTCACTTTGCGCCCACCTGTGCGTAATGGAGACTGAATCTGTGATCTGTTGCCACAGAGGAGACTGGTATTAAATGCCACATCAGCCAAACTTTTCTACATCCTGTCAGCTCCCGGGTAGCGAGATACATTGGGTACAGTGTCCATTGTGTGAGATGATGTTCTCATGGAAATCTGTTTTTGATTTATTCAGTTACCTGAACTCTATCTATCTATCTATCTATCTATCTATCTATCTATCTATCTATCTATCTATCTATCTATCTATCTATCTATCTATCTATCTATCTATCTATCTATCTATCTATCTATCTATCTATCTATCTATCTATCTATCTATCTATCTATCTATCTATCTATCTATCTATCTGTCTGTCTGTCTGTCTGTCTGTCTGTCTGTCTGTCTGTCTGTCTGTCTGTCTGTCTCATGAATCTAAGTACAATCAGTTAAGAATTGTATTAAAAAGTTATATCAATAACTCAATTCCGTAAGTGGAACATATTTAGATTTACAGACCCCAGACTGATGTTTTTAAGGCTTTATTTCTGTTAATTATTATGATTTTGTGCCTAAAGCCGATAAAAACATGAGAATTCAGATTTAAATATTTCTTCAGACCAATAAAAAACATTTTAAAACAAAAATGTGGCTTTCATTAAACACATGTTAAATATCTGGTTAAAGATTATTTTTAAAAGGTAATTTTAAACGAGCATTATCGGAATAGATATTAATTTTGTTTTTGTGTGACAGGCGGGGTACACCCTGGGCAGGTCGCCCGTCCATTTTAGGGTGACTCATACAGGACAAACAACTATTCACACCTAAATAGTTTTTTTAAACTGACTTCCTATATTTCTTGACGATATGTTTTAAGAGGCACCTGTATGTCATGTAAAACTTTTGGAGAGGTTTATATCAGCTTCCTTACAGAGTTTTGAGGCTTTCTTGGATAAAAAGTCAACAGTATTAGTTTCACCTACAACATTGAGTCAAAAGTTGAATAACTGAAGTTCTTTTCGTCTTCTCAGAGGAAATGTGGTAATAATGAATTATTTTTGATGACCTCATTGTTCTGTTGTACATATTCATTTTTGATCATACTGATCAAAAATGAATAAACACAGAAAATGTATGGAATATGTCAATAAATTGTAGCAAAAAAAGACATTTAAAATCTTTACTTTAAGGCTCCCACTCAGCTGTCTGGCGCTCCAGCCAATGACTGAAGACCTACACATTTTTGGCAGAACCCTTCACTTGGGTTCATGATGCTTCTTGAAGGGTTCTCCCCGTTTTTGTGTTTTGCAGGAGGTATCCCACCTCTCCCTCCCTTTTGCTTGCTCTCTTTCACGGCTGCTGCCTTTTTTAAGGGGGTAAACACACACGCAAACCTCCTCAGCCTATCATCTGTGACCGCCGCTACGGCCAGACGGCGTAACACGATCCGTGATAGAGTGGTGCAAATCGCCCGGCGCTCTTGTCTAGCATCTCGCACGAGGAGGGGGAGAAGCCCACGAGATAGGCTGAGTTTTTCTTTTTTTTTTAAAAAAGGAAAAGAAGGAGAGGGAGGAGGTGTTAGAGAGCTGAGGGAGAGTGCGGCAGCGGCGGTTGGCAACTAGAACGATGCTGGTGTGACTTTCCGGTCCACTAGGTTTTAACCCTTTTGACATCGCTTGAGTGCCATCCATGTGTCGGAGCGATAGTGTTGTCGTGCAGCCCGCAGCTCGTGCAGCATCTGTGGGAAGGAGGAGGAGATCAGGAGCTTAGGAAAGCCAAAACAAAGCAGCATCGCTGCCTGAGAAGTGGACGTTATTGCAGTAAGGCTTCAGAGGGGAACAGCTACAGTGATTCTTCAAGGTAACACACCAAGTTCTCTAAATTCCATATTTATAACTTAATGCATCAAAAAATGCTTTTAAATCCTAATCTTTACATTTCTTTTTACTGCATCCTTTCCTCCTGATCATTTTTTAAACATGTGTACTTACATATCTGGAGTTGAATGTCAACAACTTGGATGTGGCGAAATAACGTTTTAATGCATCAGCAGGCTGTGCAGCGACAGTCCCTCTCTAACCCGGGCCTTATTGTTACAGCAGGAATCTACTGTCTATTGTATTCTTTTCATTCCCCTTGTGGGTTCTCTTATGAGGGGGTGGTGTGCTGTGTTCAGAATGGTACTGCAGCCTAACACGTGTTCTGTAATATTACAGCATCCTGCACATGCCCCTAAATCAGGTCAATATTCTTAGAAATATTGGCATTATGGAACAAGGGAATGCAGACTAGGACTCGAACTGGGGTTGAGTTACTTTATTGTTATCTGAAAAGATTTCTGTCATGCATGTTTTCTGAGGAAATTTCACAACAAAACACACATCAGCATCACTGCTTGGTTCTGGGACACAAACAAAGAGGAACAAATATTTCAGGATTTGATGATATACAGAGGAGTAGAGCATTGCCATGAGCTTTTTAAACTGCTTTGGAGTGATAAGAGCTAATTCCTCCACTTCTTTCCCAGTCTCCAAAAGAAACCGCTGCTCTCGTTAGAAACCCCCTCTCACTCTCAGAATCATGTGAAATTCAAGATGCACTATAGCTAGTGTATGCAAGCAGGGCTACCCATAGGTGTTGCTCCTCTGATGTCGACCCGTCGTTGATTAATCATTTTGGGCTGACGTCATGGCCTTGGAGACAGAGATGAATTGAAGTGCTTAGCAGACCACTTGCTACAGAGAGTAATTGGTGTGTGGTGAGTGGTGGCCAACGTAAGCAGAGCAGATACATCAACAAAGAAATAAGTCTGCATGCTCCAAGGGGTCATACAGTCGCCGTCCCACATACATCCAGAGATGACGGGTAAATAGGAGCAGGTAAATGCGATGATCCTCCTCTCTGCGCTTCTCAGCTGTTATCTTCCTGACTTATTGTCCAGCTCTAAAACTGCAGACTTAAATCTCTGTCGTTGTACAGATTTATTTTACCTTACTTGTGTAGTTTTACGTTTGAGTAAGTGAAGAGGTCACACTGTACTGATATAATCATCTGATTACATGTCAGCAATAATTACAGTGGAAGAGTGGCTTCATGTCCCAGGAGATGGTGGCCAATATGTCTCCATACATGCTGCAGGAAAGCTAAAGCTTTAATGGCATCATTCAGCACATGTGCAGTCAGTAAATAAGTTATAGCTTGAGCATCATCAATCACAGTTCGCCGGGGAATTGTGAATTATTCCCAACCACAGCTTTTGATTCCTTGTTGTTATTTTCTGTAAATGACGTCCACTGGACTCTGATGGTAACTCTAAGTTTTTACTGTCACATCCAAAGTTTCCCCCAGCGACTCCTCCAGCCTCCTTCTGCTCCTCATCTTCCAGGCAAATGCTCTTTCTGACCTCAGTGCAAGTGAGAGCCTTCATCAACGAAAGCTTTTGTGCATCATGGTGCCGTTTTCTGGATAAACTGTTCCATAATTTATGTAATGACAGGATGAACTGTTGTTTAATTTATGTAATATCTGAAGGAGGAGTGCTCTCTCTGGCAGAGCCCAACATCCCCGTCTGAATTTATGTCTCGCTCGGTCAAAGTCTGCTGAGAAATCAGCTTTTCCCAATCCCTTAACAACATCACAAAAAAATAAAAGTCACCCAATTTTGCTATCACTAAAATTCATTTTGTTCTGTTAAAAAACATATTTTCAAGATAAACAAGTTAAAGAAGAAATACAAAAAAAGTTCCACTTCCTGCTAAAACTTTAAGGGTATATTGCTCATCAATTTAGTTTTCCCATACTTCTTAAATAGAGCCTGATACAGAAGCAGATCAGTGTATGGTGCATGAATACCCTTGATTCTATGCATTCTGATTTGACTGCCAGATGCACGATTATATGACAAATTGAAAAATGGAGCAAACGCTTCCCCTTGATTCCTCTGGAGGCGATGCTGACATTCCTTCTTTTTTTTTTTTGTCCAAATCATCTTCACTTCCGACTTTAAAGTAATCTCAAAGGGGCGTTTTGGAGAGCCCATCAGTGTAAAAGTGTCCCTGAGTGCTTTGTGAGACGGTGATTTCTTGTTTTCAATTAAAGCTTTGTCAAATCACCTGGGTCAGAAATCAGCAACCTGAAAGCTTAAGACACTGTCTTTGGGGAAAGGTTAAGTGAAATGATTAAAAAAAAATTCTATTATTGCCTGTACCATTGTAATTAATATTCTCCATTTAAGAAAGGCCTATTTCCTACTTTTAAAATCCTATCCAGGTAATCTTTAACTTAAAGTCCACTTGAATGTGTGAGTATGATATTTTTTTAACAGAAAATCTGCTCTCAGAACAAAGTAAACTAAATAAGTGATCCTATGATAAGTGAGTTATTTATTATCTATAATTTATGATATTTATTAATAAAGCAAAAACAAGGAAATTACAAATCAGTTTTATTCTATAACCTAAATCTGAAAAGTCAGCCCTCAAAGATGATCTCTTGTAAGTTGTCATCCTGACAACGATGTAGCGGAGGGAACTCAGACACCTCAAATGGTCCCAAGTATATAAAACTGTGAAACAAGTTCTGGAATGATGGGTCACTCAGCGAGGAAGAAGCCATAACTCCAAAATCAACATAAAAAAAAAGATTGCGGTTTGTAAATTCCAACCGGTGACAAATACTTACATTTCTGTAGACATGATTGGTGGTTTGGGGAAAAAAGTGAATTTTCATGCCTGAGAACTTTCAACAGTGAAGTAGAAGATGACACAGGAATGGGTTTTATTTGCTTTCCCATACCAACCCTGTTGCAAAAAAAAAATTAATAAAAATCATTGTGTCCAACTCCCAGAAAGCAAGGAAAAATAAAATTCCATCTCGTCTCAATCCTGATAAAATAATTCCCAGCAGGTGTTTGTGTTTGTGTGTGTGTGTGTGTGTGTGTGTGTGTGTGCAGGGATCCTGAACAAAACCACAAAACAATCATAATGTTTACTTTTATTTGCAGAAACTCTTCAGAATAACATCGTTATTACACAGTGGACGAAGTGAGTAAGCGACTGAGCTGTGTGAGTGAAATCAGTGATTTATTTTAGTGTGGAGTCTTTTATTTTAGATAGCAAAATTTACATTTCTATCCCGCCCTGACGTAAAATCAGATAGACAGACAGACAGACAGACAGTCCGTTTATCAATAAATGTGCATTTTATTCCTGCTCTTTCCCACTCCTTTTGATTATTATTCCGTTTTGTTCCAGTAACGTGATTATAAATACCTTAAATCCCATCTCACAGGAATCTCACAGGTGTCACATGACCCAAATGAATCCCCCCCAAAAATTGGGGGCTTTTTTTTTGCTATAGAAGGGACAGGTGCACTTCACAAAATAGATGGTATCATGAGAAAAGAACATTATTTTGAAGTAACATCTTCAGACATCAACCAGGAAGTTAAGGCTTAGGTGCTAAGGAGTCCTCCACATGGACAGATACCCCGAGCAGACCAGCTAATTAGGTACAAAGTGGCTTCAGGACAACAAATGTAGTTTTGGAGTGGCTGTCACGAGACAAGGCAATTTTATTTGTATAGCACATTTTCAACACAAGGTAATTCAAGGTGCTTTACATGATTAGGGGATAAAGTATAAACAGCAACAAAGCATGAAACACACACAAAGCATTACTCAAAGGCAGCTCTAAACAGATTCAGCTTTAGTTGTGGTTTAAAACAACTCAGTGTTTCAGCAGCTTTGCAGCTTTCTGGAAGTTTGTTCCAGATTAGAGGAGCATAGAGACTGAAAGCTGCTTCTCCATGTTTGGTTTAATTCTAGGGATGTTGAGTCGACTGGAATTAGAGGACCTGAGTGGTCTGGGGGGTTGCTATAGTAATTTTCAATTCAATTCAGTTTATTTATATAGCGCCAATTCACAACAGATGTCATCTCAAGGCACTTAACAAGAAGTCATTTCAATACAATTATACAAACATTCCAATCAGTTAAAAAGTTTCCTATTTAAGGAATCCCAGCAGATTGCGTCAGTCATTGGCGTGAGGTTGGGCAGATTTCCAACCACAGCAATCCTTCAGCAATCCCTCATACTGAGCAAGCATGTAGCGACAGTGGAGAGGAAAAACTCCCCTTTAACAGGAAGAAACCTCCAACAGAACCAGGCTCAGTAGGAGCGGCCATCTGCCACGACCGTCTGGGGGTTTGAGAAGACAGAGCAGAACACAGAAGGAACAGAAGATCCGATATAAGAGAACTTTCTATGTTACAGAAAGTAAAAAGTTGATAACAGGACACAGTGGATGTTCAGTTACTGAGAGGATCATCCCAGTCGATGACCCCCGTCCAACAGGGCATTGCAGCCAAGCAGGATACCAGACCAGGTATATCTTCGATGGGGAGAAAAACACTGAGAGAAAACAAAGTTAACAGTCGAAATAACAGAATGTACTGTAATACAACTGGAGAGTCGTAGGAGAAAAGGAAGTAGCAGAGTGAAGAAAATTGGTAAGTCTGTCCTCCAGCAGTCTAAGCCTATAGCAGCATAACTACAGAGATAGCTCAGGATGACCTAAGCCACTCTAACTATAAGCTTTATCAAAAAGGAAAGTTTTAAGCCTGGCCTTAAAAGTAAACAGAGTGTCTGCCTCACGGACTAAAGCTGGGAGCTGGTTCCACAGGAGAGGAGCCTGATAACTAAAAGATCTGCCTCCCATTCTACTTTTAGAGATCCTAGGAACTACAAGTAAACCTGCAGTCTGAGAGCGAAGGGCTCTGTTAGGAACATATGGACCAATTAGATCTCTGATGTATGATGGAGCTTGATTATTAAGGGCTTTGTATGTAAGAAGAAGGATCTTAAATTCTATTCTGGATTTAACAGGAAGCCAATGAAGGGAAGCTAAAACAGGAGAAATGTGATCTCTCTTTTTAATATTCATCAGAACTCTTGCTGCCGCATTTTGGATCAACTGAAGGCTTTTAATGGCATTTTGTGGACTTCCTGATAGTAAAGAATTACAGTAGTCCAGCCTTGAGGTAACAAATGCATGGACTAGTTTCTCAGCATCACTCCTGGACAGGATGTTTCTAATTTTAGCAATATTCCGGAGGTGAAAGAAGGAAATCCTAGAAACCTGTTTAATATGGGATTTAAATGTCAAGTCTTGGTCAAAAATAACGCCGAGGTTCTTTACGTTATTACTGGGGGACAATTTAATGCCATCCAGATGAAGTGATTGACTAATCAGTTTCTGTTTAAGAACTTCTGGTCCAAAGACAGCAACTTCTGTCTTGTCAGAATTTAAAAGCAAAAAGTTTAGGGTCATCCATGCTTTTATGTCTTCCAGACATGCCTGTAATCTACCTAACTGACTGGGTTCATCAGGATTTATGGATAAATATAGTTGTGTATCATCGGCATAGCTGTGGAAATTTATCCCATGCTGTCTAATGATTCTACCAATTGGAAGCATATATACGGTGAAAAGAATTGGTCCAAGGACAGAACCCTGTGGAACTCCACAAGTAACCCTTGAGAGTGAAGATGATTTATCATTTAGATGAACAAACTGGAATCTATCAGACAAATATGATTTAAACCAGCCTAGTGCTGTTCCTTTGATCCCTGCAACATGTTCAAGCCTTTCTAAGAGAATATTATGATCGACTGTGTCAAAAGCAGCACTGAGATCTAACAAAACCAGAACAGACACCAGTCCATTATCTGAGGCCATGAGAATATCATTAGTAACCTTCACCAGTGCTGTTTCAGTGCTATGATGAGCTCTAAAACCTGACTGAAACTCTTCAAACAGCTCGTTACTGTTTAGATGTTCACAGACTTGATTAGCAACTATTTTCTCAAGGACTTTGGATAAGAAAGGAAGGTTAGATATAGGTCTGTAATTCACTAAGTCATCTTGATCAAGGGAAGGTTTCTTGAGTAAAGGTTTAATTACAGCTATTTTAAATTCCTGTGGTACGTATCCGTTTACTAAGGATAGATTCATCATATCCAAAATGGGGCCAGGAACCAAATGGAACACTTCTTTAAATAATTTGGTTGAGATTGGGTCCAAAATACAAGTTGAAGATTTAGATGAGGCTAATATTTTTGATAATTCTGAAAGCTCGACTGAATCAAAAACGCCAAAGCAATACTGAGGTTCCACAGTTCTTTCCGATACTGACTCATTTACTGAGGAAGAAGTAATCATGTTTGGGAGGATGCCAATGATTTTAATTTTAATAAAATTTATTTTATTTATGAAGAATCTCATAAAATCATCACTGCTAAGAGCCGGGGGAATAGTTTGCTCAATTCGGCCATATTCTTAGAAAGAAGAGCTGCTCCATCCAAAGTGGGATGGATGCCGTCTCTCCGGATCGATATAGTAACAGTAGATCTTCAATATACTTTGGTGCTAAGTCATTCAGTGATTTATAAACTAGTAGGAGTATTTAGAAGTCTGTTCTCTGAGCTACAGGGAGCCAGTGTAAGGACTTTAGAACTGGGGTGATGTGCTCTACTTTCCTGGTTCTAGTGAGGAACATGAGAAGCAGCGTTCTGGATCAGCTGCAGCTGTCTGATTGACTTTTTAGGCAGACCTGTGAAGGCGCTGTTGCAGTAATCAATCTGACTAAATCCGACTTTGTTTCTGTTCAGGTGGAGAAAGTTATGACACATCCATCCACTGATTTGCTCGATGCATTTACTTAGGGTTTGGATGGGTTCAAAGTCACCTCACAAAGCCCTGATCTCAATCCCATCGAAAAATTATTCTGACAAACTATTATAAAGAGTTTGCAAAGTAAAAAAAAAAACGTTGCTTTTCCGAAGTCATAGATTTTAAAATTCAATTCTATGAAGTATTTAAGAAATATATTTAAACTTTTGACTTTTAAGAAAGTTGAAAATGTTTTCCTTTTGTTTTTGTTACTAATTATTATGCTCATATTTTTCTTAATCCTCACTGACAAAAAAACAGGAACAGTTTACTCTGATTTAAGGGAGAAAAAGGTTTAGTTTCTTGTGTGCATAGAGGTGTAACTTTACTGTCAAATTAAAAAACTGTTTCTCCAAAATCAAAGCAAAGAAGCTGTTGACACCTATTGGCAAACATAATTATTTTAGACACCAGCACCCAAATGAACAAAAGCTGATAAGCTCAGTCATTCTGTCAAGCTTTTATTTAACGCCTACAATTTTATTGGTTATTGGCAACCGAAGAGAGGTTGTTTTCTGCAGACAGTCTGCATTATTAGATTTACAGTAAAGTCTGTTATTAAAAGAAATACCACAGATGCCTGTTGTTGATATGGCAACACTAACAAGGAAGTCATAGGTTCCACCAACAGCAATTTTAAGAAAAATTAGCTTACAAATCCAAACGTGGCATTATAAATAAAAGAAATAAGAATATGAGTGCAGGCTGCAAGATATCATACTTTGAACTGAACTCATCCATCCATCCATCCATCCATCCATCCATCCATATGACTAAAATATAAAGAACCCATGACTAACCTGTTAGCAATGCAGACGTACTTGCTTTTCCTAAAATCTTGTACCTATGACAGATTTCTCTTTATTTGTCTATTTTCTAAGCTTAACAGAGTTTTAAACTTGCTCCCTGTTTCTTCACAATATTCATTTTGATGTTAGTGTTTTATATTTTAACATTTGTCAGGCTGTATTCATTCTTTGCTACAGCCTGGTGTGTTAAGCAGGATAATAAAGTGTTATCTTCTAAGAGATTTCCAAGAAATGCATTTCTGTAGATGTGATCTTGAATTTCTGATTATCTCTGTCTACACTTCTAAATTGTTAGATACACAGCTACGTGTGTGTGTGTGTGTGTGTGTGTGTGTGTGTGTATGCCTAGTGACTAGAATTCATCCGTTATTGTCGGTAATGACCATCCTTTCCTCATGTAATGTCAATAGGCAAAAAAGGCTGGGGCCCTTGTTCCTCAGTTGTTTACTGCAGACATTTACTGGCATCATTATCCAAACGGTGATACCAGTGGGTGGCTCTAAGAGCTTGAGGTGAAATAAGCCATTTAGCCGCTTTATGATAGCCTCCCCAGACCTCGCTGTTCTCACATCCAGGGTCAGAGCCGAGCAGGCTTCTAATCTCCCTCCGTCTCACAGCTGTCATTACTGAGCCACTTGATCAATCGAGGCCCATGCAAGTGGCAAAGTTTGATGCTTTTTAGATCAGAGATGATAACATTAATGCCTGTTTGGGCAATTGTCCCTCTCTGCAGGTTTCATTTAGGTCTAATTTTGTTGACATTTAATATGAGATCTGATAAGGATGCAGCTCGGTTGGCATCATTTGGAGACGGTTGTAAAATGATCAACAGAGAAGCTGCAGCTGAGCTGGACTCGGCTCGTCTGTTTCTAGCTGAACTTGTTGTGCTGTAAATGCTTATCTCAACCGGTTTGAAATTAATCTGCTTTGCAATTCTAAAATAAAGAAATTCAAATAAGCCTTCTGAATTATCAAAGAATCACTGGATTGTATTTGTATATGTATCCATACAGTATATAGGTGCTGTGGAACAACTGAACTCCCTCTCTGCAGTCTTCAATACTTCAATAACATGTTACTGCACACATGACAATTTCACTCTAATTAGTCAGAAAAAGCTGATAAAACAGATGGCGACAAACGGTTAAGATTATAAAAGGATTATGATGGTTTATGATAATGATTATTTTGCAAATTAGTCACAATTATCAACATTATCACAAACTGTTAAAAATGTGCAAACAGTGAGGTTATGGCTTCAACCGTGTAACCACTGTCATTGAATGATTTTCCCTGCTGCATCAATGAATCTTCTTCTACTAGTAGCATTATTTCCCTGACATCTAGTCTCTCTAGGACACTCTTTGGTATGACATCATCTGTTTTGGACCAGAAGTTTTGTTTTCAGTCAGTTTACCTGTATACAGTAAAAAGGGTCAAATTTGTTACAATTATTATAATATAAATAATGTAATAAATCCAGGGAACTAAATATAGAATTACTACATAATAGATTTGTCCTGAAGATGGTATTTTACAGTTTGATATTTACTCCTATAAATATTAAACTATATATTTGTCCTGCCTCATTTTTCTCTACTGTACATCACTCATTATACAGCATTAAGATCACTTCTAGTAGTTTTGCAAGCGGCGAATAACCAAATTGAAAAATAGCATCCAGTATTAAGACTGTTGCACTTTGTCAGTTCCAGGTGTCACTATAAACTATTTCAGTTTAGCTTTAAAATAAATTGTGGGAAGTTTGGAGCGGATTATATTTTTCTCAATAGAAAATCAAATAAATATTAATGTTAATATTTTTGTATTGATAGACCCTCTTCTACGTGCCTGATTGTGAAAAGAAACAGACAAGCCTTACTTAGCATTACATAGGAAGGAGTGAATCTACTCATGTTTTCCTTCCAAATGTAATGAATAAAATCATTTTACAAACCTCTTTTGCACATTTTTATTGTCCATAATACAGCAACACTTGTTGCTGTTCGCTGGTTAAAATATATCCGCTTCACTTTTGATGCTGTCTGTTTGCAAAGTGTCTGAAAGTCTGTGTTTAAAGGGCAACAAAGCATTTTTAATTCTTTGGTCAGTGAATGCACATCACCGCACTTCTAAACTCACTCTACTGGCTCCCTGTGACTCAGAGAAGACTTTAAAATACTTTTATTAGTTTATAAATGATTGAATGTCTTTGCACCATAATACATTAAAGAGCTGTTGTCGTTATATCAACCTTTCAGACCACTCTTCTGATCTTCTGGTTCAAGTCTACTCTGCATCCCCAGAATCAGAACCAAAAATGGAGAAGCAGGTTTCAGTTTCTATTCTTTAAATCAAGGCTTGTTTAGAGGTGCCTTTCATCAATTATCACTGGAACATCGTTAATTCTAGTCTGGATTCCAGTTTTTCATTACCTTTCTTATTTTTGACACTGTAATATCCTTTTTTTGTTTGTTTATGGTGTTATGCTTTTATCATGCAAAGCACTGAAATGCATTACATGATGAAATGCTTTGTTGCTGAAATGTGCTGTACAAATTAATTTGACTTGACTTGAATGGAGTTTTACTGGTAATTTGGTTTTAAAATAGGAAAAACTAATAATCACAAATTTTTGCATGTTAACCATTGAAACCGGTAATCATTTATTTTCTAGTAAGGAGTTGATAAGAGTTTCTTATATCTTTATTTAAAAATAGTAATTTGAAACATAATGATCATCTGATCATTTGAGACGACTGCGCCTCAGTGGGTAGAGTAGTTGTCTTCTAACCTGAAGATTGTGGGTTTGATTCCAACTTCCTCCTGTCACATGTTAATGAGCCCCTGGGCAAGGCACTTAACCCCAAGCTGCCTACTGATCTGCGTATTGCTGTATGAATATGAACTTTTACGCCAATGTAAAGCACTTTGAGTGGTCAGTATGACTAGAAAAGCGCTATATAACCTCAGTGCATTTACCATTCATTTTACTGGGAGTACACATAAAAAAATGCATCATTACCTGTGCTTTAAACATGTTTACAGGTTATATATTATTAGCCTAAACACGGTATGGAAACAGGATGTGGAAGATCTCTCTTCAGCTCTCTGGACCAGACAGGTTCTTGCTTGCTTGATGACATCACTCGACCTCTCTCATTCTGGCTCTTTCCCATCATGATGCTCATATTATCTATTTTATTTTACATCTTTACACACAGATTCTTCACATTCAGAATGTATGTCTGAGTATGCTCCGTCTTTTTGTTTTGCTACTTGTGATGAAAAATGTGCTTTATCTATTTGTTTCGCTTTCAGGCGTGTCACACTATACGCCTACCCAGTGCACTGCAATACGAGTAAACAAATAAGCAAAATAGCCAAGATATTGATTATAACAAGATGGCTTAGATTTGTATTGCCTACAGTAGATTTGTGTGGGAGTGTCAAGTTACAGTAAATGACTAATGTTATGCATTAAACAACCTCTTCTAGGAATAATGGAATGCTTACCATAGATGTGTGTGTGTGTTTCCCATAAGGCTGGAGCTTAGGCTGGCATTTGGCAGATGACACTGGCTAACTGCATCGTAATATGACATCTGTGTGCAATAGGACATGTCAGAAGAAAAAAAACCAGCTCCTCCTTTACTTCTTCCATAATCAGGGGCAGCGGATGGGAAGAGAAGCAGAGAGAAGCTTTTTATTCCTAAATAATAGTCCATTTAGGCAGATATTCTCCCTGGACTCATCAGCTCTGACTTTTCTTTCTGCTACCAGATGAAAAGAAATTGTGGCAGAGTTTAAACATACCATCTAATATAAGATCTCTTTAATATAAACTCACCTCTTCCACCAATTATAACTCCTTTCACCCATTTCTCCTAGCCGTGTCTTCCCTTATCCGCCTTGTCTCTTTGTTATCATCCATCATCGAAAGCTCATAGGTGCCCTTCGCAGTACTGTACCTTTTAGGTTAGCTCTTGATGCCTTTTGAAATCGCTGGCTTATCCATGCTTTGATGTTCACTTCAAATGGGTGCTAAGTAAAACTTTGAAGTTGCGACCTAGATGTGGCCAAGAATGTTGAATAACGGCAATAACTCAGCACTTCACAGCTTGTTTTTTTTTTGTTTTTTTGTCTCTGTTTGCGAGCACATCCCCGACCCGCTGTAAGATTCAAAGAGCAGCGTGTAGGAAAGAAATCACCATTATTTGTTTTTAAAAGTGAAGGAGGGAGAAGGAGTGTTCTGTCTATCGTTGTTCTATTTCTGGGAATGGCTGCCAGAGGATTACTGCAAGTGGCAGAGTATTCATTATTTAGATGGAAGTAGCGGAGTTGGGGAAGGGCTGGTTTCATAAACCACTTGACGGTGACATGTGCGCTGCTATACTAGAAGCAAAGAGTGAATAAAAAAAGTTTCACCTCCAAAATTTATCCCCCATAGCAAAAGGCACTTGCAGCAACTCTCTGGCAGAGGCTGCTGAGACATTCAGCACTAAGTAAAACTGATGGAGCAAACTCAGATTGATGGAGTTAATGGATGAAATCGTTATGAGTTCCTCTGGATCTCTCCCTATATGGCTCTGAAAGTCATGAAGCATTCATCCTGCTGTTTCATGGTGCATGTAAGATGTGGTATTATAGTTTTAAATACGGCATCTTTCATGCTTGTTATTACATTGAAAATGACCGAGTTGGATATCCGCATCCAGAAATCTTTGTTAAGCCCGACTGATTGTGAAATGGTGGCAGTTTTGTCCCCGCAGCCTGCCTCTGAATCCCTTCAAAAAGATGACTGGATATATCGCCTGTGACATTTTTGAAACAGCCTGAGAGAAAAATGGGAATTTCAAATGAGAAAAGCTGGAATGTTTGTTGCCAGCGCGGTGGGTCGCCAGCAAGACATTCCCTCCCGGGTTAAACATAAGCATGTTTATGCTGACGGTCCTGATCCCGGGCATGGAGAGGGTCCCGCCACGGTGATTAATGCACTGTCATGGTCGCCACGGTAGAGGATGTCTCTCGGCAGTCTCCATCTCCTTTCCTGTACCCCTCCCTGATATTTCACTAATGTGACTCGACAATAAAGAGATTGATAGTGATCATTATGCTGCTCTCAAAGAGTAATGTCGCTTCCCAGCATGATCCGGCCTGCTCCTAATTCAATGACTGGTGCGGCTGGCGTCTGAGCCGTGGCAGTACATACCGTTACTGTACGTGCAACTGACTTCTACCGCTATGTGGCATTTCAGAACCAGCTTCTCATGCTGCTGTAGCAAACTACATTACAACAACTAAGCAGCCCCACCCACCCCCACCGTGCAGGTTGGCTCTTTCTGAGGGACTCGACACTCAGTCTCATCACGTTAAACAAGAGAATCAAGCGTAGCACTTTGCAGACTATATCGCCAATTTCCCCAGATCTGCCTCTGCGAGTAGAACTGTGAGGGTCATTCATTTGCTTTCCCCGCTCTCGGTCTTTACAGCTAGGTTGATTTGTTTATCTGTATGTGTTTAGCCCCTGGCCCCCAATCTTCTACATGAGAAAAAGGTTTAGCATTTAAATTGGTTGATCCGCTGCACGTTCGCTAAACCTGTTTTTAAAGCATTACACTGATGAAAAGCAGACGGTAATCCCACAGGGTGTGCCGACCTTATCTGACTAAACACCTGACAATGAGATTCTATTGTCACTGGGAGAACAGAAGAGACTCTCCGTGACCGTGTCCTGCTAGATTTATTGACCAGTGCAGTTTAGTGCGCTGTGGCTGCAGGTACGAATTAGAGCATGACGTTTGGAGAACAGAAGCTGTTTGTTTTTGAGCGCTTGGCATCAGTGCAGAAGGGAACTTGAAAGTGTTTTCTAATGCCACGCTGCTCAGTAACTTGCTGCTTCGCCAGCCAGACATTTTCTACAGTAACTTCTGGGTATCGGCGACCAGACCTGAATGAGAAGACGCTGTTAGCTTTCCAGCTTTCAGAGGTAATCCCAGAATCTCCTGTATGCATTTCTCCTCTGCTTATGTTCACGCTATCTGATCCTGTTGTGCCTCGCAACCCATTTTATGTTTAGCCAGATGAGACATTTAGTCAATATTGTTGCTCATGAATATGTAGGAAGAAAGGTGGCCTTCACCTGTATGTGGCAGATGTGATTTCTAACTAAATCATAGGGATTACATTATTGACAGTGCCTTGAATAAACATCAGATGAGGTCAAAATTCATTGTCTTCCATTATTTGCGCAGCAAAGTTGGGCTTTAAAAGAGCCAAATCATATCCTACACATATGCAGGCGTCATTCTCTCTGATAAATTATCATAATTCAGTGCTGATTTCATTTCATGTTTGATGGGGGGTGGGAAAGATTGTGTCCAGCTTTAGAGATTGGTTGTGTTTCCTGCATGCCAGTTGGGGACTGTGATGATTTCGGCTCCTTACTTTTTTCTCCATTTGCACATAATTCAACCACAGATTTTGTTTCCTGCTCTGATCTGAATTTATATTTTGCCACAGAAGTTCAGCAGGTCAATAAAAATAGTGACAGTTGGTTGTGCATTATGGATGAAACGCAGTGGTGTGACGGTAGCTGGACTATAATAATAATAAAAAAAATGTATATACAGTACAGACCAAAAGTTTGGACACACTTTCTTATTCAATTGAATGAGAAAGTGTGTCCAAACTTTTGGTCTGTACTATATATATATCAATCAATAGACGTGTAATTGATTGTAGATAAAAAGTTAATCAAAAAAAGTTTACATTCCATTTTCATCATAGCCAATCGGGTAGCTTATTATTACAGTCATTTCTTACAGTCATTTTGAACAGATACATCAACACTGAACGCAAAAATAATGAAAGAAATCAGACAATATAGATAAATAACATGAAAATATAAAATCAGTAAAATTGTTGTGGCGGGACCTAAGCACCCCCCTCCTTCCCTGTTCGACCTGCTGCGAACCGGTGCTGCTGTCACATCTGTGTGGAGAGAGGCACAGGACACCCAGACCGCACTGCTAACAACACCTCCACCTTTAAAAATGTTCTCCACCACGACCTCAGAAGTAAAAACCCTTTAAAAAATACAAACGTGGCTGGGAAGACCTGGTGGCTTCAGCACTCAGTCACTGGACTTGGTTCCAGCGTTCTGGGGACCGCCTACACCTGGAGTCTCAAAGTCTAGTTTAATATGACACGTGTTGGATCGAGAACACGTCTAAATGTTTCAGGACTGTGGCGCTCGAGGAATGGAGTTTGAGACCCCTGGTCAACAGCGAGTAGCTGGTCAGCCTTAGCTTCAGCAGCGGTACTGAATCAGAATCAGCTTCATTGGCCCACAAACTAAACCAAATGTCTGAACCATTAATATAATAAAGTGTTATAAAACTTTTAAAAGAAATAAAAAAGCATGAAGATATAATTCCAATATTTTTAATCAATAACATAATGGTTAATAACAGTAGTTTTTTCTTTATGTTTGTCAGTATTTACTGATGTTTCTCTTGACTTGATTTCTTTTTGCTTCTTACAAACTTTCAGTCATGGTAAAATAAAGTGTTTGAATAAAGGGCTCAATTGAATTGAGTTTTTGTGTGTTCTTTAGTTAAGTTAGTTCATTAAAATAAAATAGCATAAAAAGACCCGTTCTGCACTTGAAATATATTTTCAAATTTTTTTTATAGCTATGGATAATTATTGATATCGATCAATATGACTTTTCTTTTCATCGATATGCTATTTTTCTGTGCCCGCCCCTTGGTGTGACTGCACAGATTCATGCCGACCATGGGTTTTCTTAGATTAATAAGCCTTTGTTCAGTTAAGCGTGGTCAATACTAATCTGAGGCAGGAAACTTAACCAGCTGCTGTCTTTTATAAACTGACGATTTACGGTTTTTTGAAGCCATATGCTCTCACTGCCGTCTTTTCTCTCGAAAATCACTTCTCAGTTTCCATTGTCGGTCTCATCTTGGCTTTTGTGATCCTAATTCTGATGGATGTCTTCCAGTGTGAAATGACTCATCCGGGTGTGAACGTGGACCATCCTTTGCCTCCTACTGATGCCATTTGGTGAGCAAGAGGGAAAGCTTGGAGAGCATCAGAGGAGATGGCAGAAAGCTCGAGTGTTGACTCCTTCCTTATCTAATTGGGGGAACAGCAAACATGATTAGGCCCAATCTGAAGGACGATCAGTGTCTTCTACCACAGACGTGTCACGTTCTGCTGCGTGCGCAGATGAGAGGCTTGTCAGCAGTCTTATGACAGCATCAAGCTGCTGTCTCAATGGAAACCTGCAAAGACAAAGTTGGCTTTTTTAGTTTAAATTTTAAGTAGACAGTTTGATATGAATCAAATAAACGTTTGCTTACAGTACAGCAGCAAGATGTCAAGGTTTGACCTCAGAGACTTTATGTCTGCAGGACTTCTAATTAGAATCTGTATTAAGAAACACAGTTTATATATATATATATATATATGTATGTATGTATGTATATATATACACTCAGCAAAAAAAGAAACGCCCTCTGACTTTCAACTGTTTTTACTTTCAGTAAACTTAATGTGTGTAAATATTTGTATGAACACTAAAAGAGTCAACACCATAAGACATAAACGCATGCACAGAACGAGCAGTATGGCTGGTGGCATTGTCCTGGTGGAGGATCATGTCCGGATGAGCATGCATAAAGGGTACCACATGAGGGAGAAGGATGTCTTCCCTGTACCGCAAGGCATTGAGATTGCCTGCAATGACAACAAGCTCAGTCCGATGGTGATGTGATATACCGCCCCAGACCATGACGGACCCCCCACCTCCAAATCCATCCCGCTCCAGGCTACAGGCCTCGGTGTAACGCTCATTCCTTCGACGATGAACACGAATCCGTCCATCACCCCTGGTGAGACAAAACCGTGACTCATAAGTGAAGAGCACTTTTTGCCACTCCTGTCTGGTCCAGCGAAGGTGGGTTTGTGCCCATAGGCGGCGTTGTTGCTGGTGATGTCTGGTAAGAACCTGCCTAACAACAGGCCTACAAGCCCTCAGTCCAGCCTCTCTCAGCCTATTGCAGACAGTCTGAGCACTGATGGAGGGATTGTGTGTTCCTGGTGTGACTCGGGCAGTTGTTGTGGCCATCCTGTGATATTCGGATGTACCGATCCAGTGCAGGTGTTGTTACACGTGGTCTTCCACTGCGACGATGATCAGCTGTCCTTCCTGTCTCCCTGTAGCGCTGTCTTAGGCGTCTCACAGTGCGGACATTAGCCACATCAGCAGTCCTCATGCCTCCCTTCAGCATGCCTAATGCACGTTCACACAGATGAGCAGGGACCCTGGGCATCTTTCTTTGGGTGTTTTTCACAGTCGGTAGACAAGTCTCTTTAGTGTCCTTCGTTTTTAGAACTGTGACCTTAAATGCCTACTTTCTGTAAGCTCTTAAGGTCTTAACGACCATTCCACAGGTGCATGTTAATTAATTGATTATGGTTAATTGAACATGCATGGAAAACATTGTTTAAACCCTTTACAATGAAGATCTGTAAAGTTATTTGGATTTTTACAACATTATTGTTGAAATACACAGACCTGAAAAAGGGACATTTCTGATATATATATATATATATATATATATATATATATATATATATATATATATATATATATATATATATATATATATATTGTGGTGGCCAGAAGGAAACAGTCCATCATAAAGCAGCACCATGGAGAGCACCATCAGAGGGCACAAGGTCTGGGTGGGACAGTGGTGTTCAGAAGCATTCCCCTCTGACAGGCAGCCTCAGCTGCAGGCTGTTGGGCCCAATTAGTAATCACATAAAAGTAAATAGAGAAGCCACAGGGAGAGGGGAAGCAGGAGAAGAGGACAGACACCGTGTTGGATGCATTCAAGGCCAGCCAACCCAACCACCCTCTTGAAGATAGAAGCTTAATGGATGGCGTGAGTAAAGTGAATCTCTCAATTAATCCTACACCTCGTCTGCCTCTTTTCCAGAAGTAAAATGATGCAAGATGGAGCCACCTGGAAAAGAAGAAGTACCTATGTTCAAGTTTTCTCCCCTTTTCCCCTTAACCCTGCTTTATGACAAATAAAGAACTTTAAGTTTTGCTCCAGTGAAGTTCGGCCTGGTGAATGATTTACTTTAGACTCCAGAGCTAACCCTCTCAGCCTTGTGTGTGAAGGTTACAATATATATATATATATATATATATATATATATATATATATATATATATATATATATATATAAACTGGAATACAACGCACAAAGAATAAATGCTATCCAAATATGAACAATGCTATCCAAATATGAACAATGTTAAATTTAGAAAAATGATCAGATTCTGCATCTGGCTCTAACTCACTCATGATGCATGTCAATATGCAAGTCAAGACAAACCGTCAAGCCTGCGGAATGATTAAAGAGCAGATTTCTGAATAGTTTATTTGGGAAAAGGAAAAGTTCCAGTGAAGACAAAGAAGAGTCTACAACTTCCAAGAAAGAGACAACTGCATTTAGCAGACAATACCAGTAGTCAGGGCCACCTTAACCAGCTGATAGCCCCGGAGCAGAGAGGCTCAGTTACCCAACCCCCCCACGGCCCTTGTATATGTGTGTGTTATATACGGCTCCTATATATGTGTGTATAGATAGATATACTATCTATCTATCTTAGATAAATAGATATGCTGAAAATTGAAAATATATTATCAAAGCCAACATATCTATTTCATTTTTGTATTGAACACCATAAAACATATAACAAAGTAGTGAATACCACCATCACCTCTGCATAAACATCAAATAGTGATGACAGCAGAAACAAAGAACAGCAGCTAACAAGTCAGTGCAAGAACCTTCTCTTTAAAGAAGGCAAGGCAAGGCACGTTTATTTGTATAGCACAATTCATGTTACAGGACAATTCAAAGTGCTTTACATAAAACATCAAGAGCATTACAGCAGGGTGCAGAAAAAGCAAAAGTACAGGAATAAAAAGCATGATTTAAAATGAACAAAAAAAGAAACTATCTTAAAAGAAGCCGCGAAGATTTATAACTTAGAATAAAAACCTAATTAAAAGCAGCTGAGAACAGGTTGTTGTGCATCATAAACACACACACACACACACACACACACACACACACACACACACACACACACACACACACTCCTTTCAGCACCATGGGCAGCAATATGGCCAATGTGTCATCAAGTGCTTATTGATTTACATTTAACCTGTTCCACCCCACAGCCCCGCCACTGGGGAAGGGCGGTGAAATGTCCAAATTTAGTTGACCTGTGGTCACTGATTGCTAAGCATGTCCTATCATTATAAACCTCAGAATCTCAGCTAAAGACTCATATAAATATTTTCTGTGACCTCCAAAACCAGAAAAAATAACAAGCAACTAAAAGAGCAGTTGTGCTATTTTGCGATTTTTACATGAACAAATTGAACCAAACCTGTCGGTCACCCTGCCGAACAGAACCAAGCAAACTTTGCCTTCTCTGAAAGCCAGCATGTCACAGATTCCAAAGCTGCAAGTTTCATCACGCTACGTGCAAATTTCAGCAAATGAGCAACAAAATAAGCCCAAAAATATGTACAGCATTTGAAATACAAGAGCATAAATTTTTCCTTACCTTTGTTTTTTCTGTGTTGAGAAGAATAATCCCCCGTGATATGACTGTATTTCCAGAATAACTCAAACATCCAGTGTGTATTTAGAAAAGAAAAAGTGAAAAAAAAGCGAAAATCTGCAGTAGAAATCTCCCATGTCTCGCTCCTATCGGCTGCACCTCCTCACCTGCGGTAGGTTCCCTGCTGCGCGGGCTGCTCCATGCCTACAGGTGCTGCTGCTGCATCCTCCTCTCTGCCCGGTGGGTCAGAGAGCTAGCTTAGCTATGTCCAACTTCTTTAGCTGACTTAAAAAATTCTGCTTAGACATTTTCTTTCTTATTTCTTTGTCTCGAAGCTCCTTCTCCTTCGAATCGCTTTTCTTTTCTGAGCACTGCTCTCAAATGTCTTCCCCGACATTTTTCAACGTTTCTTTACATCCAGATGACCACGCCCTGAAATTGTCTAAATTGTTTGATTGGTGAGCTCATGGTGCAATGGGAACTTTAGAGGCCACGTGGGTGAAGTAGGTCACTTGTAATTTGGAGCAATCAGCATCCTTAAATTAGCACATAAGATGATTGACAGAAAATCTGACAAGTAATAAAACATTTCTTTTGGGGTTTTTTTTAACCTGAAATGATAGGCCCCCTAAGCATCATAGGCCCCTGGCCACCGCCCCGGTTGGCCCGTGCATTAAGGCGGCCTTGCCAGTAGTTATACTTAAAATATGGATTTATTGCTACAGCGAATTTCCACCCACCAAGCCTCCCTCCGCTCTGCATAATATGTGGCAACCTGCTTTCTTATGATGCAATGAGGCCTTTAAAACTTCCCCAGATGGACCATCTTGACACTGGTCTCCCACTGATTCCGCGTTGTGGTGAGTTGTTTTTTTAATGCAGTTTATATTTGTTTTGGTGGTGAATCTTATTTTCTATTATTTTTATCTCAAACCCCCAGACGGCCGCTCGTACTGAGCCAGGTTCTGGTTCTGGTTACGCTGGAGGTTTCTTCCTGTTAAAGTGGAGTTTTTCCTCTCCACTGTCGCTACATGCTTGCTCAGTATGAGGGATTGCTGAGGGATTGCTGTGGTTGGAGTCTGCGTGATCAGGGCACAACCTCAAGTCAATGACTTGATGCAATCCGCTATGATTTCTTAGATAGAAAACTTTATACTGATTGGAATGTTTTTATGATTGTATTGAAATAACTTTTCTTGTAAAGTGCCTTGCAATGACAACTGTTGTGAATCGGCGCTATAGAAATAAACTGAATTGAATTGAATTAAAGTCATGTTTAAACACTACCATAGTGACCAGAGAGAGTTAGGGGCAGAGATGATGTATCTCATGGTATGTTGTTGGCGTGATGCTACTGGACGCTGCTAATACAATTACGAGCACACAATGGATTTACATGTATTATTATATTTTCAAATCACCCGTTTTTTATGCTCGTCATTTTCTTTTTATTTTGTAGCATTTATCCGCTGGTCCTTGTGAATATTGTCTGATATTAAACCGGTCCGTGGCAAAAAACTAAATGGCTGGGAATCACTGGTCTGAAACACAATGATATAAATGAATATTGTACATTTGTAAATGAAAGCTATGGATTCCTCTTTTATAATAGATCATTGTGAACATTCAAGCTGTCCTGGCTGTAAAACAGCGGATCAGATCCCTCCTAGTCGTGGAGAGGACATGCTGCTTAAGAGAACTTCAGGAACTTGTCTTTCCTTTTTGCAGATGATGCAGTTCTGTTCGTATCTCCAAGCCATGACCTTCTTCGTACTCTGGAGTGTTTCGCAGCTGAGTTTAAAGAGCCTAGCTCCCCGATTTACTGCTCCCTCTATGTTCTAACTCTCACTTCTCCCCATGAGATATGGACATCACTGGACACTTTCAACAACAGGGTAATTCAAGGTGCTTTACATGATTTGGTGATTAAGAAACAAAACAATCAAACATAGAATATAACATTGGAAATTTAAAAGTAAAAGTAGCAAATTAGCATGAAACACACATTACACATGATACACAATAAAGCAGAGAAAGATCCAAAAACAATGAACACATTTGATACATTTGACAGTAATCGTTTGCTCAAAGGCAATAAACAAAAATAAACACTTGAATATTTACTCAGGCATACAAATTGCTTACTTTATGCATTTTTTTTATATTTCCACATTTCTTAAGCAACTATGTGATGTGTTAAAAATGCTTTTGTCTCATTTTCAGGAGTTCATTTCTTCTAGCTCCTGAACAGAAACGGCAATTCAGGGAGACTTATAATATCCAGAATAAACATTTCAAAATGATACTGTGGATTTTTGGAGGAAGACCCAGATGAAAACACAGATGGACAGCCTTCATCTATCAACTATTGCTGAATGAGAATACAAGAAGACTATTACACATGGAATCAGAAAATATGGAAATACTAGAAAGATTATTTCCAGATGAAGACTGTCTATCTCTGCTTTAAAATTCAAGTGTTTATTGTATTATGTTCTCTCGTTTTGTTTTATAATTTGGTCACTTTTTTGATTTGCTGGTTGTGATCTGTGGTTTTTTCCCCCCAGAAAATGCAGCGTTTCCACAGAATACTGTGATTGGATGACCTGTCTGTGATTGGTTGGTGGTGTGGTTCATTTAGCGCCGAGTAGGCGGAGCGAGGAGTTTGTCAGAGCGCGTGCCAGAACTCTTTAGAGCGACAGTGTGTGAGATTTGAACGCACACGCCTCAAATTGTTGTTCGATCACATAGATACAGACACTCAGATCAGACTCACTGCATGCTCAAGTAAGTGGCAAAAATATCACGCCGTAAGAGAAGAAGAAGCCGCCGCTCCTCCACATCTAAAGGATGCCGTTGAGGTGGTTTGTCTAAGGGGGCCTTCTGGAGGTCTCTCTTTTGGGATTTTCTGGGCACCTTCCACTGGGAAAAAAACTCCAGACCAAACCTAAAACTGGCTGGAGGGTCTATATACTGTATCCATTTTGGTCCTTGCCATTCCACAAAATGAGCTGGATAGAGTTGCTGGGGAGGGAAGACGGATGTCTGGATTTCCATCTTGAACCTAATACACCTATGGCCTGATCTCAGATAATTAGGGAGAACAGATGAAATATTGTTAACAGACAAGGTAGCATCAGCCCCTCTGGCTCACTATTTTTGTAAATAACAGTTTTTTTTTTCCGTCTACTCCTACTTCTATCCTCATTATTTTCATTTATTTCAATTTCTTCTTAATATTTTCTTAGTGAACTGACTACATAAATCTGTGATTTAATATATTGGTGATATCCACACTACTTATTTCACGCATCATTTAAAAAACTCAACTCTGTACTTACCAGAAGAGTAAATATTAGTCATATTGTGTCTTACCGTGTAGTAATAAATTCCTCGTGCAGGTCCATGACCACCTTTAGCTGTTCATTTTGCTGCCGACTGATCAGCCCACACCTTGCTCCACGCTTGCTGCCACATCAACAACTAGACGACTGTAGGGAGTTTGAAACTAGTAAGAAAATATGTTTCATCATTTTCACCAGAGCATAAAGTCACCAAAAGACACCCGTGGTGTTTGATTCTTCTTCTTTTAAAATGCCTCATCGTTATTTGTTAAAGGTTTCCCTTATGGTTTGATTTGGTCAGTTTTGTTATTCTCTGTTGTAAAAGATTATAAGAAGACAGCAGTTTGGTGGAAATTGTTTAATGCAGTGGTTTAAAAACTGTTTATTAAAGACTTCGGTTTTTCCTCACGTGTTGCATAATTACAAAATCCAGGTGCACCCGAGACAGAATATCTTTACATTTCTATTTCCACAGTGAAGTACAGTTTTACAAATAATCCCGCAGAAGTGATGAATGCCATTTTACGGCGCACAATGTCTGATATTCAGTCCTGGTTTAAAGGCCCGAGGTGAGAAATAATTAAGCTCTGCTGTGTTGAACACTTCCTCCCTTTCAGATGAGTCATGACAGATTCGCGTCATGTTCCAAGCAGCACGGAACCAAACTCGGTGCGGTTCAAGTGTAGAGGCGCGAGGGAGGCGCTAATTGATGCCTGCTGAGGCACGAAAAGCAAATTGTATAGTTTACAAGTACAGCCAACCAAACTGAATACATGCATAGCCCTGTGTGTGAATGGAGAATGTGCACAGAGAAAGTTAATGGAAGCTGTCAACACATCATCGCTACCTGCTTGGTACTATTCCAGTGGTCTCAGCATGTTAACAGCATTTGCGCCCAATCATGCACATTAAAAATGCCACCGCACTTGTGCAAACATATTTAAATATGCAGAGATTTTTATTATTCAGCTGAAAAAGTAAAAATGACATTTCAAAGATGCAAATGCCTGTTGTGTTTTATGTGCTGATCAAGTTTTAGGATTCAAGATGCTATAATTAAATACATAAAATGGGACTAATTGCATTTCCAGCTATTGACTTAATTTATATGTTCTACTGTTTCTACTTTAAGTGTGAGGGGAAATATATTTCATGTTGTTAATGTTCTTTAGAAGTGTAACACAATAAGTGAGGATATAATAGCTGTGCAACATGCACACTTTAGCTGCTGCAGGAACTGAACTTTTGACCGTTTTGAAGTGAATTTCTAATATATAAGCCATTGAACTGTTGGAAAGAGTTATCAGTCTACTGTGCGTCTGAATGATGAAGCTGCTCTCTCCGCTCTGTTTCATTTTCATAAATTTTCAGGATATTTATAACGCACTTTTAAAAACAGAGAGCAGCTTTATGATGCTTGCTCACAGCAAGATGTAAATAGGCTGAGAGATGAACAGCCATGCCTCGCCCCTGTCTGTCTTTTTCCCCCCTGTGCAGCAGCTTTTGGAGAAAAAGACAATTTTTCCATTAACATGATGGTGTCACAATGGAGGTGAGATTGAACTCTGAGAGAGGAGAGAGAAAGTGTTGTTCCCAGAGTGGAACATCCAGAACTATAAAGCAGATTTCAGGGAACCATCCGTTTCCTTGAGGCTGGTTGCTCTATACAAGTTGTCATTTCTATTCTGCTACAGGCTGCAGTTTCACACAGTAGTCCACCATTTTAATAACTGTGTCTGTTCTCATTTCATGTCATGACTGTTGTGGATTGAACTGGATCGATCAATAATGTCCCACGTTTTCAGTTTTCTGTCAGATAGACTGCACCTTCTAAACAGCGTGAACCTTTACTGGTTTTCATTGAGGACAAGCAGTTTAGCCATGCTAAACGGGGTCCAAAATGATGCAGCCAGGATCCCAGAACCAAAGAGGGACTCAGCAGAGTCAGAGTTGATGTTAGTTCTTAGGCGCGTTTCCACTACCGGAACTTCTGGGTAATTTTACCGGACCTACACAGTATGCGCGTGTCTCCACTTCACCAGGTCCAACCGATATGGCCGTTTTCGGGACCATTTCAGGAACCAACGGAGTACCAGTCTTGGGTTTGTACTCAGAAACGGTCTGATAGAGTCGCTGGGGCGACTCTATCAGACCTATCTATCTATCTATCTATCTATCTATCTATCTATCTATCTATCTATCTATCTATCTATCTATCTATCTATCTATCTATCTATCTATCTATCTATCTATCTATCTATCTATGAAATTGGTCAGAAATTTTGCATATTAAAAAATGTGCCCGTTTTTGGGTAATCCCTGGTCTCGCTCACATGAATCTAAGTACAATCACATAAGAATTTTGTTAAAAAGTTATTATTTCAATAACTCAATTCAAGTGAAACACATGATTCAGATTTACAGACCCCAGACTGATGTTTCTAAGCCGTTATTTATGTTAATTATAAACATTTTCTGCTTAAAGCCAATAAAAACATGAGAATTCAGATTAAAATATTTCTTCTGACCAATAAAATTAATTTTAATTCAAAAATGTGGCTTTAATTAAACATATGTTGAATACCTGGTTAAAGATTAATTTAAAATGTAATTTTGAACTGTTAGTGAGCTTTATCGGAATAGATATAATTTTTTTTCATATGACTTTACATAACCACAATGATCCCTCTTTATGGAACTGTAAAATAAATCAGATCAATTCAGTTTTTGGCCAACTTGACCACTTATATTGTTCTATGTAAGTTATTGGGAAACTAGCTAAAGATTATTATCCTGTTTACAATTTTTAATTATTACTTTTAATCATATTATCAAATCGTTACATGATGTTATCTTTAAGACTTTCTCTTAGGTCATTGTTTTTGGTTCCTAATACTTCTTAAACAAGATACAGTGTTGCTCTTTAAAGCCAGCTATTTATTATAACATTGTGACACTTAATGAATATAAAGTGGTGTTCGACTAGGCTACAAATGTGTGTTCTTGTGTGCAGAGGGATGCGCAGAGGCTTTGTAAGACGGCGCTTGATAAATTGCTGTTATCTGACTTGCTGTAGCAAAAAAACATTAAAAAAACAACAACCTACTCTAACCATATGGATGGAGGATTGGATAAATCCGTTAGTGACCACATGTTTTGACGTCTGGTGTCGGGAGTTTTTTTTTTTTTGGCTGAGCGATTTGGCGTGGAAAGCATTGGGAAATCTCAACAGATCTCAACAGGCTCCCACTTTTTACTGTAGTAACATGCTTTGATGCACGTCAACAATCTGCTTAAATCTTTGTGTGTTTATGGTGCTGGCTGGACTTTCAGCACAAATTAGGAACAGAAATGTTTGCAGAAAAATGTGTTTCTCTGTTTATCACGTACATTTGATGCCCTCAGGTGCCCCTATTGAACAAATCTGGCCATAATTTTGGCCACCTTCAAATACAATAATTTCTCTGAACTTATTCGTGTCTGTGTGTGTGTGTGTGGGTGTGTGTGTGTGTTCCTGCAAAAGCAGTCTCTGAAGAAACGACACAGGAGGTATCTATGAGCTGGATGCCTCCTTGACAACACCTTGGAGGTAAAAATCAATGTCTGCCAAACAAAGTGAAATGTTAGGCTGCAGCCAATACATGACAGATGATGTTTAGGGTGGTATTTTCTAAGAAGAATGAAGACTGGAGCGCAGGCAGCCTTGTCTGCTGTTGTCAGATAAAGTGGCATTTTGAAGGACAGTGCATCTGACTTCTCTGGCCACTTTTATTGTTGATTAGAAGGATGTAGAAGTGTTTGAGATCCACTCGGAGATAGACAGGGTGATAAGGTTAAAAATTAGGAATAGGTGCACGGCAGATTAAGCTTTAAAGACCGGTTTTACTAATGAATTGTGATGCTGGGCCACTCCAGGGACATCACTTACAACTCTAGCTGCACAAAAGCGCAGTCATCTTGATTAAAGTGAATTGGTTGTCATATCAGAACAAGTGCCTCTGTTTCACAGCAGAGCTAAAATTTTGTGATAAGCCACAAATTTCACAGCTCAACTGCTTATGATTTTAATACTCCATGTCTAAAAAAATGTCTGTACTTTCCAGCTCAATGCCCTGAGAGTTTTAGGCAGATTCCAGTTTCCTCGGGGGTGGAGCTGAGGCTGTGCAGCCGAATGGAAGCTGTGGAAGCAGCATAGCCGTGGCACATTACTCAGAAAGCACTGTGTTGCCACCTCATGCATGATCAGTCTTCAAGAATGCAGCAGTGACCTCACCGCGCAGCCGTGGGCCATATCATGTTGCTGATTGAGCATGCAGCAAGCCTCAGAGGGTGCGCGGGTTACATCTTCTCCTCGCCGAGAGGAGCGCAGGGTGTTCTGATGGAAGATTCCAAAACATCACTAGCGCTCCGAGGCTTTTTCTCAGTGGGCTTCAGAGTGTGTTTTCAATGCGCGCGTGCGTGGAGTGCAACACGGGCTTGCACACGTAAAGTTCATCGCTCATGTCCCGCGGAGGTTATTGACATCTTCAGCGTGAGCCGCCCCACCACTCTAATGCACAAGTTGGTAAGCAGTATGAGGAAAAAACCAATGATTTGTCCCATTATTATTCTTGTCCCATGCTCTGCGCGGTGGCCAGGAGTAATGCAACAGTGGGATATCAATTCATAGCCTTAGCCCCAGGAAAGCTCTTTGGAAAGCAGAGGGATTTTCAGCCTGTGTGCCATAGCTCTAACTCACCAGCCAGACGCTGCAAGAAATATTGGTTTAAAGAATTATATCTGGACATGTTGGAAGGAGCCCATTATGTGGAGAGATAACACGGCTCAGCTTGCATTGTTTGCTCATGAAAGTTCATTAGATAAAGAGACTTAGATGACAGGGCATTAATTATTAAAGGCTGAGCTAATGTGTGCAGTTTAGGGTAGCACCACAAATTTATTATTTCTTAATTCCAGCATATTAGATTTTAAGAAATATATGTAGTTTTCAAAGTATTGTCTGTTATCGGGATTTTTCTGACGGCCCTGCCGCATTAGAAATTTTTATGTTTAGCTGAATGCATTTTTGTGTTTCATTACATTTATGTGACCACTACTTACAGTAATACTAATCACAGTGTTTTAAATACTTACCACTAATTCAATTCAATTGAGTTTATTTCTATAGCGCCGATTCACAACAGATGTCATCTCAAGGCACTTTACAAAGAAAGTCAATTTCAGGACAATCGTACAAATATTCTAATCAGTTTTAAAGTTTTCTATTTAAAGTGCAACTCGCCCCCAAATCAACTTTTTTTTGTTGATTAACTGTGTAAATGAGTGTCTAATAGTGCTGTCTGCACGTCTGGTCATTATTTTTGGTATTTTAGTACATTTTGGTAAAAACTCTCATTTTCTACCAAAAACCGTCAGTGTGGCGCCGGCTTCAGGTTAAAACTTTACACTGTACTTTAATTTAAATCGGGCATTGCTGCTTGCTATGACTGACGTCAGCCATCTTGCCGCTGTAGAATATAAAACAAGCCCTGTCTTGGACACACCTCCATAGCTAGTTGGAGTTGGATTAGCAAGGAAGTGTTGACCCCTCCCAAGCAGCAACCCCCCGTGCCTCGGTCCGCCAGGCAAGGCCTCCTTTTATCACATTATTCAAACTGGAAATGTAGGTGGAGTAAGTCTCTGCTAGGGGGGTGAGTTGCTCTTTAAGGAATCCCAGCAGATTGCATCGAGTTATTGACTTGAGGTTGTGTCCCGCTCATGCAGACTCCAACCACAGCAATCCTTCATAGCAATCACAATGCCTTGCTAAACTATGTACACCACTGGAACTTTTTTATTATTTTTGTCACAATACCACGATCTTTAGTACATTTTGTTAGGATTCTGGGGCTTAGACCAACACACAGTATCCATTCCATTCCTGCCCCAAACACCACACCAGGGAGGCGTCCATCCTAACCAGATCCCCAAGACACCTCAACTGCCTCCTCACGATGTGTAGGAGCAGTGGCTCTACTCTCTCATCATATCTCTAAGGGAAAGTCCTGACACCCAGTGGAGGAAACTCATTTTGGCCGCTTGTATCCACAAACTCGTTGTTTCGGTTGCTACCCAGAGTTCGTGGCCATAAAGGAGAGTGGGAAAGTAGACTAACCGATAAATGCGAGCTTCGCTTTTTGGCTGAGTTCTCTGCAGATGGAGCACCAATCTCCCGCTCCATTTTTCCCCTCATTCTTGAACAGGAAACTTACACTCCTCCACTTGGGTCGCTCCTGTAAAAGCTGGAGATCACAGACTTGAAACCAACTGAACCACATCATATGCAAAAGGCAGAGACCCGATCTATGATTCAAGATACAAACCATACATGATTTTATTTAATTTTATTTTACAAATATAAAACTGAAAACACTGGTGTGTATTTTCTTGCGAGTCAGTGGTTTGTAGCATTACCTTCAACTGCAACTCATTTTGAGTCTGTCTCTACCAGCTCTGAACACCCAGACTGAAATTTCAGCCCATTCTTTTTTTTGCTAAATACTTTAAGCTTTGGGAGGTTTTCTTCCAGCATTTCCCTAATTTAACCTGCCTCCATCTTTCCATCTGCACCTACCTAGTTTCCTTGCACCATTCCCACAGCATGATGCAGCCATCTTCATGTAATGAGTCCCTTCACTTAAGCTGGGAATTTGTTCAGCTCCTCCAGAGGTATAGAGGCCCTTTAGCTTCTTCTTTGGTTAATCCTCTCCTTGCCCCACCTGTTAGTTTAAGTGGTCAGGCATGTCTTGGTAAGTCTGCAGGTGTGCCATACTCCTAACAGTGATTGTTTTGGATTATTTTCCCCAGGCTATTTGAATGAAGGGGGGCTGTATAGAAATGCAAATCACTTCTTAATATTTATTTGTGGTAAAAACAAAACATGTATCCATTTGAATAATTTTCCCCCAGCTCTGCACTGTTTAGTGTGGGTCAATCCAATAAAGCACCATAAAGCTGCAGTTGTAATGAATATTATTATTGATCCTTCATTTGTCAAGTTCTTGTCAAAATGAGCCTTTACTTATTTGCAAGCAAAAGTAGTTCACTCTAATGTTGATTTATCTTAAAAATGATTTAATAAAGTTTTGCATTCTCTTGCTCTTCCTCAGTTGAGCATCTTTTTAATGAAAAAGAAGAGGCACAGCAGTATGTAATAAAGTGAATAATGCATAACTCTGCTTGAGGTTTGGCTCCGTATAAAGATATCAAATTCTAGAGAATGTTGTGTTCTGTTGTCCTATTTGTTCCTCGGATGTTTTGTGAAAGAAGCACATGGAGTAAGCCTCCTCCTCCTCAAATTTTCTAACAATGGAGGTGAAAATTAGTCCTCTCTGCAAGTGGAGTGCATCCAGTTGAGAACAATATGCAAACAATTAATCAGGAAAAGATATGCTTTACCCCCATTTTTAGATGGATAGTGCCTTCTTTGTCTGGCTTCCCCACAAAACTGAGCGATTTGCACAGGAAATGCAATTACAGCAACCGCTGGAAAAGACCGCCACTACAACCATAAGTGTTTTTTGGTGTTTTTTTGTCCTCAAACCATTTTTCTCAAGTGATTGGGGAAGCGAGCTGTAAATGAATAGGGAGGCATATGAATCGTTCTCAGAATCCACGTCACCCCCTCCAGATGATGTGGAGAACATGCTTTTCTGGTGCACTTACTGATGCAGGTCTGTTGCCGTGGTCGGGGATGTGACTCAAACCTGTGCAGAACTACATGCTGCAGGTCTATTGTTGTTTCTGACCTTCTGAGATGCACTGCGGTTGAAAATAAATTGCAAAAGCTTCTGAATGTTTAAAAGCTTCTCTGCATCAGCCAAGACCACCCTAACAAGGGTTTTACGATGGCCCCCCGTCAACCATTCACCATCACAACTACCGACTTTACTTAGATATCCACAGTCGTACAGATAGTGACTGGCTACTCTCAGGGCAAGAACAAGCAGCAGATTCACAACAAAAGGGCTCAGCAGAGACATTTGTATAATAGCATGTCTCCCAGTGTCCTCAGGTTTCCTTGTCGTTTGATGCATTGCAGCTTACTCTCATCTTAATCTTCCTTCGAGATCAGAAAGGATGATGCAGGGGAATATTGATTTTCATTGTGAGAGGAAGTGGCACGTTGCTGCTGATGTGGTTATTAAAAAAGCACATTAAATATGTAAACAAACTGTCAGGCCAGGAATTTGTTGCCTGCATGAATGATGCAACGGTGGCTGAAAAGTGAGATTGCAAACGGGAAAGGTTCATCAGTTTCCTAATGTACTGCGAAATAGCAATGATGCTAATTTAGAATGCTCTTAAAGCTGGTTTACTCTGTATTTTTTTATATATTAACAAATCTGATAACTGGCTTAAGTGAACATAGTTACTTCTGGTGAAAAACCTCATCAGAATTCGCATAAATCATTTGATCTGTTTTGCCTATGTACAATAAACAAAATCCACCATCGTTCTTGACATCTACCTTCTTTTACAGTTTTCTTTGAATTTCCCCTCGTTTGCATCTTTATTATAATAACATATATCTAATCATCTACTGGAAAACCAGATATTAAACCAGCCTGGTTTATATCTGAAATATAATCATTTTTATACTCATCAATTATGTAACAAATATAACTTTTGTTAGTCTAGGCACAGACAATGTTCTATAGTGTATCAGGGTGTACAGACACATACAAGTTTAACGGTAAAGATGTATACAAATCATAGAAATGATTTAATCTTTTACCGTTTTGCTCTCATGTGGAACATTTTTGAATGAATTGGAGCAGAGATGCATCTAAAATCTGCAGCACAGTAGTTCTTGACGACTGGACTTGGGCACCCCGTCTCTAGATGGTCCAGAGTCCTGGGCTTTCTCCTTACTTCTGATTTTTTTCAGCTCAGGTTGTCTGTAGGATTCAGATCTGAAGATTGAGATGGAAAGAAAGTTAATTTTTGTGTCTGATGATCTATTTCGGTATTGATTTGGGCTCATATTTTGGATCTTCTTCCTGCCAAAAGAACAGCCTACTGGTTCGAGGCTACCAATTTGCATTTAATATGTCCTGTTTCTAGAAAGAGTTCTTGATGACATGACGATATCACAAAAAAAGTATATCGATAACTATCAAAAACGTAGGAAATATATTTTAAGTGCAGCCGTGGCCATTTTATGCTATTCTTTAATGAACTAATTTTAATAAGGCAAGAACAAGGCTACAATTTTATTTGTATAGCAACACTTTCAACAACAAGGTAATTCAAGGTGCTTTACATGATTAAAGGGGCTATATGCAATTTTCAGAAATTTAAACTCGCTACTGACACATGTGGCCAAAAAACAGAACTGCTCTTCCTTTCTGCTCGCTCTCGCAGCGCGCGCTCGTACAGCGGTCGCTCTCAATCGTTGATCTTTTTCGGGCACTTGTCAGGGGTTTAACTTTCTTAGTCTTATGTGGAGTTACTGTTGGAGTCAGAGATGTCCTTGGTCTCTTCTGTGTATTCGCACAATCCATTGAACTGCTTGCGAGTGCTGACTACCGGTAGTGGCAGAGTGATCTGAAACATCAACGCGCTTCACGTCACATCCGCAGACAGCGCGGGAAAATCGGACCCGACAGAAAATAAGAAAAAGGTGTCAGTTTGCTCATCAGGAGATGTTTGAGTCATTATGGTCAAATAAAAACAAGAGCTTAGTAAGAAACAAAAACAAATCATGTTAAGAGAACTGAGTGACATCAGTAAATACTGACAAACATCAAGAAAATATTAATGTTATTTACCATTACGTTATTAATTCAAATTATTTTGATAATGTTATTAATTTAAATTGAAGGTTTAAATGATGCTGCTGAATTTGCTTTCTTTTTTTTCTTTTTTTACTATTTTATATTAATGCCTCAGTCGTTTGGTTCAGTTTGTGTGCAAAACCTGGGCCAGTAAAGCTGATTCTGATTCAGTACAGCTGCTGAAGCTACAGCTAACAAGCTACTCACTTATAGCTGAATGTAGACGGAGCCGAGTCTAGTGATTGAGTCCTGAAACCAGCAGGTCTTCCCACCTACGTTTGTATTTTTAAAAGCGTTTTCCGCTTCTGAGGACATGTTGGAGAACCCGGTGGAGATTTTTAAAGGCGCGGGCATTATTAGCAGTGTGCCCAGGGTGTGTTGTGCCTGTCTCTGCACAACCGTGACAGCGGCACCGGTCCACAGCTGGTCGGTGGGTCCTGCTTTGGTCCTGCCATGACAACTTTGCTGACGGTACTATTTCCTGTGTTTTACTCTGTTTATTATTGTTACATTTAGTGTTGATGTGCGTCCCGTATAGGTTTAAAACAGGACGCAACATTTACTAGCTAGAGAATTACTGAAATACTTTTTCAGGACAATTTCCTGCACCTCTCCTTGATGCAACGTCTTTTAAAGTTCTAGTCATTTGCTTTCCTTTCTGCTTCGAGAGGAGCAAGGGCAGCGTTTGGTTTGGAGTAATGATTGTATTAATAAACTATACCTGATAGGATATGATGAAAAAGGAAGGAAAACCTTGTTTTCATTGAACTCTTTATTGACCCTTTTTTTTTCCTATTGCACCACACGTCTATTGATCGATATATATTGTCATTCAATTATTGTCCAGCCCTAGTTTCTACTTTGAAAGAGAGACAGGCCAACATCATCAACAGTCCTTCATCATACGGTTTTATGTATTCATTCTTTGTTTTAGGGCAAACCCACCTAAAATATTAGTTTAATTTGTTCAAAGTCGTAGTTAAAGTCCCAGTAGAGTTTAGCCATCTCTACATGTTTATGTTTGGGATGGTAGGAAAGAAAAATTATTTTTTCTGGTATCACTTCCCAGCAGCCAGTTGGCCTGAAGTTACTGTCCAATTGTTATAAAAGGAGACTTCCAGAATCCTCTGTTTGTTGGAGCTCTCTAACTGAGACTTTTGGAGATTTTTTTTACCTCTCATACCATCAAGCCTACTTTGTGTGCTGGCAAGAGATATAACTACAGGTCCCCTTCCGGCCTATCCATCCTCCTTTACACCTGGTTGGGCTGGTATCTTTCTCCATCTCTCAGTCATTGGGCGATAAGCAGGAAAACCCAGGACAGGTTGCCAGTCCATCACAAGGCCACACAGAGAGAAGCATTTAAAACAACCACCTATACACTCTTACCTAAGGCCAATTAACCTAACACGCTTATTTCTGGACTGTGTGAGGTATCCAGAGTATGCGGAGAGATGGAACCCAGGGAAGCACGGGGGGAGAACCTTTTCCTATTGCAACACTGAATAAGTAAAGTTGTGGCTTTGGTTCTGATTTCAGCTGCATCACACTTGAACAAGAACGAAGTATAACCTCCAGAAAAAATATGACTTCTGGTAGGGTTCAGAAAAGAAGCCGCCTGCTCCTGAGCTAGCGTTTCTTCACGGTGTGTGCAAGATCTCCTGGAAAAACAAAAGACGCTAAAGCCAACGTCCACACATGAATAAATAAAACTAAGTGTTTTGTCAGCAGACTAATTGTCAAAGCAGCTTTGGAGAAGGGGGTGTAATTGCTATGTAATCGGAGAACTGACAGACAGAACGGCTAAGCAGTCATCATCTGTATGATGATCTGCCATCTGTAGCGGCGACTGGAGGAGGGGGGGGGGGGTGGACAAACAGCGACGTGATGCTGTTTATTGTTACAGTACATCTTCAAAGGTTTCAGCTTTTCAGATATGTTCTTATGAACTGTACAATTTGAATTCGCAGCAACCCAGTTTGTGCCGACGAGTGTGTGTACATTTCTGTTGGACCAAATCATCTTTGGATAGAAGAAACATAGTTTTTTTCATATGCTTTTATAGATTGCAATGATTATTTAATATTTGAAATATTGGTTACATCCTGGTTCCTGTCCTCAGAAACGGCTTAAAAGAAATATCCGTCTTTGATCAGATAGAAAGTAGGAGGAAGAGTGGGTAGCGCTGTGAGAGCAGCGAGGATTTTTCTCAAGCCAGAAGTAAGATAGAATTCAAACAGCTTCTGCGTCTTCTTCTTTCTCCCAAAACCTCATGTCCCTGAAATTTCCAGCTCACTTTGCTGGGAAATAACCCCCAAACTCACCCTGGGCAAGTTTTTTTACTGATGGTCCCAGAATCCACTGGGTATGGCCTCCACCTATACCTTCAGGACTTGTTAGGAAGAAGCTTCTGTCTCTTACCGCTGAATATTATGCTTTGTGCCTGCGAGAAAAGTCCGGGCAGACTTGGAAACTAAATCCAGAATGTTTTTGAGAATGACTTTAAAGTATCTGGCATGCAGGTTCAAGGTAATTTTATTATGCAAAAAAACAAATCTTCCCCTCTCCAAATGCCTTGTTTTCTTGTGCCTTTCATTTGCACTGTAAAAACACAACAAAAAGAGAACAATAGTAATATTTGCATTTTTAGTCAAAAGAGATTTCCTAAGTCTATCTACAGAGGCTCTGAGGAAAATTAAGGGGAGTGCCGTTTCATTATAACTGCTCCATAATTATATTTATAGAATGAAAAATAATGACAGTGTTTAGTATGAAGCAGTGGAAGCTGGAGATCATTTATCAGTCTTGCATTATGATTGTGGGCATTAATCTGGAAGAATTAGGTTGTACAGGGAGCAAGAAACAAGGCCGGTCAATAAAGAAATGTATTTAAAAAAAAGGAAAATAATGAACAAAAAGGAAAAAAATGAAAAATGCAAAAGTTATTTATTTACAATACAAAAAGTCAGAATCTTAAGAGGTTAAATGATTAAAGCTCAAATTAAATTTTATAATTATACAGGAATTTTTGCAATACAAAAAGCATATGAATATAAGAACAAAAAGAGCATTTTTACAATATATAAAATAGAGATATATCTATAACTTTAGCAAGCCTTCAATCCCTTCTAATGATGCCAATAGATTCGTAGATTTGGATATTTTACTTGAAACCAAATGAATGATTTTTCCCAACTTAGATTTTTAGTAATCAGATTTAAAAATAAATGTATGATGTTAACATTTGAATTGTATTTATTACAGTATGGCTGCACGGTGGAGCAGTGTGTAGCATTGTTGCTATTGCCTCAGGAAGGTCCTGGGTTTGAATCCCGGCCTGGAGTCTTTCTGCATGCTATTTGCATGTGCATGCATGGGTCCTCTCTGTGTATGTCAGCTTCCTCCCGGAAAACTTATGACCTATGACCTTTAGGCAAGAGTTGTGTTATCTGAATATTCAACAGGTTTTTTTTTTTTTACGGTGACAGAAACGATGAGGCTGTCTGTCATTTTGACAGATTAGTATTCACACCTCTGACCACTTGATTCAGGCGTGCAGACATTCTCAACTTTACTTACAGAGAACAGGTAACTAAATCAGTCATACAAAAAGGATTCCCATGAGAACATCTGAGCATTATCTCAGACCTGGACACTGTACTCAATAAATCAATTAACCGGGAGCTGAGAGCGGGTTGAAGAGTTACTGAGGCTTTGGAACGCGTCGGTCCCAAGAGCACGGTGTCATGCCAACCACCGGTGTCATGTTGCTGGATATCCTCCCTCTGAAGCGATAGCTTTCAGTTTTGACTTCTGATCACTTCAGTTGGAGAAATGTTCCGTCATTTCCAAACTTTGGCTGAAGTGGCGCTTCATTTCAGTCTCCATTGTGGCAGCGGAGTGCGCATTCAGCCTCCAGAACAAAATCTAAACCACCATAAGAAGTCCTCTGTCCGAGGCAGAAATCCAAAACCTCGTGAGAAAAACCTCTGCAGCGATCCCACTATTTGATTACACACAAGCAGGCGATGATTTTAGTTTCATCCGGAGCAGGAGGAAGATGTGAGTGTTCAGGCCACAGCAGGTGAACTGTTCCTACTTTTATTACAACCATTTCATTTCATTTTTTATTTGTAGTTCTCTGTTCAACTTGTTTGTATTAAATATTATTTAAAACTAGAAAATCACTCAGACAGCGCAGACCTCTGCCAGGGCCACTCATACTCCCACCCCCCATCCCCATGTTGTTATCTAATTCTGCTTCTACTAATTGTACGTTTCCAATAGAATCTCTGTTAATGAGACACATGGCTGTGTTCGTGCTGTTGGTGTGCTGCAGAAGGGGGAGATTTGCGCACATGTGATTATTTGCTGTGCATATGATCCAACCGTAGCGGGGTTGCTGCCCGAGCTCAGACGTCTGTGAGCTCTCCGAGACGGGAGAGGAGTCCAAGATAGCACCGCTGGTCGGTGGATAGATTCGCTCTTCATGTCGGATCAACCCCAAGATGTAATCAGTTGTTCCTTGTCCCATTGCCAGCATTTCCTGAAAATGTCATCGAAATCCGAAATAACTTTGTTTTTATTTTGCAAAGATTGACGGGTAAAGATAGAGTACGACCATATTTTTGACCCTGTAAGTCAAAATGACGGATAACAAAAATGTGTAGAGCGACCTCTGCTGTTAGGTTATTTGCTCTCTCTAAATTCTCCTTAGGCTTGGTTCACACAGCAGGATTTTTAGGCCGATTTTCCCCCAATTCTCCCCTTCCGACGAGCTCCGATTATCGAGATGGCTCTTAAGATAATCCTAGCAGATATTCCTGTAGTGTGTGGTGTGTTTAGAATGCTCTGGTCTGCTCGGAAGGATCTCTCCGATCACAAATCGGGGATATTCAACATGTTGGATTGCCTTGGCCCAATTTCGAAGCGTGTGTGGTGTGTTGTGAGGACAAACGAGCATGCAGCCTGTTGAATGTGACGTGTAGCCAATCAGAAAGCGAGGTGCCAGGCAGCAATACGCCTTGGAAGCGTCTGGTATTATTTCAAAGTGTCTGCTCACTTGACCATAGTCCACAAATGCGTAGAAACAAGAGATCAAGTCAGAGCAAAGTGTGTAACGAACCATATCTTTGTATAGCAAGTAGAGGCCCTGCTCCTGCTGTGTCCACTCCTTTATCCAACGCCAGGATTTCATTTTTTTCTCTGTTAACTTATCTACAAACTATTGCCAATGCCTCATCCTCTGCATCCATGTATATTTATGAAATTGGTTTCTTGTGTGGTGTCTCGTCATTGCCCACAAACTGTAGGACCAAAACAGGAATATCCATGATTTTCTATCTCCGTGTGTGCGGTCTGAAACTCTTGGGACAATTTTAAAATCCTACATATTAGTGTGTGCATGGTTGTCCTTGCCCTCTCGATCACCCTGCATTAATACATGGCTATAGACAATGGATGGACAAGTATGAGAATGTACATTTCAAATTGAATTAAACAACTATTTTTTTCTTTAGATTTCCTCTGATCTTAACACATTTTTTAAATTTCATCTCCCAAGCCCAAAGGTGGTTGATCACTTGGGGATATTTTTTGGTATTTCCCTACTACATGTAAATACTGTGGGGTGTAATTGAAAAGCTGTGGTGTCTCTAGGTCCTGTGATCTGTTTTGATTGAATTCTTCTGATCCACACATACAGCAATGTTCCTATTGGTGAAGGGCAATCTAGTCAAAGCAAATGCCCTTTCAATTCCATTAGCAGTTGCATCAGTTTCTTAATGGAGAGTAAAACGGCACAAGACCTTTTTGCAGTACTTACACAATGAATATGAAAAGACTTTCACTAAGCCTGCCAAGCTTTAGTGAGTGCAAAACGGCTTTTAATTGTGTCCTGACTCTGTGTTGGAACATTATGCGCAGCCTTCAAGCCTTGTCAATTTTATAATCAAAAAAAGATATTTTCAAAGCAGTGAGCGTTGTGGAAACCTAATTTCCCCCTAAAAATATTTGCTCCAAAAATGCCAACAAATATAGAGCCAGCTTTAGAACAGCATCAGCCCCAAACACAGTGATGTGAAATGCACTAAATTCAATAAAGGAACAAAAAGTAAAAATAAATTATGTTTACTGACAATCCTACAATCAAGTCCATTTTTCTATTAACAGCAGTGCCATAAATCTGTCTTAAGATCCCATACATCTAAAATCAGAGTACTAAAGCAAAGTAAATTTCTAGGTGCTGTTAATAAGAAGAGTTTCAGATGCTCTATAAAGCAACAGCTTTGTTAAACTGGGAAAGCATCATTAAGTAGGGAATGAGTCTGTCATTTCAGTCTTGGCATACATTATTAATCACATAGGTCCTTTTTAAAGCATTTTGCTGATGGAGATGATGACAAGCTGACGTTGAGGAATTATGCAAAGGAGATATCTGTCTTGATCTGATTTCAAAGCAAAGCTCAATAAACCTCGCAGCTGTTTCATCTGCCTTCCCAGTTTGCACCTTAAAGGCCAGCTTAATTATTTCAGTCTTGATGGAAAACAATACCAAGCTTTCGTAAAAGACTCATTTTTTATCTGTGCCTAATTCTTAAAAGGGACAGTCAAACATAATGTATGCTTGCCAGTGAGTAATGTGAATTAAAGTGACAAAAGCCCATATTTATCATGGCTTACCCCAGTGGCTTTCAGACATCCAACTCTTGCAGTGAAGTACACAGAGAATGAGCACTGCTAGTCCCACATTTTCTCCTTTGAGTTACCTGGAATCACATTGAGCTTCTCACTTACAGGTTTTCATCATAGCGAGACTCTGTGCCGAGTATAAAACTGTTTGTCAGAAATTGGATTCAAACCTACACCTTAAATTGGAGGCCAGAAACCACGGCGCCTGACATCACTCAGATGGGCTGACACCTACTGTGTGCAGGGAAATTGAGTACATGAAAGAAATACACGGTGTTATGAGCCGTACTTTTAAAAGACATGTTTCCACCGTGTGGGCAAAAGGCCTGAATAAACAGATGAAAAGTAGAAGGGCAGAATGTGAATATGCAATTAAAATGTTGACTGTGATATCAAACTAGACATGTGAAGTATGAAAGTATATGAATGATATAATCCTTAAAGTCAGAAGACTGTTTGCATAATGTATTACTGAAACCCCATAAGGAGCACAACGTTTCCCATTTAAAGGCTTAGAAGGGCGAAACTTGCTGCTCAGTCAGATCTGAAAGCCGGAGGTTCTGATGTGGAGGATGATAAGTTATGTTCTGGTGCATTTAGGCCAAAATGGAGCCATCTTTTTATGTTCTTAAAGCTTTTTCTTCACATTCAGAGCAGGTATGGGTATGAGATCACAGAGACTTAAGACAAAAATGTAAAATATGATATAATGGCTTTTATTTTAAACAGAAAGGCAGGAATTACAACAACTGCTTTGTACCAAAAAATGGCTCCAAATTCTTGTACATGTTGTGCATTTATCGCTACTTTATTTCCTCTAACAATTATATATTTATACTTTATTTCTGTACGCTGAGTTTTTGAAAACCAAAATCAAGTTGCTTGTTTGTTCACAGAATCTAATTCTGGTTCTAATATAATGTAATAAATTATTACAGGTATACTGTTAGCCGTACCATTTAATCGTTTTTTAAAATTTTAAACTGCCCGCGACCCTCCACAGTTTCCCCTGTGAGATGCCAAGCAAGGAAATCATTGGGTGAGTTGTGCTGATGTGCACAGAGCAAATCTTCCTCCAAAGTCCAAAGGAAGTTTTTCCAGCTGTGGTTTTTGGGAAATGTGATGGCATGGGCGGTTCTAGACAGGGGCCAACAGGGGCCAGTGCCCCTGTAGAACTGGTCTTGACCCCTGTAGTGAGGAGATAACACCAAATCAGTTACTTATGATGAAATGCACTGGAACAAAAACTGTGGCAAATCGGTCCTTAGAACCAGTTTCAATTTTTTACCTTCACAGCTTTAATTGATCAAATAATTAAAATATTAAGGTGTTCGACTTTTAGCTTCAGCCATATTAAGATGGGATCACAGTTTTAATCTGCTAGATCATCTGCAAGCTGCAACTCTGGAACCATATATGCCTTTTTGGCTCTGTGGCACACTTAATATGTTAAACTGTGAAATATTGCCCTGTTTTTGTTTTTTGTTTCATTTTTTGTCATGTGCCCCCATGAAAAAACACTGGCCTCACCCTGGCTCCCCTGTTCAATTTGGTCCAGAACTGCCACTGTGTCATGGCATTCCTTCTGTGTGTCACAGCCCATAAATGAGATGTTAAGCCTCCTCTGGTTCCTGGACAGCAGTTTGATTTGGGAAGCTGGTCAGCGACCTTGTTCATCTGCTCGGTGACAGTTTGCAGCGTAACAGACACTCAGATCTTAACTAGCTTGTGCGTGTGCATACGGCACTTTCTGGGAGGTCACACTCCCCGACATCATAGTGAGATTAGGCGCTCAGATTTACTGCATGTCAAATCCCACTCTTCGGGAGGTTTATTGTGTGTTTGGAACATTTTGTGCAGCATGTGTCCGCAGCAACAAAACAGCTAATTTCATGCAACAGTTCAAGAATTTTAACAACTCGGTTCATCATAAAGTGTGTCGGAGTAAAAGCCTTCACGCTCTATTCCCATAAAACATAATGCACCTGTGATGCGAACTCTCTCCGGTTTTTTTTAAAAGGTTTTTTTCTTGTTATGACTCTGACGCTCGGCTGCCATGCATTTTCAGGCTCCTGGAGCCACACCAGACTAAACAAGGGCAATCAAGATGCTGAGATCAATATGTAAACACAGAGATGAATGGATACAGTTTTATTCAATATCCACCATGTATCTTTATTTGTAATGGCTTATGGGAAGGTAGGCTGTTTTCAGGGACTTTTTATTGAATATGTTGCTGTGAAAATAAGTTTCATAAAGAACGGAATTTTAATAGAATTTTGAGTGGGATGATCACATCTTTTTATATATAACAAAACGCTTTCTGGATGTCAACATCCACCCTTACCTTAATGTTCTTGTTTTTCTTTAACCACTCTGTACTACACAGTTCAATTTTTCTTTTCCAGTCGCTGACTGTTATATGAAACATGTTGCGGCTGGGAAGTGAAGCTGAGCCCATGGGTGCTGCAGGCTGCTGCAGATCCATAAGGCCTAAAGGTTAAAGTAAAACCAGCAAGAGTTGGTTGATAACTCACATTTCCATCAGCCTACTAAGCATTTTTCTAATAAGGCTCCGAGTCTCGCCCAGGAGCTGAGTGGACGTCTTGTATTCCTTATCACCAAGTCGTGGCACTCTTATATTTTTCAAATGCCAGCACTGCAACTGATCTCTGGTAATTCATGCTTAATTTCGATATCAGCGCTGGCTTTGAACGCGGTGGCGTGGGGTGCTGAAGGGATCGTGTTTGATTGGGTTTGATAAAACTCTAATCACAGTTCACAAAAAGGAGGGAAAAATAACAACCTTCATTTGCTTCTGATGATTTTGCTTTTATGGAATTTATGGCCCCATGCTGCTGCTGTGTAATTGCAGTCAGGACGTAATTAATCTTTGATTGGCCTTCTGCACCAGAGCCGCGGATTCTTTTTACTCCTGTTCCTGTCTAGCAATCTATTCATACCAGGGCCTGCAAGGAGAAAAACACAAGAAACATGTACACAAATATATGCAGAGCCACGTAAAATGACTCATAATGATGGAACCTTTTCAGATTTTGTCATTGTAATTCATGGGGATTTTATTATGTAGACCTAGACAAAGTGCATCATTGTGAAATGGGAGGAAAACTATGCATGGTTTTCTAGTTTTTTACAGGTTTGTAAAATGTATGGAATTTCTTCCCTTTTTACCCTAAAGGGGACATAGCATGCCTTTTTTTAAACAAGTTATAATAGGTCTATGGTCTGTACAAAACATGTTAATGAAGTTCTTATGAGAAAATCCCTCTCACATAAAGCGATCTTTCCAGCTTAAGTGGGATTTGACATCCTTGACTATTTCAGTTCCTTTCACAATGAGCTTTTTAAAAGGCTCTGTGACTTTTATGCAGATTAGCGGTTGCAGACTACGCCCGCCCATCTAGTTACTAGGCTGCAGGTTTGCCACACATAATAATGGCATGAATTGGTATTGGTGGGTGGGGTTTGACAGGTGATGGGCGGGGTTTGACAGGTGATGGGGCGGGGTTCAACACGTGATGTGGTGGGGTTTGATAGGTGAGGGGTGGTTATATCCAAATTCCGCTGATTGTGACGTCACAAAAGGCTCATAGAGCCAAACGGCAACACACAAGGGTGAAAAAAGTGAAATTGGCAATAATATGTCCCCTTTTTAAAAACATCCAGTGTTACCTTCAGAAGTTTCCTGATTAATAAACATAGTCCACCTAAGAGTAAGTTAAATCCAGGCCGGGTTGTTCTGTGAATGCTTCAGAGGTTTAAAAGGGAACATTATTGAACAAACATCATCTAGAAGGCCAAGGAACACAGCAGACAGTCCAGATAGAAGCGATAAAACAGCATCCCAACCTCTGAACGCCTCACAGAGTGCTGCTCAACCCGTCATTTTACCGGGGCAAGAGTGTTACGCACCTGAAAACCAACCAAGACATGGGCACTCACGTAAAACGTTAGACTGGGAAAGGACAAGAGGATCATGGTAACTGTGGAGGAGCTGCAGAGATGTGCTGCTCTGCTGGGAGAATCTGTCAACAGGGCAGCTAATATAAGTGCGGTCCACAAATCTTTATTTATGGAAGAGTGGCAGGAAGAAAGTCATTGCTGAAAGAGAGTCACTCTCCTTTACTTTTTGCCAAAAATTAGACTAAAATTTAATGTTTTGGCCTACATGCAAAATCCTATGTGTAAAAGAAAACACTGCACATCACATGTTGGTGGTAGGATCATGATGGGGATGCTTTTCTTCAGTAGGGACAGGGAATCTTCACAAATGTATCATTGGGAACTGTATAAAATTCATAAAAATACGTGGAAGTTGGTCCTTTCAATGTGGCAAAATAAAAGTTTCAGGAGTTATGAAAAGATTTACCATACAGTTCACTGTCTAAAGAAGCATTTTGGTGCAATATTATTACAGACAATATATTATTATTCTCAGAAACCATTTCTACTCCACCGCTTCTCATGCTACATTTTTTATGTACTCCTGTATTAAATATTAGAGGGGAGTCCATATTGGTACTAATTGGTTGCCCGCACAGAAGCCTGAAGGTTTTTCCCTCTAAGCAGTGGAAATGATTGCCTTGCTCCGAGTCGCATTCATGTTCCCTCCTAGCTGTGTGGTACCAAACGGCTCATTTGCCTCCACTGAACAGCTCGTTTCATGCACAGAAGGGCACTCTGAAAAGCGGAGGCACACACACAAGGACACAAACTGCACGGCCATTAAAGGACCCCATTCAAAACAATGGCTTGTGTCCTTTCAGTGAGTCGCTTTGTGCAGCTGGAAGCGGATTTTTTGTTGGGGTCTTTGCAGACACAAACACACACCTGCAGAAGCAAAGGTTAAATCATGCGCTGACCTTCAGTGCACATATTTGCTGTAAATCGGAACTCCTTTAGGCTTTGTAAAACATTCAGGCTGTCAATGCAAAAACAACAGAAGCTCCCTAAAACGACACAGCTCCCGGCTTTCTCCATATTCTCCAAGCCTCTGTAAGGCAGGAAAGATGATACCCATTTGGGGCTCATTGGAGCAAATCAGAATTGTCAGCACTGTGGGTTTTTACCTTTTAAACAGGGAAGATGGATAGATAATCACCACATGCCATTCTGGGGGCCAATTACACAGCTTTGTGTGAAATTGGAAAACCTGTTCTTTCAGAGCCCCTAATGGATGTTCTGGTCATTAGTTATTTGAGAGTCTTCTCTGGCTGTAATCAAACGTGAAGCATTGCGTTAAGCGCCCATAAAGGAACAGCTGCCTCTCTAAGTGACCTTCTGTTTAAGAGAACCCAACTGTCAGCCGTGTGGTGTTTTGTGACAATTATTACATGTCTTCATAAAAACAGCCCTTTTCTGCAGTGGTTGCATCTCATTTTTATGCCTTGCTCTTGGTTGTATTTGCTTTTCTTGGTCTGTTAAGTTGCCATAAGCCCATCAGATATTCTATATAAGGCACATGCATACCGTAACCAGCTGTCGTTTCTCAACTATTTTAGCATATTCAATCAAAACAAATGCAACGTTTTTCTTTCCCCTTTGAATACAAGGAATATGTCACCTGATATTCTCTTGTCTCTCTTGTCTTTCTGTCTAGGTGACAATCTGACTACTCAACAGGCCCCGCCTCCCATCCCACCTGTCCCGCCCCCTCATAAGCAACACCCTTCCATCACCTCCCTGAGCCGCAGCTCACTGGCCAATCAAAGGAGCCCGAGTCCACCACCCACAGCCGGCCTGGCGGCTGACTTGCAGAGTACGGCGGAATGCGTCCAGCTGCAGGACAGCTGGGTGCTGGGCAGCAATGTGGCCCTGGAGAGCAGGTGGGTGACCCGCAGCACAGCTAGAAAATCACGATTCACCGATTCACAAAGCAGAATGATGCCAAACAGATGAGATGAAGCAAGTTTTTAGGTGTAAGAAATGTATTTTCTCCCAGCTCTGTTTCAGTCATTGCCCCTAAAACCCTTCCTATCATATCTTTTAGGATTTAAATTAAACCCTTTGGGAGGAAAAAGGCTTACTTATAACTCTGTTTTACTGCTTTACTCTAATTTTATAGTCTGGCTGACTTTAAATGCCCTAAATCTCTAACCAGCTGCATGTTTAATGTGTTTCTGAAACACGAGATAATTTCCTACATTCCTAAAAGTTTTACTGAAGAGTCGTGAGTCGTGACTGAAACGACGGATTTGTGATTTGAAATAATTCAATGTAACAACACCTGAAAGTACTGAAAAGAAATGCACTGAACATCATGTTCTTGATAGACAGCACCCTCTTTGTTGTCAAGTTTGCTCTGAGATAAAATCATTGTGCTTTTGGGTTTTTGAAAAAAGAAAAAGAAAAGTGAGGATATGACAAAAATTCTCACACAGGAGGCAGTAATATTTTTTGGAGGAATTAAAACGATCATCTCCACAAAGATTCGAAATATTTCTGAAAGGCTAATGTTCAGACCCTGCACCTTTCATCCATCAGGACACATTTAACCCGAATAACCTCAATTATAGCAGTAACATACAACTTATAGTTTCAGTTGTGGTCAATATAAACACATTTCCCTTTTTGTTATATCAAATATGTTTAATTTTTTTATTTTTTGACAAGGCCAAATACCAAACATTTAATTCTATAAAGCCTTGCACAAGAGTGTTATTAAATTTTTTTCTATCACTTTCTGTATGACAACTCCTCAACTCAAAGAAAAACTTCTTTTAACATCAAATCTGTTTTTTCAATCTTCTTGCTAACATCATTAGGTGTATTTGTTTACTGTCTCTGCATCCATAAACTCTTCTCTTGAGTTTTCAACCAGTGACAGCTCATAATATACAGCCAGGGCTCCCAATTTATCACACTGGGGGCATTTTTTATGTGTGTCTCTCTCAGCCAAAGCAGAATAAGCTGCTGTAAATAAGTCATTCGTGATTCATAGTCATCATTTTACATTTCTAAAGCTAGTATGCATGGACAGTTTTTCTGCATTTGAGCCCAGCTCAGACGAAGCTAAATGTAAAAGGTGCAATCAGGAATAAGAATGAACACCCACCGGACTCTTTTTGACATTTTGTCTCGTTACAACTTCTGATAATATCTTTTCTTTGGATGTTAAGAGACCATTTACAGATTTTTCAGTGGAAGCTAACTTCAACTTATTTGTGGAAGATTTGGCTATTGGCAGATTTTTTTATAAAGAGCATATCTACTTCCCAAATTAAGATTGGGAAGTTGAAATCCTTTGGCACAAAGCTAGTTGAAACACTATTGGTTGTTATTTGCAAAGCACCAAATCCAGGAGCACTCACTCACTCACATTTTCCTTGCTGCTGATTGGCTGTACCCCCAAGACTGGAGATAGTGAATACTGTAGATGTTAGCTTCTGGGATATTGCCAAGAGATTTCTACTGTGCGTATTAAGGCATATTTGGTGTTTGAACTATTAAAATAGGCAGTTTTTGTTTTTTCTTTCACCTTATGTGCTGATTTGTGTTGGTCTGTTGCGTAAAATCATAAAATTTGACGTTTGTTACTGTAACATGATGAAGATTGTTACTTTTGCAAGGCGGTGTAAATGACAGCAAAAACAGCAAAGAGGCTTTTATAGGATATGCAGAGATTCATGTTTTGACCGCTGACTTAAGACATCTTAAACTCAATTTGTTGTAAATAACATGTAACAAGAACAGTGACTCTTTTAGCCCTGCTTTAGCTTTCAGTTTATCAACATGACCAATAAACCCAATTTCAGAAACTGCGCAGCAGTACCTTACAGTTCTTGTATTAAAAGCCTTTCCATTAGTTTGTGCCAAATAGGCTCAAATTCTATTAAAAGGGATGGATGCTTTCAGCTGCTGGGTGGTGGAACGCACGAAAAGCAACACCCATTCTTTATAGCTGATGATTTTATTAATGTTTTAGTGTCACTCATATAAACAGGAGGGGGCATTGAAATGATAAATCACTTTGGGATTTAAAATATTTAAGGATGGCTTATTTTTAAGCCAGTTTTAAGGAGTAGTTCTCATCAAGTTAAACTATTACACCACAAATTGGGCATGACATATTATCGCTCCTGCTGCGTTTGATTAATGGCCACAATCTTCACTGATTTTTTCTGCTTTTTGTAATCACCTGCACTTAAGGGCTGATTACTAGACATAAGACCAGCTCACAGTGAGAAGGAGAGTTCATGATTAGTGTGAAGTATGGGAACAGCAGAGAGCTTGCCAGTTGAAATCAAAGAGTCTATAGCTTAACGAGAATCTAGGTAAGCGGATTTTGTCTTATATCACAATCTGCTGCGCAAGATTCTATTTAGTGTCTGAGCCAAGTTGTTTCTCCTGAAAAATGAGATATATCTCTCCTAATCAGCAAGTTTAAAATATCTTGGCTAATGAAGTGCGTTGCATCACACTCTGACTAAGAAATAGCCTCGACTAGATGTATTCTATCCCATGTTTCCCTGCCAAGGGGTAGATCCCCTTCCAGGGACACACCTGACTGCAAACTTTGACTTTAGCCGTGTGAAGTAACAACTTCTTATAATCTGATGGAATCAGCTGGGACGTGTGGTGACAGTTTTGCTTTTCCAGGAAGGGGCTGTGATTGAATACTAACCGTGCAATGACCTTGAGCTGCCTTAGTCGTATCGACAAAACGATATGTACACACCTATCATCAGTCGAGGCATAAATCACTATCACCACGGTGGACTCTAAATCAAGTGCTTGTCAGTGGGTGGGAACCGAGGGCTGCTGAAAACCAACAGGGCCAAAAGGGAAGACCCGGTTCAGAACATAATTACAGATGTCATGAAAACCACCGGGTTGGGAAATGTAAACAGAAGCTCAAGAATTTACTCATTAGGCTGCCCTCGGGGGGTTTGGGGCAGCAAAGTCCAAGCAACAGCATCTGTGTGTAGAGGAGAGCTGCAGGTACCTCAGGGAGGTGAATCTCATTTCGGTCTCCAAGAGTGACACAGACTTTATTTCTCATGCAGCTCTGCAGACCTGCTCGTGTGTGCACATGGTAAATTATTCTGAACAAGGGATTTGATTAAAAAAGTGTCAAGAATGAATCACAATGTTATGATCTTGCCTAATATATTTCCTGTGATATAACGACCCCTTTGAAAATAAAACACTCATTTGACAGCTTTAACTACTTTTACAGCAATTAGCAGTAATGAAATATGTGTGTGGAACCCTCCCCTAGAAGTGTTGGTCTTCAAAGCCCGAGTGTGCTAATTTGACTTGGTACCAGCTAGCTTTCAGTGCTCTTTGAATGAGTGAGAAATGCTGTACTGTGCAACCACTGATCATTATTTTTTTGGTGAGTGACTAAAGTCACTAATCCTGCTGTGATCATAGCATCAAAGCTGTTTTCTAACAGAGCTGGGATTTGGTTTATTTAAGAGAAAGTCTTAATAGTTCAGGAAAAAGTAGAACACAAAAAACATCAACCTGTTTTAAAACAATAACACTTAACTGGTAGAAATGTTATCGTGATTGAAATAGGTAATAAATCTTTTCATACTTTAGTTTGATCTAGTTCAGGCTAGCTCAGTCTAGCCTGACCTCAGTCTGTATGAGGTCAACAATTAATAGCAAATAACAAAATTTAGGTTATTTACCCTGTGATAGGAGAAACAAATGGGAATTAATTTTTTAAGTCAAATTTGTGTCCATGGCTTTCAGGTTATTTATTTCTAGCAAACTAAACTGGCTAGCTAAATATTTAGCTCCGAAATTTATTTTTTTGTCAGAGCTAAATATTTAGCTAATATGCAAATTTGCTTGACGATAAGCGGAAGTAGACTGTCAAAGTAAAAGCTGGGTCTTGCAAACCTCTATACAAACTGCTGCCGAGACTTAATGTTTTTCACGTCACCTCCTCATCATTGTTTATCTTACTCTCAACATGTACAATATTTCTTATTAAAACATACGAGGAGCAGTTTTAACGGCAATACAGATGTTTACCGATGGATTTACAGCTACAGTGATGCACCAGCAGCAGGGGTTCCTATAGATCCCCATCATCTCCCAAGTTGAACTCTGTAAACAATCTGGTTGATAATTTCCTCGTGAAAATCTCAGATGTCATTGATTCCATTGCTCCAACTAAAGGGAAAGTAGGTAGAAAGATAGAAAGAAGTCTCCGTGGACAAGCTGGTATGTATTGAAAAAAGGGTGTGTCGACGAGTTGAGAGAAAATGGCGGAACACTCAATGTGAGATCAACAAAGAGAGACTGAACAGATATCAGTTACTTTAAAAGAAACTAGGGAATCTTTCTTCACTGAAATCATTAACAGAAACATTAATAATGCACGGACTCTGTTTGCAACGGTGGAAAGACTAACTAATACTCCAGTGACAGTATCCCTCCTGTCAGGTGTCTTCCCCCAGGCATTAAAAACAGCGGTTATCAAACCACTGCTAAAAAATAATAACCTGGACAACACGTCAATGCAGAACTACAGCCCAATCTCTAATCTTCCATTCATCAGTAGAACTATTGAAAAAGCTGTTTCAGCTGTTAAATAGCTTTCTAACAATGACCAACCGCTTTGATGTTTTTCAGTCTGGTTTCCGTGCTCACCACAGCACTGAGACTGCCCTCGTCAAAGTATTCAATGACATCCCCATAAATCTAGACTGTGGTTGAACCACAGTGCTGGTTCTGTTGGATCTCAGTGTTGATCATGATATATTATTAGAATGACTGGAGAGCTGGGTCGGACTCTCTGGTATAGTAATTGGCTGGTTCGAGTCTTACCTAAAGAACAGGGACTTCTTTGTTTCAATAGGAATCTTTTCATCAGAACGAACAGAAATCACATGTGGGGTGCCCCAGGGCTCCATCCTGGGACCCCTCCTATTTAATATCTAATATCTAATATGCTCCTACTAGCCCAGATTATAACAACCAATAACATTAGCTACCATAACTGTGCAGATGATACTCTGCTCTACATTACAATGTCACCAGGTGACTTTGAACCCATCCAAACCCTAAGTAAATGCATCAAGCAAATCAATGGATGGATGGGCCATAACATTCTCCAGCCGAACAGAAACAAAACAGAAGTAATTACTTTTGGACCTAAAGAGGAACGATCAACATTCAGCACACAGCTTCAGTTAATACAGATAGAAACTACTAATCCGGCCCCAAATCTAGGTGTAGTAATGGACTCAGACCTGAACCTCCAGGGTCACATGAAGGCAATAACAAGGTCAGCCTTCTATCACCTGAAGAACATCTCTAGGATTAAAGGACTGATGTTACATCAGGACCTTGAAAATCTCATACACGTGTTTATCTTTAGTCGGATTGATTACTGCAACACCGTCTTCACAGGTCTGCCTAAAAAGTCAATCAGACAGCTGCAGCTGATCCAGAACGCTGCTTCTCGTGTTCCTCACTAGAACCAGGAAAGTAGAGCACATCACCCCAGTTCTAAGGTCCTTACACTGGTTCTCTGTAGCTCAGAGAATAGACTTCTAAATAATTGTACTAGTTTATAAATCATTGAATGACTTAGCACCAAATTATCTTGAAGATCTACTGTCCCCCCCGGACCACTCAGGTCCTCTAATTCCAGTCTACTCAACATCCCTAGAATTAGAACCAAACATGGAGAAGCAACTTTCAGTTTCTATGCTCCTCAAATCTGGAAAAAACCTCCAGACAACTGCAAAGCTGCTGAAACACTGAGTTCTTTTAAATCACGGCTAAAAACTTATCGGTTTAGAGCTGCCTTTGAGTAATGTTTTTTCATGTGTCATATGTTTTGTGTGTGTTTCATGCTCTATTACTAGTTTTACTTTATCCTAAATTCTTGTAATTCTTGTTCCATTATTTAATTCCTAAATTATGGAAAAGTGATGGAGGCTTGTTGAGAGTTTATCTGCTGTCCGGGCAAGGACTTTGTTTGGTCATCAAAGCAGGGTAACTCAGAATCTACTTCCTTTTTTCTTAGGGGCGACCAGGTGGTAGGAGCTCATCCTGTAACCGGAGGGTTGCCGGTTAAAGCCCCGGCTCGGTCGTTGTATCCTTGGGCAAGACACTTCACCCGCCTTGCTTACTGGTGGTGGTCAGAGGCCCCGGTGCCGCCAGTGTTCTGCTGCCTCACTTCTGTCAGTTTGCCCCAGGGCAGCTGTGGCACAGACTTTACCTTTTCATCCTTTTGTGTTGCCATTTGGGTCTCTGCTGCTTCTATAAACCCTCCAAACATGATTAAAAACCATCCATCCTCTTTTTTGCTAATTTTTGCTGTCAGAAATCTTGTGCTCCTACAGTCCATTTGAAAAAGTGTCTTATTGTGACGGCACAACAAGCTGAGTTTGCACCTGTTAAACCCCGCCCACCAATTCAAATTCCATGCCATTCTCATGTGTGGCAAACCTGCAGCCTAGTAACAAGATGGGTGGGCGTGGTCTGCAACTGCTAATTTGCATAAAAGTCACAGAGGGACTGAAATGGTCAAGAACTGAGCGGGGGAGATCACTTTATGTGAGAGGGATTTGGTGCAAACAACTTCATTAACATGTTTTGTACAGACGATAGACCTGTTATAACTTGTTTAAAAAGAGGCATAATATGTCTCTTTTAATGAGGAATATTATTGTGTCTCAATATTGCAATCTTATTCAGGTCCTAGTTTCTAAAATAAACTTAAAATAGTTCCATGAAATTAATTTAAGTGGAGTTTTCTTCTGTTTTATTTTAAAACAAGTGAGTCTGAGACGTACCATCAGGCAAACCTGTGATTCTGCTTGATATTCTAAAGCACTGAGGGGACATTCAGATGTAAAAAAGGGAGCACTTCTAATTCACCCCGCAGGTTTCTCTTACTCGCCACTCAGCTTCACTGAAATAGTTTTTCGTGATGTTTTCAATTAGATATTCCATTGAATGTCTTTGTATAATGAAGTGCCATGCCTTTGTCTGTCTCCCTAGAGACCAATACACATATGGGTCAATTATTCTCCGGCAATACTTAATCCTTTGTTTTTAAATAGTTTATACGAGTGCGAGTGAAATTTGTGTTTTTAATGCCATTATCTTGTAAGGGAGAAGCTCCAGAGTGTACGTGATGCACTGAATAAATTAAGGTGTGCATCTGCTGCTACATTTCAGTGTCCTTTGGAGCCCACTTCAACATTTTTCCGCTCTTAAATTCAATGAGATTCAAATATGGCCATCGTTATGATATTTCAGAATCAGTTCTTGAAGGCCTTCTGAGCTGCATACCGTTATAAATGAGCTGACAATCCTCGTTGGATTCACATGCCAAGGGAGTCCTTCGGTGAAATGAAATTATGTCTCAGCTCTAAAATCATCGCGCGCCACAGTGTCCCACAGACAGTTCATTTTCCTGATAGAGAATGTGACCGAATTGTTCTCGAGGGTGAGAAAAAATGGGAGTGGTAATTCAAGTACGTGGGATTTGCTCTGTGTGTGTGCGTATGTGTGGACATAAGTGTGTGGTACGCACATGTAAATCATGACTCAGTCACGCTCCACATCAGAGGGGGTAATTTGAACTTTTTATTTTTTTGCAGTGTATGTCCAGTCACTGTGTCATGATTGCAGCAGGGCTGATTAGTCATGTGTGCGAAATCAGCCAACAGGCCCCGCGGAGCCAAGAGGAGCTCAAAGTGTTTGCTGGTTACCGGCCAATGTGGATGGTAGTGTAGACAAAGTAGTAATACTCAAGATGTATTTTTTTTCAATCTTTTCTCTCATGTGTTTTCCTTCTTATTTATTTTCGCCAACGTGTTTAATGCCAAGCAAACACATCTCCGGCACTTTAGTCAACTTCAGAAACTGTTACTGCTGCTGATAACGCTGCACATCATCTACAGATATTTATTCTTTAGCTGCAATTTGGAACTTTATAATTAATTTTTTTAACTCAGTGTGGGGTAATATAAATCATTATTCATATAAACAGTTATTACACATTATAGCGGAGCAGACCCCACCACAGTTGTCTCATTATTGTTCTAGAGTTAGACTTCCAAGATTGACTAAAATACCCTGATGAGGCCTAACATTATGACCATTTATAGATAAGGGGAATATCGTTGATTATCTCTTCATCCTGGCACGTGTTAGTGATGGATTCTATTTGGCAGCGAGTGAGCATTTTGTCATTTAAGTCCATGTGTTAGAAGCAGGGAAAACAGGGAACTATGAGTGAGATTGGGAAGAGGCCAGATTTTGATGGCTAGATGATTAAGGCAGATCATCTCCAAACCTTGTTGTTGGATGTTGGACAGAGCAGTGGAAGAAGGTTGCTTTCACATCTCTCCGCTATCAATCCATGTGAGGATCTGTGGGATGTGCTGGACAAACAAGTCTGACCCATGGAGGCTCACACCCTCAGTTCACGGGATTTAGAGGGTCTCCGGCTAACATCTTGGTGCCAGATAGCGCAGGACATCTTCAGGGGTCTGGTGGAGTTCATGCCTCCACAAATGTGGACCAGGTCAAGCAACTACTCCCCTATTTTTACATTTCTTTTGACCTCCAAAACTCTGATAATTTCCTGCAGTCAGATAAATGTATAAAATGTTTTCGTTCTATTTTGAAGATTTTAGTCTAAAAAACTTTAACTAAAGGTACCACTTTAACATAAGGTTCCCCTAATAAATATATAATAAATAGTTGATATATGTATATAATATTAATTCATCTGTAACCACATTAATAAGCGTTTATCATGCACCAATCAAATGTAAGAAAAAGGGACCAGCTTCTTACCAAATAGCAAACCAAATCTGTTCATCTATTTATTTTTAATCTTGAGATGCTATATTAAACATTTCAGACTAAATTACTTCCTTGTAGGCACATTTGGCATCTACAAACATAATTCTTTAACATATAATGTTGTACTTTATACCTACATTAAAAAATATCAACACCTATTAAAGGGTTTAAAGTTGTAAAGCTACTTACTACAAGGTAGAAATCTTTAATTCAGCAACTCTATATGACATATGGTTACAGATCAATTAATAACATATCAATAAACATTTTTTTTTTGCCATTTATAAGTGGAGTCTTACAGTGGCTTGCAATAGTATTCAGCCCCCTTGAACTTTTCCACATTTTGTCACATTACAGCCACAAACATGAATCAATTTTATTGGAATTCCACATGAAAGACCAATACAAAGTGGTGTACACGTGAGAAGTGGAACGAAAATCATACATGATTCCAAACATTTTTACAAATAAATAACTGAAAAGTGGGGTGTGCGTAATTATTCAGCCCCCTTTGGTCTGAGTGCAGTCAGTTGCCCATAGACATTGTCTGATGAGTGCTAATAACTAAATAGAGTGCACCTGTGTGTAATCTAATGTCAGTACAAATACAGCTGCCCTGTGACGGCCTCAGAGGTTGTCTAAGAGAATGTTGGGAGCAACAACACCATGAAGTCCAAAGAACACACCAGACAGGTCAGGGATAAAGTTATTGAGAAATTTAAAGCAGGCTTAGGCTACAAAAAGATTTCCCAAGCCTTGAACATCCCACGGAGCGCTGTTCAAGCGATCATTCAGAAATGGAAGGAGTATGGCACAACTGTAAACCTACCAAGACAAGGCCGTCCACCGAAACTCACAGGCCGAACAAGGAGAGCGCTGATCAGAAATGCAGCCAAGAGGCCCATGGTGACTCTGGATGAGCTGCAGAGATCTACAGCTCAGGTGGGGGAATCTGTCCATAGGACAACTATTAGTGGTGCACTGCACAAAGTTGGCCTTTATAGAAGAGTGGCAAGAAGAAAGCCATTGTTAAAGGAAAACCATAAGAACTCCTGTTTGCAGTTTGCCACAAGCCATGTGGGGGACACAGCAAACATGTGGAAGAAGGTGCTCTGGTCAGATGAGACCAAAATGCTAAACGCTATGTGTGGCGGAAAACTAACACTGCACATCACTCTGAACACACCATCCCCACTGTCAAATATGGTGGTGGCAGCATCATGCTCTGGGGGTGCTTCTCTTCAGCAGGGACAGGGAAGCTGGTCAGAGTTGATGGGAAGATGGATGGAGCCAAATACAGGGCAATCTTGGAAGAAAACCTCTTGGAGTCTGCAAAAGACTTGAGACTGGGGCGGAGGTTCACCTTCCAGCAGGACAACGACCCTAAACATAAAGCCAGGGCAACAATGGAATGGTTTAAAACAAAACATATCCATGTGTTAGAATGGCCCAGTCAAAATCCAGATCTAAATCCACTCGAGAATCTGTGGCAAGATCTGAAAGCTGCTGTTCACAAACGCTGTCCATCTAATCTGACTGAGCTGGAGCTGTTTTGCAAAGAAGAATGGGCAAGAATTTCAGTCTGTAGATGTGCAAAGCTGGTAGAGACAAACCCTAAAAGACTGGCAGCTGGAATTGCAGCAAAAGGTGGTTCTACAAAGTATTGACTCAGGGGGCTGAATAATTACGCACACCCCACTTTTCAGTGATTTATTTGTAAAAATGTTTGGAATCATGTATGATTTTCGTTCCACTTCTCACCTGTACACCACTTTGTATTGGTCTTTCATGTGGAATTCCAATAAAATTGATTCATGTTTGTGGCTGTAATGTGACAAAATGTGGAAAAGTTCAAGGGGGCCGAATACTTTTGCAAGTCACTGTATAAAATTGTTACCACTAAATATTAAAAATAATTGCCAAATTGAACTTCCATTCTGCTTCACTTCAAAGGAACTGATTCTGAAAATGTAGAACAGTAGAAAACGTTGCTTTGCATTGCACTATTCAGATGGAGACAGCAAGCTGCACAGACCAGCCAGTCTGCAGCAGCAAGATGGGAACCCACGCAAGTGTCATGCATTCTGTGTCTGCTGCAATAAAGCTTCTCACCATTTGTAGAACCAGGATACCAGGAGCTGTTTTCCAAGTAAACCAAGCTGTAAACTTTCCATCTAAGCATATTAAATCAGAATAGTGTTGAGAAGGCAAAACATAAAATAATAAAATAAAAGGGAATCAACATGGAATCCACTGCACAAAACAAAAACATCCTCTCCTTCTAAACCATGTATGTTAAAAGCTAAAACCAAGACAGTTGGTACATGAGCTGCTAGATGCATTAGTTAGATCTATTTTTGGGGAGCGGTTGGGGGTTAGGGTTGCTCCTCCATTTTATAACATAATCAAGCGCCCCTGCATGCCTCAATGGGTTGTGGTTGTTTAGGTAGGCAGTCATAATGATATGCCATGTACATAGCAGCTAAACTCTTGTTCTGCCGAACGCAATCAGACTTATGAAATATGAGCAAACCCCGCGTGCAAATAATCAGAGCACTCTGTAGGAGCGATCCAAGGTGGCCCCCCGCTGCTTCCCTCAAATCCACGCACATGGTGCAGATCCAGCAGCAGCAGCATCATACTGTAGCACCTGCTAGCAGACCACCTGTCAACAGGGCAGGTGGTGCTTTGATGGGGAGACCACTGCGACAGCGAGTGCGAAAACAAGTCACTGCAATGTCAAATTACATCTGTGGTCATTTTTTAGGGCCATTATTAAAGCAACCTGATTTTTCCAGCTCTCACCTTGAATTTCTAGGGCTAACGCAGAGCGACGGTGAACACGCAGATTACACTTTCCGAAGCGCTCCATCCTCATTGTTTTCTTATGTGCTCTCTCACCCCTTACAGCTGGAGCTTAGCCGTAGACACATCCACCCACTCCCTGTTTAGTCTTTTGTCCTCTTTGAGCATGTTTTTAAATGTCATCACGATGACAAGCGATGTTGGGAGTGCAGAGGAGAGCAGGCCGGCTGCCGTCTTTGTGTTTCAGGCTCCTCAATGGGACAGACAGGCGTGCACACCAACACGCCGCCATCTCACCGACACTCAGGCATTCAGTCTCAGTCTCACACTCTCCTGATTGTCTCTCTTCCTCCTCCCTCTCTTGCACTCACAACACACCACTGGCTGGATTAGCATAGTAATGTGCCATGTTGCATCACACTGACTGGAATCAATTACAGCCGGTCATCCAGTGTCTATAGCAGAAGACATTTACACTGGTCTGCTGTTTGTTAATCATGTCCAACAGGAGTTTATCTTTAGACCCCTTGCGTCTGCATTTTAGAAAGAAAAGACAGACGGGTAACATGAAAGCCATCAACATGGGAATTACTTTAAATGTCAAGTGTAATACATGTCCAAAGAAGGAATTTGTCTCACATGCTGAAGCATAAAGATTTTCTCGAGTTTCCTTGTTTGAACGCCCAGTAGTCAGTTTCACCGTGCAGATTTTATGAATGCTGTTTGTTTCTTCATGTTTGGTGCATATTTTAGTGTATTACAGTTCCTTGCAAAAGTATTCATAGCTGAACTGTTGACTAAAGTAATTCATAAATGGATTTCAGGATTTTTTACCAATAAAAATTGAAAAGTGCAACATGCAAATATAGCCAGCCTCTTTTTATTTGATAGCTCTAAAAAAAGAAAATCCAGTGCAATCAATTGTCTTCTGAAGTCCTATAACCCTGAGCCTTCTCCGCTAGCACCTACCCAGTGTGGTTTGACTTGGCTCTGCTAGTGATGGCTACTTGGTACCAGCACCTTTTTTAGAAAGCGCTTCGCTGGGGTTCCAAGCATGCGGAGTCGGGCAAAAAACTTGATGTCAGAAGACTGTTGTTCACTGATTGGCTAAGGGGTGGACTCACTGTTTGTGTCCCACACTTTCCTGAACTTCTCCAGTGTTTCATCAAGCCGCCTGCAGCCTGTTCTAGCTCTCTTCTTTGTTGAGTCAGAAAAAAAGCCACAGACTGAGCAGAATGCTCTGCACAGCGTCCGTATCCTCCATCCAATGCTGTGTTTGTGTCTAGATCACGTCCCTCTACTTTTGAGACTCTAGAGCCCCCCTACTACATGATGACACCATCCACTAGAGCTGTTACCTAATTGACCTTCTGCTTGGCCCTGCTCAGCCCCACCCCCTGAACGCAAACAAACCAATAGCATTCAACTGCTAGTTTCCCGGAAACAACCACACTCGGACGTTCTCGCCGTCTCGCTCTATGGAGAAGCATTAGGACCTGCGACACTTTTATGGTTTCCTGGGCTATATTTGTATTTTATGGCACAAATATGGTTAAACGATGTGCCTGGGGCACATGCAAAAGTGAGAGAATCATCAATGGACTTGGGCGGTAGGTAGAGTCGTTGGCTTGTAATTCTAGGTTCAATTCCAGCTTCTGCCTTCCCCATGTCGATGCTCCCATGGGCAGAGCACTTAACCCCATGTTGCCTACCGATCTGTGTAACAGTGTATAAATGTGCACATGTTTGTGAGTGCAAATAGGTGAATGTGGCTCCAGTGTAAAGAGCTTTGAGTGGTCAGTACGACTAGTAAAGTGCTACATAGGTTCATTTTATTTTATTCTGTTTCCCAAACCGAAAGAAAATATGGACAAATGTCTCCATTGGATAAGGGTGTGTGGCAGACCACACAGTCAACTCAAAGTGCCAATTATAAACAAGAATGTATGTGTGTAGACGTTCTTGATAATACAATGGTATTGTATAATCATAGCAATCAGTCTATGTAGATTAATATCAATCACATAAAACCTGGCGTTAATTAGCTTTCTTAAGCTAGCCACTTAGGCTTTTGTTATGCTAACTGCTGTTAAATGAGTTTAATACATTACCCAGCTGTACATGAGGAATGCTGGTCTTCAATGATGTTTCTGTTGTCAAAGACAATTGATATCAGATGAGGCATCTCCTTCTTGCTTTGATACATGAAGATCTGGGCCTCTAATTTCAGTTTATTTTAATATATATAATTTTAATATAATTGCTGGCATAGCCTTCCAAGGCATAATGCTGAAGACTCCTCGAAGATATTAACTGTTGTTGGCCCCAAACGTTGTCAAGAGCCTCTTTAGGAATTGTTTCGGCACTGACCGGTCTCATTGTAAACGGCTTGTCCTAGTTAGCAACAGTAACTAAGGAGGGTGGGGCTTAGCAGGGCTTACTGACAGGTCAATTGTAATAGAAAACCGCCTGACGTGATATAGACATAGATGTAAGGGAAAAGAGCCATAGTAAATAATTGTATAAATAGATGAGTATAAATGCAACTGTTGTGTTTCTGTAAGGTTTGGTAGAGAACATTAGAGAACAACCAGCATCACAAAGACTAAGGAATCCAGCAGGCAGTTCAGAGAGAACGTTGTGGGGAGGTTTCAAGGCTGGTTAGGTTCTACAACAATATCCCGACTTTGAACATCTCACAGAGCTCCGTTCAATCCATCATACCTTAAACCTTACAAACCATGGTAGATCACCTAAACTGGAAAAGTGAAGATTAATCAGAGAAGAAACCTAGAAAAAGATCTGAGACTGGGGGAGACACTCACCTTCCAGCAGCTCAACGACCCTCAACATGGAAAGGTTTTCAGTGTCTAGGTGTGAAAAGCTGGCAGAGCCTCTTAAACCTCTAAAACTCGCTGCTGTAATTGGAGCGAAATGTGGTTCTGGAAGGTATTCAGTCAGGGGAGCTGAATACACATGTATATCCCACTTTTTAGATTTGTGTTTGTTAAAAGAAATCTATATAAAAACCGTGAATTATTTTCCTTCTACTTCACAGTTCACCTGTTGTTGGTCTGTTATACGGAATTCCATTAAAATACAATGACGTTTGCGTCAGTCAATCAGTCAACCAATCAAAGTTGTGGAGAGTTTCCACAACCCTGGAAGGTGACCAAAGTGCTTTACAGAATGGAAAATACAATACACACAAAAAATAAAAACAGGAATAAAACAATAAAAATATGTATCAATAGTTAATGTGGCAGCAATAGTTCCCTTACTTAGGAAATAAATATATTATATCTCAATTAGTTTGCAGGAAAGTAAAATGATTGGAAATAAAATAAATAAATATTTTGAACTTTAAAGTAAACCCTCAGAGGTTAAATGTTAATACATGGGATGAAACTACATTTTAGTGGATATTTAGTGCATCTACACAAGAGACAGTAAAGTTTGTTCCAGTTTTCTAAGTTAAGTGCACATGTTACTACTTTGAAGTGATATTGTTTCACTCTGCAAACTGTATCAGTCCACCGAATCATCAGATTTTAGGACAACAGCTTCAACACCTGGAAAAGTGCAGGAACGTACCGTTTTCAATGCTTTGGCCTAATCCAGACGTTAACTGCTTTGTTGACAGACTTAGAGCAGATGGACGAGTCGCAGCTAATCAGGCGCATTGATGTCACCTGCAGCCTCATCAGCAATTTAAGTGTAGTAACATTCAAGTTGTCAGCTTTTGAACAGAACAACCAAGTTTACAACAATCTATTGTGAAAATGTTGACATTAAATATCCACAAATATTCTGCCCATACGCCCAACATCTCATGCAGGCTGTGTATAATATTGCTTTATGGTATTGTGGAGGTTTTTTCTGTTTTCTCAAGTTGAAGGCCATAAGAGAATAATATATTCATAGCATTGCTTAAATAAGATTCTGCACAGATTTCACTGCATCTATTTGTAGGCAACACTGTTTCCACACTATCTACCCAGAATGCATTAGGCATTCACCTTCCTCAGATAGAGTACAGATTATTCTTGCACACGTGTGCACAAGTCTGTCTCTCTCATCAGATTGCATCTACTTACACTTAACTCCCCAGACAGCAGGGTCTATTTGCCTCTGCGTATGACTACACGTCTGGCGCGGCCGACGCTGTGCAAGTTTTGACCTCAATTCATACCGAAATCCGTGTTATGGAGTCTGCCGCTGCAGCTACAGTACGGATTGTTCTAGAATGAGTAATCAGAACTTTTCCTGGTTGCAGATGGCGGCTGCATTGTCATTCCATCTGTGTGGCACCGTAACCTTTAAATGGAATCCCTGTCTGATCATAACGGGACATGTCAGTCGGAGGCATCGAAGAGCTCATCTGACATTTGTTCTTTTAGTCAAGAATTGATCAGAGCAGATTTTACCTCAGAGAGATCCTCACAGGAGACAAACAGCGGTTGAAATATCAGCCACAGCATGGAAATGTGAGCGTCGTCTGATGGTGAAGATGTAAAAACAACACACTCCACTCAACGAGGGGAAACTTCATAAGAAAATCCTTTTACACTGAAGTGTTTTAATGACAGAAACAGAACGCTTTAGGGACATTCAGAGCACTTCTAATTATTAAGTGGAACTACATGAGTTTGCAACCTCCTGCTTTAGATTTTCCACTCAGTTTGTCAGATTTCAAGCTCTTTAGTAAAGAATCAGCCTTTACAAAGCTTACCCAGATACTTCACAGATGATGCACAAATAATTGATGAGCAAACAGGCGTTTATCAGTATATTGGTATGTTTGAATTTGCAGTTACCCTGGCAACCTCTCCTTTCGGGATCTGTACAAGAAATACAACTCTTTATCCACCAAATTGAAGAAAAGTGTTCTGTGAGAACTTTAAAAGTACAGAAATAAGAAGATGTTAGTGGAGCAAAGCAACTCTCTGGAACTCTTCCACGACCTCATGTCGATTAGTCTAAAGTGTTTGTATGAATATAGTTTATTTCTTTGTCCGTGTTGTTTTACTTATGGAAAAGAAAAAAATTCAAAATTGCATTTTTACATATACTGTGTAAAAGAGACACTTTGCTTTTCACCAACATAAAATTTGACTAAATTTCTTTTTTTTTATTAATATACAACTATTTGTATTTAACTGATCCCAGAAAGGTAAAATGAAGAGATTTTTAAATAACTTTTAATACTTAAAAATCAGATTGCTATGTTTATTGTGCCTTCAAACAATTGAGGAAAGCCCAGATCCAGGGGTGGGTAATAACTAATTACATTAACTCAAGTTGCATTTACTGGAGCAAATATTTGGAGAAAAAATTTTTTACTTTTAGGGTGAGTTTTACTAAACCGGGTAAAGCTTCTTGATGCTCTACGAGTGCTCTATGAGTGACTTGACAGAAGGAACAAACCCAAATGAGACAAAAACAAACTTATTGCTTATGGTAAAGTGAAACCTCTTCATAAACAAGCATGGCTATTTTAATGCTATTTTCCATCTGCTGAGCCTGTTGTGGCATTTGCAGGTCAAAAAGATAGAGTAAACACTATACATAGTCACTTACATAAGTACTGACATATACATAATCAATTCATACATTTTATATTGAATTTTTTTGGGGGGGAAACTGATTATTGTTATTTTATAGGTATGTTATTTATTTGTATTTTATTTCCTCTTTAGTCTTTAAATACGAGACTTTACACATTCTGTAACTTCAATTTTTTTCTGTCTGATGAAATCATTTTAAAATATTAGGTCAGATGTTATGATCATTTCCCCCATAACTTAAGTTTTTTTTGTTTGTTTTTTACCAAATACTTTTTTAGTCGTACTTGAGTAATTTCTTGGACTGCTACAGCAGGTTTATCTGGAGAAACGAGCCAAAAATCGCAGCAAGCTGATGACACCCCAAATGTTTGACTTGAGTCACACAGTTTAAAGGTCAACTGCTGAAAACATTTATGTGAACTTCTGATCCCAGGTCACAAGCATTGTGAAATCATTTTGGATTATCTGGATCGTCCCAACTGACATAAAAAAGGTTTAGTCTGCCTGATGTCAGAGAGTAAGATAAAAGGTTAAATGTATTTGATTTTTTTACAGTGTATGTAAATTCCTGCTTCAAACTATACATGATTAGTTAAGTAGATTCTGAAATTTGTGACCTTTTTAGGTTTTGAAGGACACAGTTAAGCCCCAACCCAAAGTTTTCCAGTTGAAAAGGCAGAACTGTGGTGGAGCCAGAGAGGCACCCTTAGGTGGAACGTGTGCAAGAGAGCATGTGAAGTAGTCATGCAGAGCAGCCTCTCCTGAATATTAAAATAACCTCAAACAATTCATTTATGATTTTATTTGAGATGGGCATTTTTTATCCTATAAAAGGCATTTTTGTTTATCGGTTTTTACTTTTGGATTATCGCATTTTACGCTATTGATAAATACTGTTTTGCTGTTTCTCTCTTTTTAAACCCACATAAGAAGTTTGATTAACTGCAGCAGAACATTATGAAATTAAATTAAACCTTTTGTTTGGTGCTCCTAATTACTGGATATATAAAAACAATGCAAAAAAAAAAAAACAAGTGTGAAATTGTACATTTGTTTAGAATTTGGTTAAATAAATTGGATATAGCAGTATAATAATATAGCTGCAGACTGCTATAATGTCTGCAAACTGTGGTCAATTTGTTCAATTTCCCTGGCTGTCCCCATAAGCCGGAAGGCATTTGGGTATTAATCTCTAAGTAGTGGCAAGTGTGGCAACAAGACTTAATTCATTTACTTAAAAGCTTTTCACGTGGGGTTTAAAAGTTAATAAGACGATCACTCTGTGGTGTATTTGATTAAACCCTGTTAATTACCCCAGGTATAATGGGCTATTAGCAAAGGCCCGGTTGTAAAAGGGCAAAAGTGAGATTATTGTTTTTATGAGGTACTTTCGGTCTACCTTTTTCAGTGTCAGGATATGGATGGATATTAGATTATAACAGATCCTCCTGCAGAGCTGTTCAGGTGGGAGTTTTTGGGTGGAGCTAAATATGTTTAAGTTAATCAGCTTTGTTTTGATTTTAGCAGTTCACATTGATTTGTAACTCCTTTAAGTTATTAAGAGTTTGAGTTAACGCTACACAGCGACTAGCTGTTAAATTCATAAGATTGTAATCTTAATTGTCGTTTTTCTTTCTACAGGCACTTTCTATTTAAGACGGGGACAGGAACCACACCGTTCTTCGGCGCCACGGCCCCTGGTTACACCATGGCAACAGGAACCGTTTACTCCACGCCTGCTCGCCCTTTGCCCAGAAACACTCTGTCCAGGGGGGCTTTCAAATTCAAGAAGTCACCTAAACACTGCTCCTGGAAATGCACTGCCCTGATCGCTGTGGCCGTAGCCGTGGTGCTCTCCATCATCCTCTGCTACTGCATAGGTAAGGCTCAGAGGAGATTACAGCAGCTGTAACGTTTGGCCAAAGTTGAAATTTGGTAGCACTGCACGCATGGGGAAGTTTCAGGAAATGTATTTGCCTCCAAGAATCTGACTGCTATTAAAACAGCTTTAAAAGGAAGAAATTCGAAGGCTGACCGGTTTCCTCTAAAAACATTTAAATGAGTGTGAAGCAGAGTCTTCCTTTAGTTTCAGTCATGGACACACGTTTACAACCCTTAGACATTTCTTTATACTTCTAGTTTCTGACAAGTGTGGAGTAGACAGTATTCATCCCCCTTCAAGCTAAACTAAGCACTTATCAACATCATGCTTCAAATCTTGCTACAAATTGTCTGTTGTATTTAGGTCTGACTTTGACTAGGCCATTCCCACACATTCATATTCTTTGATCTAAACCTTGCTCTTCGTTTAGGTTTGTTGCCTTGCTGTAACTTTGAACTCTGGCCCAGTTTTACGTCTTTTGCAGCATCTTCTTCCAGGATTGTACTTCTTTTTGCTCCATCAACTCTGACTAGCTTACCTGTCTCCATTGAAGAAAACATCCCACAGCATGATGTTTCATGATGGGCTATCATCTCCTCTGATTAGATCACCTTCCTCCACATGCTAGATCTGTCTCCTACATTGCTTGTGGCAAACTGGACTTCTTTGGCTTTCTTTCAGTAATAGCTTCCTCCTTCCCAGTCTTCGATAAAGGCCAGATATGCAGAGAGCACTGCCAACACTTTATTATTCCACCATCTTGGTGGGCTAGCAGCAGGAATGGGTGAAGGCTGGGATTGTTATATTTACTGTTTGAATTTGTTTCCACGGTTGTTTATAGAGAGGATCAGTTAATATATTTGAAAATATGTAACTGGTGTGCTGAAGTATAATATTTGATAACCAGTAAGGTTTTATTTGGAGCAGTATTTGGGTTTTAGGCACTGTGAATGTATACAGGGATAGATATGTTACTCTGATTAAATTTCAAAGATTTTTCATAACAGCTTTTAGGAATATTGTTGTAAATATAGCAAAAAAATATGACTGAAGTCTGTAACGTACCACAGAGTGTTTGGGCCATAGTGGATAAAAGAAAAGAAAAATATTATCCATGGAGGAGTACATTTCTGCCAAGAGCCTCAGACGTTTCGAGATTTATTCCACATATTTATAAAAAAACTTTGATATTCTCTGATGTTGAAAAGTAAGAAAAGATTACAGTTTTCTATGATTAAAGGCATACATTTACGATATAAATTTTTTGGGGCTGGCATGTCTGACTTCATAATCTCAGTAAACATCTGCGTTTTCTCCTTACAAATATCCCAGTTTTAATATAGTACATTTATGCTTTTAATAATGAAAAGTTGTCTTTTCGACATCAAACAATATATTATTATTATTATTTTCAATTTATTTTTAACATTATATATATATATATATATATATATAAATATGTATTAGAAATTTATTTAAGAATGTCTAATTTTTTTTTGATAAATGTACTCTTCTGTGGCCGTTTTTTTCTTTCTTTTATCTACAATAATACTCCATCATAGTAACGCCCCTCAATCGTTGAGCTAATTTTGCTTACAGATGATGGATTGACGTTTGTGTTTACATCGTAACGACTTGTAAATTGCCTTGCGAGGCGGTACAGTTTCTGTATCAATTCATAAACAGACTCTTACTAACTGCACATCAGAACTCAGTCGACTGTTTCAAATCTGTTTATTTGGATGAATCAACCAAAAGCCACAAACATTCAGCTTCACCTCTGAGTTTTTGAGGACCTGATGACGAGGTGCAGTTCTACCTGTCACATCAGTTTATGCAACCAGTGTATCTTTTTGTGCCACAGGCACTGAATTTCAGTTTTAGGTGTGGGGAATATTATCTGCTTTGGCATTGAACAATTGTCTTCTGGTCAAAAAGAACAAATGATTGACATGCTGCTGGGAGTAAATGGAGAAGGCATTCCTCCTCCACCGCTGGTTCTGTTCTGCTACTATTGCAGATGTCCCGATAGGATTCAGTGGAGTCTATCTGACCAAACTTCTGTCTGATATGCAGACAATGCATCAGTACATCCTCCAATAAAAAAAAAGAAGAAGAAAAATGTTGATGCTTTTCCGTTTGACGGGAAGCCGTGCATCATCCCCGTGCTTGTGATCAAACATTTCACAGAACAATGCCCCGTTTATGTCCACACGAGTTTACATTAAAGCGCCATCACTGATGTTCAAATAGGATTGTTTTCGTGAAGTTTTTCAGCCAAATTTGTGTAAAAAGAAAAGCAGTTTCAAGAACATGAAACGTCAAGAAGCGATTGGTCCACAAAGCCTTTGTTCTACATGAACAAAAACTGTCCTATTCTGTGAAACAGGAAACACTTTTATCTCGGTCAGCGGGATAAGATACTCTCCCTCCACTCTCCCTCCTTGGGGCATTATTTCTTACAAGAAAGGCTTTTCCCTTTTTTTCTTTTTTTTGCTGTTTTTATAGCCTATGTCAAAGCTGACATCTTGGTAACCTTTGGAATCTTGACCACAGCAATAAACCAGTTACAGATTCATCTTCCCTCATGCCCTCCCTTGTCATCCAAGCCCTTAATCCTTCCACTGTGGCTCTCTGCCTGAGCGGATATATAAGTATTCACCCAGCTTGGAGGCAGAGGAAATGTGACACCATTGTATAAAGAGAAATATGGCGATGTTGGAGAGATCCTATATAACCAGCGTTTTATTGGTGAACAGAGAGGGGAAGTGCTCCCTTGGAGGAGAGGTCATAAATGTGCTACATCACTATTGATATTCATAATCCCTTCATTGATTTAACTGGTTCGTTACTTTGTGCAGTTCACATTGTGATAGAATGACTAATGTGCTCCGTTTACTGAGGGAAAATCTAACTTCTTCAGATATTGTTTCAAACTGCTCTGCTATATATATATATATATATATATATATATATATATATATATATTAATTCACAACATTTTTATTCTCACCTATCTCATTTATCTCCGCAGGACTAATTAGGTATGTGAAATCTCTCTTTATGACGTGAGATCAGACCAATGCCATAGATGTACTCCAGTAAAGTTTTATAACAGAGAGGCTCCAATTCAGTTCAGAAATCTGAATTTATATATCTGCAAATATTGTCTGGTCCAGAATGATTTTACATAAACATTTAATAATGTTTTATATGAAAAATCCACACAGGCACTGTCAGTCATTCTGCTGCATAACGGCCAGTACATTCAGTTTTATTATTATTAACAAGATTGATAATAACATAATCTGCCTCAAAACGACCCTGTAAAGTTGACTTAACAGTTGTTTTATTAAAAACTCTGCTACTGTCAACTCTTTAGATTTGTGGTTGTGTAAATGTTGCTAAAATGGTCTGAAAATCTTCTGGATCCAGAAACAAAATCCCACCTCAGTAAGCTCTTCATATACAGTCATTGATAAACAAATAGACAATCATTTTAAGTTGTTTTAACTACTTTTATTAGTATTTGCAACGTTTCTATTTTCTAAATATTCCTACCTTGTGTCAACGTTTTCCAGCAGGTTTTTCAGTATTTCCCAGTTCTCCATGCATTCAGACACACCTTATATACCAAATAGAAAACAGCAGAACAACACAGAGGTGGGTAGAGTACCCGACAATTGTACTCAAGTAAAAGTAGCACTACTTCCAACATAGTTTTACTTAACTAAAAGTAAAAGGTAGCCTTTCAAGACATTACTCAAAGGTAAGTGTCTCAACAGGCTCAGTAGATAGAACCTAATATTAGAACAAAGCTGGTTAACAAACAAGAGGTCTCACTTGAATATAAACTGTAAGTCTGCACTTGGTGAATTTATGGTTATCATGTTTGTTCTTCATTCAGTTAAGTCACTCACAGTAGCGATACTTCATAATAATATTACTCAAGTAAAAGTAAAAAGTAAAGTCCTATAAAAGTAACATTTCCCCCCAAAATTACTCAAGAAAATGTAACTAGTTACTACTAGTTACTACCCACCTCTTGACCTACACAGTGGGTTATATCCATAAACCAGCCAAACAGAACCAGCTCTGGTACAGTTATCCATTCTTGGGGGGTTTACTCAGAAAATCTAAATAGGGAAACATTTGTTTTAATCATAATTACATTCAACTTTATGTTTAGTTAACAGCTATAAGAAAGTGAGAATTTTAATGGATTTTTCATAAAATGTATGTAAGTAATGATCCTGAGTGGATCTGCTGTATCTGAAAAAGAGATTTAAGGTTGCAGGGTTCTTGATTCTCTTTTGTACCAAAGATACAGATAAAGGACATAAACACTACTACCTGACAGCAAAATGAAAATCATACTATCAAGCCCACGTGAATTAATATTTAGAGGCAACATAATATTTTCGTTGTTATGGTACCTAGAGTCCACAGATTGCTAATAATATTGTTTCTGATCCCAAAATACCATTCAGCAACCATTCATGTTATAAACCCCTGAAGTTTTTCAAATTAATTCAATTCTTGAGTGTAAAACAGAACAAAACACAGTTAGCATCTGATGCCATGCTTCCAATTCAAGAGTTCAGGAAGTGAAAGCATCAGGCGGTCTCTCCTATTCACTCAAGTCATTTCAGAGAATCTTTTGAGAAATTATTAAGTGAAATTTAAACTAAATCAATGAAAACATCTTTTTATCTGTCTACCGACTGAGTAGGGAGATTTATTTTCCATGAATATTTCCATGTTGTTGGTCGACTTTAGGTGGTCTGAAAGCCTTCAACTCTTGACACTCTGATTGTAAATGTATAATAGGCTACACATAACACATAATATAAACTTTTACCTCTTATAGGAGGGTCCAAGTTGTAATTGTCCTTTTTCTTCCCTGCAGTTTAGAAAATGTTTTGGACTGAACTGTTGCTGAGGCTGGAGCTCATTTAGCTTTGGGAATTTTGAGTGTTTTTTTTTTTTTTTTTACAGATTCACTCTCGTTTCATTTGCCTCAAGGTGTCTTGAGAATGTTTGCAAAACTTCTCATATCTTGCATTCACCACCTGGTGCCATGACTGAAACAGTGACAATGTGCACTCATATTTTTAATACTGCCCCCCTCGTCGGCTCACGCAGCCTCATTATTAAAAAGATAAGCTCCAAAATAAATAAATACACAGCTGCATTTGTCCTTTGCAAAAAATGACTTTGTTTGAAGTTTACAGTTTGCTTTGTGTTTTTATTTATCAAAAGCAAATCTTCACAACAAGAGCTGTATTAATAAAGTGAAGACTGGCTAATCGAGCACAGCGGCTCCTGCAATTCAAATGAGGCAAACCTGCTGAGGTGAGTCTTTCCTGTTAATGCAGCCTGGCTGAGCAGGAAGAGTTTGAACAATTGTTCTGATAAAACACAGGCCAATCACAAGCGATTTCAGCTTCGCCGCTCTGACGGAGTGCAGAAACAAGATGGACAGATTGTGTGAAAACGAGAGAAAGATGGCCTTCTCCTCTATCTCACGTTTAAATTTCAGCGGTTATCTTATGCAAAAATATGTAAAAATATATCTTACAAATGTTTAATCATTTTTTCAGGCAACATAGCAGACGTTATGGGTCGTATAGCTGTGCTGCTTCTATAAACAGGAGACTGGAATGTGCAGGAACCTCATCCTGTGAGATAAAAGCACGCCAGCTTCTATTTCTTTCTGAAAAGAAACAAAGAGAATCCAAACCTCAATTAATTTGCTACAGAATCATAAATTAAACCCATACTAGGCGTTCTGGAAGGGATTTTATCCATCTAGGGATGATGGAGAGACTGTCCTGAGAGCAGCAACTTCTCAACCCCGAGCTGCTCAGCTTGTTTCTGGGAATCCCCCGAGGGCATTTGTAGCAGCCAGGTTCTAGTATAAAATAATGTTTAGCTACATAATCCAGAGCTGTTGAGCTCCCAGTCCTTGTTGTTGTCACTCTGACTCCAGATGGACCTCTTTTCTCTCTGTTAAATGGATGAAAAGTCACCTGCATTAGAAAGGTTATTACTCTGGCCAAGATAATCTAAATAGCAGGACTCTGATCTGGATCCAGGCCACACAGCAACGTAATTCAGACCCAATCTGCACCTTGTTTTTACAACACACTCAGCAGGAGCTCCACTGACAGCTACTGTATGTAGGAGAAACCTGAGTGAAGCGCAGCACTCTGCAATAACACCCCTCATTAATAAGCTTGGTTCATGAAACAGCACGTTTAAACTGTGACGGAAAAATCTGAAGCCCGTCTGTCATTTCGACAGATTGCAATTCCCACCCTTGACCACTTGATCCAGACGCGGTGGTATTTATTGCTTTATGCACATAGTTTGTGTAACTAATCAGTCAAAAAATAGATTCCCATAAGAGCATCTGAGTTCGGGTGATCAACCGTTCTCTTTTCCGGGACAGGTCCACTTCTCACATGCTGTCCGGGGCATCTAGGGGGATTCCTTAGATTGATGAAAATATTCTGGTTTTCACTGTTTTTCACAGGACCAATAAGCAGACTTAATGTATATTTTTTTTCTTTTGCTTGGAGTTTTTAGGGGTGTACTCACTTATGTTGTTTAGACATCGGGGGGCAGTGGCTCATTGGTAGTGGTTTGTCCTGTGGTTGGTGGGTTGCCGGTTGGAACCCCCTCTCCATTTGTCTCAGTTGTTGTGTCCTTGGGCAAGACACCATTTATTCCTTTGTCTGAAGAAATACATTTTATTTATTGAGGCATGAAAAGTAATTAACTTGGAAAAACATTGAGCACTTGTTATATTCAGTAATTAGAGCAGTTTAGTGGCTCCGTGGGCAAGTAATCCACTGGTACGTAGTGAAAAAAGAGAGTGTCGATGCGCCAAGAGAAAATGGTGGAAAACTCGACTCCAGGTTCACTGTGAGATCTACAAAGAGAGACTGAATAGATATCAGCTAGCTATAAAAGATGCTAGGGAATCGTTTTTTTCTGAAATCATCAACAGAAACATTAATAATGCACGGACCCTATTTGCAACAGTGGAAAGACTAACGAATCCTTTAGTGACAGTAGCCCCTGAACTAAACTCTACCAGGGCCTGCAATGAATTTGCCAGCTTTTTCACTGAAAAGATTCTAACAATTAGACAGTCAATCTGTACCTCAATATCGAACCCACAACCAGTGCCATCCCCAATCAACAACAATGTAGAGAAAATGTCTGAATTCCACGAATTAAACCAGAACAGCCCAAATCATTATCCAATTAAGCTCCTCCTCTTGCTGCCTTGATATACTACCCACAGCTTTTCTAAAGAAAGTTCTTTCTGTTATTGGGTCTGATCTTGTTCAAATAGTGAACTCATCCCTGCTGTCAGCTGTCTTCCCTCAGGCTTTAAAAACAGCAGTTATTAAACCACTGCTAAAGAAGAAGAATCTGGACAACACGTTAAGGCAGAACTACAGGCCAATCTCTAATCTTCCATTCATGAGTAAGATTATTGAAAAAGCCGTGTTTCAGCAGTTAAATGGCTTCATAACAATGACAAACCGTTTTGATGTTTTTCAGTCTGGTTTCCGTGCTCATCACAGCACCGAGACTGCCCTCGTCAAAGTATTCAATGACATCCGCATAAATTCAGACTGTGGAAGCACCACAGGGCTGGTTCTGTTGGACCTCAGTGCAGCATTTAACACTGTTGATCATGATATTTTATTGGAAGGACTGGAGAGCTGGGTCGGACTCTCTGGTACACTACTTGGCTGGTTCGAATCTTACCTAAAGAACAGGGACTTCTATGTTTCAATAGGAAACTTTTCATCAGAACGAACAGAAATCACATGTGGGGTGCCCCAGGGCTCCATCCTGGGGCCCCTCTTATTTAATATCTACATGGTCCCACTAGGCAAGATTATAGCAACCAATAACATTAGCTACCATAACTGTGCAGCAGTTCTTTTTTTTTGTGTGTGTCCTGTTTGGCAGTGTGGAGCTCAGAATTGGTGTCTGAGTACCAAGTAGAAGCCCAACAGATTTACTTTCACAAGTGGAGCAGTACAGCTTTTGCTATAGTCCTCCACTTGATATATGTGTGAAAAATCTTTATTATGAATTGTTGGGTTTTTTATTTCCTGATGTTATGGACACGGAGACGGAAAATTAAGGAGAAGAAAGAAGGAAGATGAAGAAGAGAGGTAGGAAACAAAAAGTCAAGAGAGAGGGTGAGTTGAAAATACAAGAGAGGAAGGGGAACAAAGAAAACACAGGAAGACATTGAAGTCTGCCTCCATACCCACAGGACGGCAGAGAGACGAAAAAAACAAAACAAAACACAAAAAAGGAACATCGACAAAACAAACATTGTGAACTAAGAATTACACAACCACATCACGCAAAAATAGATATAAAAATACAACAACAATGTCACAGAAAAACTCATGGTACCGATTAATCAAGCCCTAGTAATGATAACCTCAGCCCAAGAATATATCCTTAAACACCAGAGACCCCACATCTATGTGTGTGTGTTAGCATGCTGGTGCATATAAGGTTTCTCCATAAGAGTGTTCGATAGCTGGTGTGAGCAGGCATCAATCCGTCTCCCAGGAATCGATGCAGACATGAAGGAGATCGGAGCAAAGACGTCCAAAGGACCCCCAGAGCCCCAGACGGACCCGGCTGGGGCCGACCACATCCCCCAAGAGTGGAGCAAAGGAGAACCCCAGGGGAACATCCAGCGGCCACTATGCAGGGGCCCGGGGGGCAGCAGCGACGAGCCCACGGGCCCCGCCGGCAACCGGCCGCGCCAGGGCGGGCCGGTCAATGAACCGGGAGAGCCGGGGCCCAGGGGCACCCCACCCCCCAGCAGGGACCCGACAAGGGACCGGCCGACGAGGGGCCCCCGGCACTGCAGGGGCCACGGCCGGCCGCCACGCGCCGCCTCCACCCTAGGCCAATTCCCACCGCCAACATCCCACCGATAGCCGCAGGGGACGGACAGCATCCCCAGGCCGGGCTCAGCCAACATCTGGACACCAAGTTGTACCAGCTCCCGGGCCCCGATCCCGCGCAACGCAGGGCACCGAGACCAGGCATCCAACGAGGGCCAGGGCCGGTCCAACCCGCTAATTAACCGGCCACGCACGGTGCGCACAGAACAGGTGATCAAACGAGCAGAGACGCCGGATCCGCATCCCGCCGAGCCACCGAGCAGGCACCACCCAAAAATCCCAAACCTGGCACCTCTAAAAGTGGTGCCCCAACCAACCAGAGGAAGATATCGGCCCAGCGCATCGGCCGACCGACACACCGCCGCCCCCAGGCCCGGTACTCACTCACACACCCCATACACACTTTATGCTCCCAGGTCCAGGTACCGATGCCCCAGTAGAGCCACCAGTCCCCGGACCCGGGAGATGGACCCCCTACCTTCTAGGACGGAGACAAGCAGACCACCAAAGGCCCCACAGTGGCAAAGCAGCCCGACAGCCCAGGACCCCGACCAGACCGCCTGCTCCTCCTCCGGACCCCAACCCCTGATGGCCCGTAGCGAACAGGGGTGTGATAAGACCCCTAGCCTCCATCCTCCCGCTCGAGTATGGTGTTGATGCGTGTTGTTATAATGTGCATTTAAAACAGAGGGGTGGGATGTGGGGAAGGCAGCCACACATCCCCCAACCCCCACCCCCACCCCGAGCCCTCAGTGTCTATATGTGGTTTAACAGTGGGCACCGGCACCAGAGGTGAAGCTGATTGAACCGCTCCCCCTCTGGATGCCGAAAAGTGTGCCCACCCCAAAGTCCCTACATATGTGTCGTGTGAGAATGTTATAAGTGGGAGTGTCTAAGTTGTATATTAAAATTGGGACCCAGGACACCACGGGATAGCGAGGAGGGAAGCCCCTCCTCACACCCCAGTGATGTGCCCATGCCCCAAGACCCTATATGAGTGGTAAAGTGATGGAGCGGGTGGACAGAGGTGTCAAGGGATGGGGAGGGAAGGACTGGGAGACAAAATGTCTTCCCAGGGAGCCAGCTCCCCCACTGACCCAAATAGGGTCAGGGGAGGGAGGCCATGGCACGTTCCACCCGGGGCCCACGGCCACAGCACCACAAAGCCCCACGGACCCCAAGGCATTCCCCCCAGCCCCATTCCAGAAGGGGAACCAAACCCACCCTGACATTCTCTCTACTCTCAAAACACAAAAGACACTAGACACCCAGGTTGAGTTCGCCCTGCACGCCCACCACCCGACCAGTCCACCCGCAAGTCCGACCGAACCCGGCCAAATGCCCAACCCCAGCGCCCCGCACAAAGACTGAGACCCAGGAGCCGAGTCCAGCGCAAAATAGGACTGATCCGGCCCAGAAACGCCACCCAGCCGCTGCGACCAGCAGCCAGGCACCCCAACCAGCAAACAAGGTGAGACGCCATACAGGGACCGGCGATGACAATCGGCCCAGAGAAAAAGAGAGAGTCCGGCTGTGCAGCAGTTCTACACTCAGCTCTACATTACAATGTCACCAGGTGACTTTGAACCCATTCAAACCCTAAATCAATGCATTGACCAAATAAATGGATGGATGTGCCATAACTTTCTCCAGCTGAATAGAAACAAAACTGAAGTGATTATTTTTGGACCCAAGGAGGAACGATCAAGAGTCAGCACACAGCTTCAATTAATACAGCTAGAAACTACTGATCAGGCTCGAAACCTAGGTGTAGTAATGGACTCAGACCTGAACCTCCAGGGTCACATAAAGGCAATAACAAGGTCAGCGTTCTATCACCTGAAGAACATCTCTAGGATTAAAGGACTGATTTTGCAACACGACCTAGAAAAACTCATCCATGGGTTTATCTTTAGTCGGATTGATTACTGCAACAGCATCTTCACAGGTCTGCCTAAAAAGTCAATCAGACATCTGCAGCTGATCCAGAACGCAGAATCTAGAATCAGGAAAGTAGAGCACATCACCCCAGTTCTAAAGTCCTTACACTGGCTCCCTGTAGCTCAGAGAATAGAATTCAAAATACTCCTACTAGTTTATAAATCATTACATGGCTTAGCACCAAAATATGTTGAAGACCTGTTTTCATGGTACCAACCACCAAGACCACTCAGGTCCTCCAACTCTAGCCTACTAAACATCCCTAGACTCAGAACTAAACATGGAGAACCAGCTTTCAGTTTCTATGCTCCCCTTATCTGGAACAGACTTCCCGACGAGTGTAGAGCTGCTGAAACTCTGAACTGCTTTAAATCGAGACTAAAAACCATCTGTTTAGAATTGCCTTCGAGTAAATGCTTGATGTCATATGTATGAAATGTGTTCATGCTCTCTTGCTTTTTTTATCTTTCTCTTGCTTTATTGTGTATCATGTGTAATGTGTGTTTCTTTTACTTTTAATTTCCATAGTTTTTTTTTGTTGTTGTTGTTTTTTAAATCACCAAATCATGTAAAGCACCTTGAATTGCCCTGCTGTTGAAAGTGTGCTATACAAATAAAATTGCCTTGCCTTGCCTTGCCTTAGTGTCACAAATGAAAAGTTGTAGGCATAAAGGACCGAAGTTGTAAACAGAATTAACAAAATGTATTTCCTCATCACTAGTTGTTCTGGACCTTTGACCTCGAAATCAGATTGGAACACAAGGTTTAAGTAGGTTTTTATGGTGAAAAGGGGATTTGTTGCCTCAGAGGATGTCAGAGTTCAAACAAGCATGGGGAGAAATGACAAATTCAAGCTCTCCGTCATCGCCAACGTTTATGATCCACAGGCCACATTTTGACATCTGCCATCAGAAGCCTTCTTTTTCAACCTTCTTCAAATTGCTCCTGGCCTATAAATATTAATTGAGCTGGCCTAGGCTGTGTTGAAATAACTTATGTAAATTTATAAATTGAGGGCTATTCACCTCAAAGCAATTTGTTGATGAGGTAAGTGGAGATCGAGGCCAGAGTGCGTTGAGAGCGGCTCTCTGCAGTTTTGTTGTGCCTCTGATACACAATTTCCTTTCTCATGGAGGCTTTTTGACGCAATGAGAAAGATGTGCAGAGAACAAAACCTCTTTGCTTATTACGTTACATTAATTTGCCATCCAAGGCAAAGAAGCAACCCAGGAAGTGTTTCTTTGAGACAGAGAAACGTGTATCCAGTCTCATTTGTTTGTTCCTACATTTCTTTATGTTAAATGTTGTCATCATGTTCACATTAAACACAACGGTTGCCTGGCCTCGGGGACAGCAGTGTCAGGCAGACAGAACTTTGGTACATGTATTATCACTGAAAGAAGGAAGTTTTTAGTCTACCTAAAGGTTAAAGCAGAGTGTTAAATGTGAAAATGATTAGTAGAAATGCTTCACCTGTAAAGCTACAACTCCTTGTGTGAGTGCAGCAATTGTCCTGCAGCATTTCCCTTCATAAAGCTGATTTTGTCTTTGCCTCTCAAATGCATTTCTTGTTTCACTTCAAAGTATTTTCAGAGAAAGGAACCTGCCACCTTTTCTTCTTCAAGAAATGCACTAACCTACTTAAATTTGGTGCTGTCAGTCATTCTTTATAGAGGTTGGTGTATTCTTTTGTTTTCAGACAGAGGTTCTGCTTTACACTCATGCTCCATCTCCACAGCTGATGCTTTCAGATCCGATTAGGAGACTGTTCTACCTCAGTACCAACATGTTGATCCAAGAAATTAATGCTCCGTCCAGTGGATGGTGGGATTGTCTGTAATTTATCTCAAGCTGCAGGTCCCATCTGTGCAGGTTTCTGAGAGCTGACAGATTAAATGCAACAATAGATATCCAGGGGAGGAATACTCTAGGAGACCTCAGCAAGGTAGCAAAATATGGGAAAGAATTACTGAGTCGAAGATGTTTGGTTTCAACTAGATATTGCTACATTCAGAGCAACTTCACACTTTTTTATGTGTTAGTGTATTTCGTTTATGTCCAATTATTTGCTGCTCGCATAAACATTCTTGATAAAAACTCTGAACCAAAACAAGAATCCCAATATTCATGTTTATTTATGAGTTGTTTTAGTTTTATTGAAATGAAGATGTAAACGTTGAGGGATGATTTCATTCATCATTTCCCATATTGTTCACACGACTGTAACATTTTGTGTGTTGTAAGCCATATCAGTTCATGTACAGAGCTTTGTAAAAGAAGCGCTGAAACCTTTCCTTGTTTCCTTGGGTTACAAGCCCAGTTGTCAGTGTATTTTAATGGAATTTCATTTGACAGACTAACAGAAATCAATGTGCAATTTGGATATGGAAAAAAAGCAAATTATTTTATGAACAACTTGATAAATGGGTTAATAACTGTTCAGTGCCTTTGATCTGATACTTCCAAATAAAATCCAGTGCAGCCTTCAGACGATTCTATATGGCCAACTAACGTAGAAAATGTAAAACTAAAATATGTGGCGTACATTTGGAACCAGTACCTTTTTGATCTAATATTCCTAAATACATCAATTCCAACTGTGGAGAAGTTTAAAGCAATGTTAGATGATCAAATAACACCCCAAGCTTTGAAAATCATTCAAACATCAGTTTGGCATGTAAACTGATATGCCAGCATTAATCAGAGAAGCAGCCAGGAGGGCCACAGTATCTCTGGGGGAGCTGCAGAGATCCACACCTCAGGTGGGAGAATCTGTCAAAGAGGACAACTATTAGTTGTGGACTCCAAAAATTGGGAATTTTTGCAAGAGTTGCAAGAAGCAAGCCATGACTGAAGGAAAGCCATCTAAAAAACAGCAGACAAAATTTTTACTAATCACAGTTAAAAGCTCCAGTGCTGGTTTTGTGATACTGACATGTAGGATGATAAGAGCAAGAAAAAAACAGTGGCAAAAGATCTCAGTTTTCCCTTTGTTGTAGTTCCATCTCTGACAACCAGTTCTTACAGTCAGTACATTAACAATCTGTCGTTTGCCCCAAAAGTCCAGTCCAGTTCAGGGCAACCCCTTGTTGGTTGACCCCGCGGCACCCAGGTTTGTGAATGTGTCTTGCATTATTTTTTAAAGTTTCAGTTCCCTGACTGAGACAAAAAAGAAAAAACACTCAAAGTCAGAAAAACACAGAAAATGTGAACAGACCCACTTTAGTCACAGTGTTCAGATCTTACAGGCTCTCATATTAGGTGCTCCAGTCTCAGAGACGTTGATCTTGTTAAAACTATTGATGAAACAATCAGAAATAGTTTCCTCTGTCTGGTTCACTTTATCGGCCACTGAAATAGACTCTGAGGCCGGGTGTGGTTAGGACTGAATATGCTAGACGGCTAAATATCATCACTCTGATGTTAAATCTGTGTGAAATTCAAGGCTATGCCACACCTGTTCATTTGATCCACCAAGGACACGTCTTGTGTGCGTTCCTATTGCACTGATGCAGTGTGTTTTCATCAGGGGGCTTTTTTACAAAGCACACCCGCACCCTGTTTCTTGACAAAGTATCTATTGACACGCTGTTCGTACCAGTTTCCCATCTCTCGTTTGGTCTCCTTCACATTTGATATTCTCTCTGGCCCCACATCCACCTCTCATGTTATTTGCTGCAGTCGATATCCATCTTCCCAGCGTGCGACGGGTGTTGGAGAAAAGTTCCTCCCGCAGATCAAATGGTCGGAAATCAAGATGCTTCCTCAGCATGTTCCCTTGGCTGGTGACTTTGAAGGAGATAAGCCCTCTCGCTGCGCTTGCAGAAACGCCTCACTTTCCCAAAACAACACGAGCCAGTTTGATTGCATCCAATTCTGTGACAATAAAGCAGGTTGTCTGAATGAAAGCCAGACACGTTTTAGTTATGTAAGACAACGAGAGGAGTGTTGCCGTGTCTAACCTCCTCACTTCCATCTCCTGCTGTGAGCATCTCTCTCAATACTCTGCTTTCCACTTTCTTAAAAGTCTTTCACTTCATGCCCCCCCCCCTCTGTCTCAATCTCTCACACACAACTAGCAGCAACTCTTACATATTAGACTCCAGGAGTTTCAGACTTTTTCCAGTGGATCTCATGTGTTTGTCTGAAGTGGAATCTTTGTGTCAGAATAGAAACTCCGGCTGCTGCTCTCTTTGATGCAGTAGCTGACACTTTGGAACCTTAATGAACAGCACTCCCCAAGGAAACATGCCACAATATCGATTGAAATGACTTTGTCTGGCCCGTGTCGCTGCGAGGTTTACACAAAAGCCATCCATTGGCCGACTGGCCACAGAGAAACAGAACGTAGAGGCAAATGCTTGGCGTTAAACAGCTGTTGTTTTCTCTGCCTGCACTTCGCACTCCCACAGGTCTTTTGTCCATAAGTGGCTTGATTGGCGGTTAGAAACTATTTGCGTTTTTTTGCTTGTTGTTTTCTGCAAGCCCACACAGTGATTTGTTTATCTTTTATGTCTGTGTTTTTCGCAGCAATGCACCTTTTTGGTCTCAACTGGCAGCTTCAAGAGTTGGAAAACCAGCCAGCTTTTGAAAACGGGGGAGTTGGGAAGGCAGTGCCCACCCAGTCAAGCGTAGTAACCGCTCTGGCTGCTGATGGTGAGCAAAAAAAGAATAGACACTGACATCTCCTGTGCAATTATTTCTTCTGTTTCAAAGGTATATATTTTATTGTCTTTGTCACATTAGGATACAGAAGCATTTGTGATTTTTCTTTTTATAAGTTCTACATTGATTTTGTTGCAGGGCTGCTTTCTTTTGTGTCATGCTAAACTCACAGTGGTGTCAAATTAAAGCAGGAGTTGACTTGTTGTCTGACATACATGGATGGAGAAATGAAAACTATGAAGGATTTTGTGCCAAAGATTGTTAGTGTCAGCTCTCAAAGACTCCTCTATCTACGACCCCTTTCTCCCCTCATTTTCTCTGATGTTTTCCATCACTTCTGGCTTTTTATCCTTTTTTTTCTGTTAGCTGAAGTGATTAGAAATTGTCTGAGCTCGTTCTATTGGTCCCAGTGGACGTTATGACCTCATGTCCCTATAAAACAGGTCTTAGATGATGTCTTGACATTGTTCTTGCTTATTATCTTCAAAATGCGTCCTGTGATTGAAACTGTTTTGTCTAATTTAAAACAGGAAGCAGAAAACACTCACATGGTGCCACTAACATATTCCATCCTGCTTCAAAAGCTTAATAAATTAATACTTCTGAAAGGTTTTAATGATTGTTATCATTAATAAAAGATTTATAGGAGTCTTTTTTAGATCTTTATGACCACTGAACACTTTGGAATATGGCATCTTGCTCTTTCAACTGAAGCATTGTGCTTTCATTAAAGGAATTCCTCTTGAATTATTTATATTGTACTTAACAGGCAAGCTGAGTTGTTTTTCATCATCCTCAATTCCCCTTTCATGTGGCGTCCCTCAAGGGTGTCATCTCAGTCCAACGGGTTTTTCCTCATGCCGCTTTAGTTAAAGTTAATCAAAACATGTAAAACTTTACTCACTACTAAGCTGACAATCCTTAGATTGGTGTTATTAGACTGATTTTATTAAAATGATAAATGAGACAACATTTTCTATTCCTATTTGTTACACCTTGACTTCCTTTTAGGTGTTCTAGGCTTTTTGGTAAGGGAATCATTTGGAGGTGATTCTGACACCACGTTTAAACTCCATGAACATATAAATTCTGTTTGGAAGATCCATATTATCCAGATCGAAGCCGTCACTGCCCTTCTAACTTCCAGAAAGCATTCATGTCCAAGAAAGACGACTGTAGAGTTTATGTGTGTATCAGCTGCTTCATAGTCTGCAAATAGTCTAAAAGGCTGCAGGATGATGCCCTTAATGCAATAACCAAGAAAGACAACATTTTATTTCCTGTGGCTGTATGGAATTCATCTATTATCTTTATCCTAGAATTGGGTAAAATTGTTTTTTTTTTTTTTATTAATAAATGGTGTTTTGCCTTTTTGCCAAGTCCGTTTTTGATCTTTGTACTTTCCTAAAAACATCATTAGCTGACAAGTTGCTTGTTGCTGAACAGAAGGGATAAATTAAAACTCAGATGAGTTTTAGTTGTCACTGTGTTTTAACTTTGCAAAAACCTGTCTCTTAACTTCCGACTTTGCTATCTGAGTTGATTTGTTCCTGTTTTCCTAGATATTTTTAGGCTGTATGGCATTAAATGCTCCTGGTTTTTAAATGTGCAGAGAGCTTAGACAGTGATGGAGGGTGCAGAAGGTAGCCTACCTCCACACTCACACTCCAGCGTGTTTGAAAAGCAACTGTGTGGATATTTTCAGCGGTTAACAACCTGAAGCAGACCCAAACACACTTTAAATATTTACCACACTGAACTGAGCTGAACCGTTTCCAGCTATTTGAAAGCCTGGTTTTGGGCTTGAGCGTTGCAGTGACCCTGCTAGAACGTTCAGTTACACAGCTTAACGGTGAAACTTTAAAGAAAAAAAATTCTCTTATCAAATTCAATGTGAAGTTGAAATGTTCAAAATAAAGCTCAGTATTAACAATTAATAAAACAATAGGCCTTATGCTCATCTTTTTGAATAAAAGCATATTTCTTTTATATCTTAAAAACTCCACCTTCAGTGCCTTCCAAAGTTTTTATGCATTTCTTTTACTTTATAACCATAATAAGTAAAGAATAATTGTGCATTGCGACGTGCTTTGTCAATACATTGTAAAACAACCTTTAACAGTAATTACAGCTGCAAGCTTTATGGGCTAGCTGTCTACCAGCTTCACACTTTGCAGCTCAAGCTCAGTCATACTGGAGGGAAAGTGTCTGTAAACATACATTTTTAAGCCATGTTACATATTTTCAGTTGCATTTTGGTTTGGACAAGTGTACTTATAATGAGAATAAAACACACATTATTTTTTTTATCTGTGGTTTTCATGGTAAAATGGGCTAAATGTAAATGAACGCTTTTACATTTTTACTTAGGAGGAAAAATTAAGTCTGTATTATTTTCTTCCACTTTACAAATATGCTTCATTTTATGTTGGTCTAAACCACCAAGATCCAATAAGTTTTGTAACTTGAAAACAAATTATGGGTCAAATATACTTTGAAAGGTGGTGGAAAGGAGAGAATTGTAATTAATTACAAATACAAATACATGCTGCATAATGTTAATAGTGCACCATTAGCTGTAGTTTGTCATGCAATTGTCAAAGAAATGGTTAGGTAAAATAAACAAATTCATTATTTGCATTATTTCTTTACCTTTTTCCAGGTGTTTCAAACAAGTCTGGTACTGTGACACCTAAACGTTCTGGGGCCTCATTTATAAGATTTATAAGCTCAGGATCCTTACTAAAACTGTACTTGAGCTCATCAAAAACAGCTCACTCAAGCAAAGCAATTTTCTGATCTATAAAACCTTGAGTAGCCTACGCACAGCTGCACACAATTTCCACTTTTTAAATCCCACACTCCCTAGAAATGTGCTCAGGTGATCCCGCCTCTTTCTGCCATAAATGGTCAATGCAAAGTGCCCAGTGAACATTCTGCATAGACTTAAGCCGGCTGATCAGTCACGTTTCACAGGTAACCATGACAACCCAAAGATTGAGGCAATTCCTCTGAGACTAAAATTGGGGTCCTTCTGGGTGACACGGAGGCACAGAAAAACAATTTTATTTCAGCCAATCAAAGTTTTAGGTCTACTTTTAAAAAGGTTTATCTGTGCAAAATATTCTTTTGGGTCTCAATAAACAGAAGAGCTGCGACTGGCTCTGCGTTGCATAAAAAAGAAGGTGGAGGCAAAGAGGAAGATGGCATGCTGCCGCCAGAGTGGGTCTGCCACAGGCGGGGAAACCCAAGAGTGGTCCACAGCGGCTTCGAAAATGTTTAAGACCTTCTATTCCTTCACTTCTTTAACTGATTATTGGTCATCTAAATATCTGCAGAAATCACACAACAGATATGTTTTATTTTGTTTTTTGACAGATGAAGAAATGTAAAATATTTTCAGCCTTTTTGAGACATTCGATCACAGCTTCAGACGGTTATAATGACTGACAGAAAAACAAAACAAAAATATAAATACAGGAAACTTTTAGGGCATAGTGTTTGGTTTCAATCATACTGTGTAATATGTGGGCACAGAGAGAAACCAAATTATAAATTGTGCTGGTGATTTCCTGCTCATTTTTATGACATTTAGTGATGCCTTTTGCAGACTTTAGCTGAATGTCTTTGGAAATATTTGGCAGGACTGATTTGCTGTCATCTTTTGTGACCTCTGCTAGTTGCCAGAGCACAGTAACATGCGGGCCATTTGATACCAGCTTGTGGTCGCTGGTATGTAGTCTGCTTTCATTTTCCTGTAACACTGCACCGTATGAACATGAAAACTAAATTAGATGTCTATAAATATTAGTATTGTAGGTTTTTTTCCGGCGTCTCCTTGGATCTATTCATTTTTTCAGTTAATAATAAACTGAATTGTGGACTTGTAGCAATAGCACAGGACTAGAATCTGGAACACACAAAGAGGATTATTTTGCAGGCTTTGACTAAGAAACATAAAAGATAACCACATAATAGGCAAGACAATATGTTTTTGTTTTCACTCTAGTTTCAGTTTTTCTTTTCTTTTCTTTTGTGGATTTAGTGCATTTTAAAAATGGATCATAGTGAGTTTCTGATTTTGAGCAAAGCACCAGAACTTCCCTGTATTAAAGCATTATAACGCAGATTTTAAACACAGATGTGATAATGCTTTTGCTTTCAGACACAAAAAAGCAACACAGATGACCACTGCTACTAAAATAATATCACACAATCTTCTAGTTATTTTATTTGTAGTGGTGAACAATATATATGTGTGTATGTGTAGGCGTTAACGCTCACCTATTCAAAAATCAAAATCAGCCATTTAATAAATTGTTAAACATACTTGAGATTAAAGGCAGTTAGTGTAGTCCAGAGCATCAGAAACCCTTGAGAACGTTTTAAAATACATTGGGGTTCTTTGCTACAAATGTACATGTTGGAAAGAAATATTGTCATTTGAAGTTCATTTGAACGGTTGTTTCTTCTGGAAAAGGATGCAAATAATATATTAAATTAATAAAAAAACAAGACTTGGATTCAAGTTTGAATTAACTGTGGATTTTGTTTTTTATTCCAGTCAGGCTCAAAGTGATGCAAACAAACTGAGATTTATAGAAACACCCCCACTAAGATTTGTTTCAACATGTTAGCAAGTCGCATTGAAAAGAAACACGCTTTTTGTAGCCATCTGCAATGTTCTAACATGATTCTGATGGTTATTTGATCATTCTTCTTGACAGATATAGTCGAGTTAATCAAAATAGTGTTTTTTGTTTTTAATCTATTCGTATCCAGTATATTTTAGTTCAGGGCCTTCCTGAATGTTATTCTTAGCCACATTTATCCTTCCAGAACCAATGAATTGAATTGCGTTTGGATCATAGCCCATTAGAACATCCTATTCTGATTAAATATAAAACTTTTTTTTTTATTTTTACAGAAAGTTGCTTTGGGTAATGCACCACTACCACTGTTAGCAAAACAGCCCTACACCATGATGCTGCCACCACCATGCTTGGCAGCTGGTACATTTTTCTGAAGTTTTAAAGCCTCAGCTTATCTCCTAACCAGGGGTCGCGTTAACCAAATAATTTCCATATTATGTCATTTTATTTATTTATTTTTCTTCTTTACCGGTTATTTTGAACAATGACAGAAAAATCTCAAGGCCGTCAGTCGTTTTGACAGATTAGTATTCATACGTCTGACCACTCAATGCTGACGCTCAGACATTTTCAACTTTACGCACTGGGTACAGGTAACTATATCAATATTCAAAATGAGAGCATCTGAGTTTCATCTCAGACCTGGACACCGTACTTAATCCGTCTTGGTAACTGAGATCTGAAGAGTTACTGAGGCTTTGGAGGACGTCGCTCCCAAAAGTCCGGTGTCGTGCCAACCACCGGTGCGTGCTGCTGGATTTCCTCCTGCTGAAGTGATAGCTAGCGGGTCAGGGAACGGCTTTTCAGAGAGTCTTTCCGACATTCCGACAGATTTCAAAACTTTGGCTGAAATGGCACTTAATCTCAGTCTCGAGTGTGGCAGCGGAGCGCGGATTCAGCCTCCAGAACAAAATCTAAACCTCCATGAGAAGTCATCTGTCCAAGCCAAAAGTCCAAAACCTCATGATAAAAACCTCTGCAACAAACCCACTATTTGATTACACACAAGCAGGCGAGCATTTCAGTTCCATGTGGAGCAGGATGAAGATGTGAGACTGTGTTCAGGTCACAGCAGGTGAATTATAGTATTTTAAGTGCAATCGTTTAATTTAATTTGTTATATGTAGTTCTCTGTTCAGCTTCTTTGGATTGAATATAAAAAACATACTATTGAATATGCTATCATTTTAAAAATTAACGGGTAAAAATAGATTTTCTTGTGGACCCCATCGATCAAAATGACAAACAACAAAAATGGCTACCTCTGCTGCTAACAAACATTGTTGTTGGCACTGTGGTTAAACAATCGAATAATTTTCTCCATTGACCATGTTATGTTTTTCAGAGCATTTGCCATGTGCGTGGGGGCAGCTGCACATTTCAGCCAAGCTTAAAGGTGTCGATTTCAGAGCGTGTGAAATCTGCTTCACTGTTGACACAGGTGTTTCCAGTTCATGGCTGAGATGAGCCTCTGTAGTCCCTGATCACTCTAGCTTTGTTTCATCTGAGGACGATGGTCTGGATCAGATGGTTTATACCTGCGTATTCCGGCAGGACACTGAGCCACATCAAGCTTGTCTAGGAAAAGATAAAGCAGGACAACGTAAAGCATGTGGAATGGTTGGCCTGAATTTTAGTGAAGATTGTTGAACAATGCTTAAAAGGCAGGTCTGTGCCAGGAAGCCAACTGATTTAAATGAATGAACGACAGGGCAAGGGAAATTTATTTGTATAGCACTCATTCAGCAACAAGGTAATTCATGGTGCTTTGGGCGATTAAGGGATCAAATTAAAGCAGCAATAAAACAACAATAAAAACATAAAACACAACATCCGAAACATAAATAACATTAAAACATACAACTGTCATGAAATTCCAGCAATTATTAATCAGTTAATCAAAAGCAGCTCTAGAGAGACGGTTTTAGCCTTAATTTAAAGGAGCTCATTGTTTCAGTAGCTTTGCAGTGGTCTGGAATTTTGTTCCAGATAAGAGGAGAAACTGAACGCAGCTGTTGCAGTAATCAGTCCGACTAAAGATAAACGCATGGATGAGTTTTTTGAGGTCCTGTTGCGTCATCAGTCCTTTAATCCTGGAAATGTTCTGCAGGTGATAGAAAGCTGACCTTCTCACTAATAGGGATTTATAAATATATTTAAGCTTTTCATGGAAATTAGAGATACATAACGTATGAAACATTTAAAATATATTACATTCCAGCTATTATTTATCGCTTACTCAAAGGCAGCTCTAAACTGATTTTTAGCCTTGATTTAAAGAAACAGAAGGACAATATATATAACAATATATAATACATGCTCTGACTGCTTATAGCTTGAAATGACCATAAACACTCTCACAGGTAGGACGGAGGTTTAAACACATAAATGTTGGGCTCTTTACCATATTCGAAAGTGCTTTAAGTTTATCCTCAAGTGTACAAAACACAACAAGTTGGATTCCAATTTGGACTTTTATGTTTAACAAACAGGAAGTTTGTTAAAACATAAATAGACCCTTAAAAATCCTAGATATGTATCCTAATGTGTGCCAGAGTGCAGATAGTTTTAATCAAGCAAAGTTTCAAATTACAATTAAGAAGGACAAATTGCTATGGCTAAGAAATTGGCCTTCGCTTTCCTCTGCAAGCTGAGCCATGTTAAATTCATAAAGATGTTTCACCTTCTGAGAACCAATTGAGTCTCTTCAGACAGCTCTGTTGTCCCTAATCATAATCTTGGCCTATTGTGTCTTCATCAACAAGCAAGCAGACCATCTCAGCTCACCTTTGCTGCAAAAAGCAACCAAACCAATCTCCAAGCACAGTGCGCCTGTTTAAAATGCACGGCCATGAAAGCATTAATCGAGTTGAATAGGCCAGGCAAAAGCTCAATTGTTTAAACTGGGCTAAATTTAAATCCTCATAAGTACTGCTAATTAAGATGGCATGAGGCAGGTTTTGGACTGTTTCAAGGCAATCAATAGCCAGCTATTATTCTCCCCAGAGGTAAACTTGGCTTCCAAGCCTCACTTTGACTGAAGCGGAAGTGACAGGCAATGGCCTCATTACACACCCAACACTGAGGCATGCAAATAAAGGAGGTCTGGCACAAACAGATATAGTCACAGCCACAGTACATATGTCGGTGCGCCGCAATGCCTCTGAAGAGGAGGGGCTAAGTGAGGCTCACTCTATATCTTCTTTAAGCATTCCTTCCCCAGCTACAGCTTTTTTATGGCAATCACTTCATGCATTTTTCTTCTTAAGCAAAAATTCAGCAAATTGTTTTGATTTGCAGCTACTGCTCTGGCAAGGTAGCGCTAAGTGCTTCTGACAGATTCCATTTTCACCATATCAGATATGAAACCTCACCCCATGAACCGCAATGACCAAAGACAACATGGGCGATTTGGCCCGTTAGTGTGTTATAAAGAGACAATTACATATGGTCCTTTTTTTATTCATTTTTTTGCTTAACAGGGCTTGTAAACAATGTTTTTAATCCTTTCACGCTTGGTCAAAGCCCATCTGTAAGAGATATGAAACTCTTACGGTTATCTATTGTCTTTATTAATTAATTAAGATTGCAGTGGAAAGCAGCAACAAAGAAAAACCCTGACAGAAATCATGTATGAAAACAATAACTGCAGTTTAAACTTTTCAATGCTTCACAGTGTCTTTTCTTAATGTTGCTATAGGAAAGACTGGCATCATCCAACCCGAGAACAGCTCCATCGATACCGGACAGGTGGACATTGGAAAGAGGGTGGCTCAGAGTGTCCCGCCTGGGGTGTTCTGGCGCTCTCAGCTCAGCATGGAGCAGCCACACTTCCTTAAATTCAACATCTCTGTGCAGAAGAGCGCACTGATTGGAGTCTATGGGCGGAAGGGTCTTGTACCATCTCACACTCAGGTAAACAAAATCCTGGAAAGATTCCTTTTTGAAGATAAAACAAACACATATTTGAAATTTTGTGCTTTTCCTGCAGGATTTTTTGTGGTTGTTGGGTTCTCCCTTGTTCATTTCATTTGTTTATGTTTATAGGGACAAGTATTTAGGATTATCACTCACTTCATAATTCAAAGTATAAATAATAGCTGACCCAGTGTCTAAAATTCAGTTAAATAAAATGAGTTTTTAGCTTTGATTTAAAGGGACTCAGTGTTTCAGCAGCTTTGCAGTTTTCTGGAAGTTTGTTCCAGATTAGAGGAGCATATAAACTGAAAGCTGCTTCTCCATGTTTTGTTCTGACTCTAGGGATGATGAGTAGACTGGAGTTGGAAGACCTGAGTGGTCTGGGGGGGGGGGGGTTGGTATAGAGGCAACAGATCATCATACTTCAAGATGATGAGAATCATTGTTCCACAAAAAAGCCAGCAAACATGACAAGATATGGAACAGTGTGAGATCTGCTAAAGTATAACACATAATAAAATTGAATAATAGAAAATAAAGTAAATCATAGTCTAGCACAATGCCATCAAATTAAATGAAGAGTGATGGCAATGCTTCACTGAGTTGATTAAGGTTATGAAGTGGATTCAGTTTGAATCTAAAATGATACCAGAGTTTAGTTTTAATTCTACAGATACAGATTTCAACACGTGGACCATTCATACAGAAAGTGTTGTTTGTCTTAGAGAAATCTAAAATAAAAGCCACCTCTCAATATCCACCAAAATAGTTCTAAATGGAACAAGTCATTTAAATGGGGAAAGTATTTGCAGTATGAAATGAGAATCCAACGTTACCCAAAGAAGATCCACTTGGGAGACTTATTTGTTAGATTGCTTGTTTAAACTAAAATCAGTACCCGCATGGACAGACTGGATCATTGTGAAAAAAGATGATTTACGGGTTGTTTTAACCTTTAAATGGAGACATAACTTTTCAAACATGACTCCAAATACTGAGTCAGTTGTGCTGATATAGATGTCCAGTCCTTATAAGCTACATACTGTATAAATCATCAGCAATACCTCAGGAACATGGCAGATCAGTTTTATATAAATTCATATGAACTGGGCCAAGAATTCAGCCTTGATGAACTCTTATATTAATCTTGGAAAAACAGTGTTTTCTCAACCACTTATAATGTCACATTCTTCACAGAATTTGCTCAGAAAAATTAATGTTTAAAAATTTCTGAACAATAACATCAGAACAACAATATTTAATCCTGAAACACTGCTGCAACTACTTTACCTGAGTCAACTGTTAATTTAAATAAGCATACATACAATTATTTAATTTATGTTATAGCCTAACATAAATTATTTCCTCAATTTCATTTGAAGCATTATAAAATAAAAAAATATTCATCCAACAAAAGATAATTGAGTAAATGCTATTGATTAGAAATTACTTACATTATCATGTGTCTGTATAACATAGACCTTTGAATGAGTAGGTTATCACATTTACTGAATTATTTTTCGTCAGATTAACTTGTATCTTTTATTTCACAATGTAACTGAGGAAATGGACACTCATAGGCAAATGCACTCTTTCTAGACTTATCCCACTATAATTTAAAGAGCATATTTATAATTTAAAGAGCATATTTTAGTTTCCCAGTCGCATTCTGACATAAGTAAGGTCTTATCTGGGAAGGGCTTTTCTGTCAATATCAACATTCACCATTCAGAATTGGTTAATGGTTTTCTCTCTTGTTTGACAAGTTGGTTCCCAGTTTTTTGAGTCTTTGAAAAAAAGTTTATTAATTAAGTTTATTAATACTTTCCATTGAAAGATCTGGAAATGTTTTAATTTTGAATGCAGCCTGCTTCACCAAACCTTTTTCATTAACGTGTGGCCAAAATTCAAATTTAAAATCAGCCTTCATAAAATATAATCAAATAAATCATCATTAAATAAAAACTTACTGTTTTAATACTTTTATTTTTTACATATTTTAAACTTTTTCAATAAATCTTCATAATCGATGGTAATTTATTTGTCCTTATTAATTCACCTACTGCGTTGTGAGTTTTGGACATCTGCTTATTTGCACAGTAAACAAAAACTCACTTTCGTTGTCACCTGTGTTTCTTTTCCCATAAATATATGCTAATAGAAAACCGAAGAGTTTCCAGAATGTCTGACGTCCAACTCTTGAATGGCATTTTTTGGGAATCTAAATGTCTGGTTTGTGCTGAGGGTGATGAAAGCTCTCAGACAATAGTTATTTTCCTCCACACTCAACAGAAAAAGCTCTCAGCTTCCCCTTCTACTCATTCGCTCTTAGTAAAGGTGGGCTTTACTTAAGTGAAGGTGTTAGGGCCACACTTTGATGGGGAAAAAGTTCAATATAAGTAACAATGGGTGAGTTAGTCTGCACTTCCATGATAAAAAAAAAGAGAAAGGAAGGAAGGAAGGAAGGTAGCGGAACAAAATCAAAGTCCAAAGCATCCTAATTACCAAGACACTACTTTCATGTTTTAAGCCATTGCTATTTCGACACTCATGCTTGTCAATGTGCAACATTGTGTCCGTTGTGCCTGCATCTAAACTACATTCTGCTCAGGTACTGGGGGAACAAATCAATGCATTTACTTAACTGAGCGTGAAAGACCCCAATGAGAGATATTGACTGTTCGTTGCATTCACTGCTTGGAAGACAAGACAGCATTTAAGTGCAATAACCTTTCCACCTTTGTCAAATATAGACTTCCTCCATCTACTATTGAGTGTCTGTCTGTGATGATACAAATCAGACAAGTTGGAAGAAGTTAACTTTTTGTTTTTTTCTTTGGGGTTTGCTCTCAGTTGCGCAGCTCAATCTCCACACGATTCAAAGTCTCTGGGATGCGCAGGCTTTTCTCCTCTGTCAATGGGGCATCTGGGAACATCTCCACACTTGGTCTCATGACTGCTATTCACCTATATTGTTGGATTGAGATGAGTTCGGGGGCTTCCACACTAGCTAATCAAGATGTATGCACTTGGCCACAGGGTGCAGGGCTTGTGGGATGAACTGTTTTATTACTTCCCCCCAAGTCAACAACACAAAGAAGTCAACTTCTGCCAGGTTAATATCTATTTCCAACCCCCCTCAGCTTTTCTCCAAGGGATTTGAACTACAATGTTGACTCGACCTCTTCCCTGCTTAATTCACATTTATGTGCATTTGAACTCTGAGTTAAATACATTTTTTAAGCTTTCAACCATTTTAGAGAATCGTAGGCATCGTTAGTTCAGAGCATTCGGCACTAATACCCCAGATGCTTTATGAATAGCCCCTTTTCATGAAAGATTTATAAAAAATATAGACATCTGTTAAATTAGTTAATTAGTTATATCGGTTAAAGACCTGCATTGAACTTCAAAATACCATTACAGTTCTATATATATTTATTTTAAAAATTAGGATTATTGTTTGTAGTTCTTCTGTGTTTCACCTTCAGCTTCACGAAACCAGGTACCATAGACTGCCTGCTGTAATGTTTGCACACGGAGCCCCTCGGTAGCATGAATAAGTGTGCATGCAGCGGGAGATTGTGTAGCTTAGTAGTCACAGGGTTCGTAAAAGGTCTTTCCAAACTCAGAGAACGATGGCTGAGGCTGGTGGAAGAGGGGATACAAAAATCCTTCTTTTGCTGCAGAAACAGTAAAGCTGAGCTGCTTCCAGATAATCAGGTTGGATGGATTTCATTCAGCCCGCCTCATTAAAGGCGTCTGAACAGTTCTTTTTTTGTTTTTTTTGTTTATCCGTGTAAAAATAAATAAAAACAATACAAAAAGTAAGAAGGAAAGAAAAACAGACTAATGAGATGAAATAACTGAAAAATGAATGGCAACAAAAAGAGATGACATTGTTAACCCCTTCAAATGACCTTTTTCTCTCCTTCCAATCAGTGAGACATCTTGAAATTATTTGAAGCACAATTCTGTCTAAATCTTTGTGTTTTATGATGTGTATTCATGTCAGGCTGTGCTTGTGTGAAAATAACCTTGTTGACTTTGAACTAAAGTGGCAGCCATCATGCTTTAACAAATATATATATATATATATATATATATATATATATATATATATATATATATATATATATATATATATATATGCAGAGTCTCAACATTTATGTAAGCTGTTAAAATGATTCCATAGACATATTTTTCTTGTTAAAACTCTGTCAGGAATCTACATATGAAAACTGGAGAGGAACGGTGCTTTAAACCTTGCAGCCTCATCCCTGGGTTTGAATTGCTGCTCTTTTCAAAAAGCAGCTACAGAGCCAATCTGTATGCATCACACTCCTTAGCAGCCCACAGACTCTTTTTCACTCCCAGACTTCAGTGTAGACACAGTACATCTGTGTAGCTAACAACTGCTTTAGCCTGGGGATCTGCTGTCTTCATCTGCTGTGCTACTTTGCAGCCTGCAGCCTGTTTGGGGATTGTTTGTACTGTATGCATTGCACTGTTTTTTTGGTGTTTTTTTGCTACACTTTACAGCTCCAGTCAAAATGTGGTGCAGGTGCTGCTGAGCAGGTGCAATGAGAGCAGATACACCTCTTTACTCAATGGCAGGAATAACTCGTTGCACCTTGTTTACCCAGTAAATCAATGGGGTTTATTTCAGAAGAAAAAAAGAAATACTATCATGCTAAATTCCAAACATAGAAGAAATAAATTAAATAACCCAAATCTGTAACATTTGGTATATACATTCCTAATATAAACCTCAGAAATCTGTATTATTAAATATAATTGTGAGAAAATGCAAACATATTAAACATTAGAGACGTTAAAATGTGCCATGGCATGCTATGTTTAATCTGGAAAAACTAAATGAATTACTGGCTGTATATTTTATTCATTCCATGCAGATGAAGCAGCATTAAACCAATCTGACTTTCAGATACAAGCATTTTCACACCACATTGTCAAGGTTAATTTGACAGACTGTAATAAACACATAATATATTTTAAATTCCCATCAGAGTTCACGGTGTACTGTAGCTTTTGCATTTGCCTCAGAGCTGTTCCAGTTCAATCAGTACACAAACACCTCTCCAGACAATATCTATCAACTCCAAATACCTGCCAAAGGAAAATCAACATTTATTATATGTGAATATTTGCTGTGTATACGCAATCCACTTCTGGCTGTTTCTTACATTAAAACATTGCATATCTACCATTAGAGGGAAATCTACTGGATGCATACAAAGTATCCTAAACATTCTTACTTTTTGGACTCTTGTTTCCTTACATTTTCTTTTTAAACAACAACTTTGTATCTGCTGACGAATCCTCTCTTTATGTTTTGCAGTATGACTTTGTAGAGCTCCTGGATGGCAGCCGGCTTATTGCCAAAGAGCAATGGGCCCTTAGCGAACCAGACACAAGGGCCCGGATCGATCACCCGGTCACCGTCCACCAGGCAGGATTCATTCAGTACCTGGACTCAGGGGTGTGGCACTTTGCATTTTATAACGACGGACGAAGCGTGGAAGTCGTTTCCTACAACACCATCATCCAGGGTAAGAGGACACACATCCCACGGGTGGGCTAATGAATGTGGGATGATGTTTAATGACATGTTTGGAAGATTTTAATTTCCTACAACAGCTGTGCCTCAATGGGGGTATTTGAAAATCTTTTTAAGACAAGCTGATTTTTCACAAAGTTTGAGCAATGCACAGCATATATTTTTGTCTTCATTCCAGTGAAGTGGATTATTGTGCTTAGCACTATCATGCAGGACTGTACAGAACATTGATCCTTCCCTCCTAACAACCTCTTCTGTGTTCTGAAGTCTGTGAAATTTCCTTGCGGGTTATGGGGAAGGAAAAACACTAGGGTTGAGTTAACGTTTTTCTTTTTCTTTCCTTTGGGGAGTCCCATTGATCCAGCCCGACAAATATGAAGGTATCGATGTGTGAGGTCAGAATTGCTTGAGTCTGACACTAGCTCAATGAACATCCAATACAAGCTAAAGTAATAACATAAAAGTTGGCCCTCTTAACGCCCATCAAAATGAGGGCCCCGGTCTTTTGGGGGTTACGATTTATGAGCGTTGGTCTGTTGAAAGAACACAAGATCTGTCTGTAGGATATGTCAGATTAACTTCAACTCAGAGAGGATTTGAGCTGTAAACACTCAGGAGATTGCATGGCTTGTGTGGGCATGATCAGTCATTCACGGGGCTGGAGTGGTGGTGAAGCAGAAGAGGAGACAGTAAGGGCGGAAAACGTCTCAAGGACATGGAATTATTTGGTCTAATTTAAAATGCATCGTTGTGGATTTTACTTAACAGGGTTTAGATGGGAACAGTAAGCATGCAGTGCAAAGTTATGGAGGCTTAGACCTTAGTGGCACATAGACAAGCAGCTATAAATGTATGCCATGCTGGATACAAGCACTGCACATAAGAGATACTTCATTCTTTAAAGGAGTCGGCTTGGTTTTCATGGCGTTTTCTTTCACTATGCAGTTGCTAAAGGTTTTCTCCAACATGACAGCTCATCAAGGTATTAATAGCTGCACACCTCTGCGCCCACAGAGTCTGTGACAGAGTGCACACACAACTGCTATGGGAATGGAGAGTGTGTGTCGGGATCGTGCCATTGCTTCCCTGGATTCATAGGACCTTACTGCTCCAGAGGTAATTACTCAGCTTTAATAATTGCCTTAAATGGTCCCTTCAGACTTTTTAAGGCTTATCAGTTCAGTATTCTTTTAATGGAAAATTGATTTGATAAGTTTAACATGGACCTATTTCACCTAAATTTCAACAAGAATATTACGTCTCTCTATCCCAGCCTTCAGTTCAGTTTGTTTTTACCCCCCCCCCCCCCCCCACACACACACACACACTAATACACACATTTCAGAGTACTAACAATTTTTATTTCCATCTTAATAAAACTGAGCTAAGCTGAATCTGCTTCCACTCAAATTGAAATAAAAAATTAGCTAAATCAATTTCCATCCCTTGAGTTTGACTGATAAATTGGCTCTGCTACAATTAGCTTCTCTTGATTCATAGACCACACAAACATGTGAGAACCAAGAAGTCTGGTTCCTCCAGGGACATTGACCCTGGACAGGTAGCCAGTCCATCACAGAATCTAAAAACAATATGCTAAATATATACAGTCCACATATTAGTAAGGTTTCTGTTGGACACAAATGTAGGAGTTGTTTCTATTTTTGATAATATCTAAGACAACAAAATGCTTTTACTACTTTAAAATATAGATGCCAACATTGTATCCCAAATAAGGTAAAAAGACACCTTTCTCTCAGCTAACATGTGCATGTTGGCATCATATGGGGTTTCACTGCGTAGGCTAGGCACTAATTGGGCCTGGGTTCACAATAGGTCTGTAATGGGCCCATTTTTGTTGACTATATACAATGTAGACTGTCCAATCCAGTTGGGCACCTATTCCCTTGAGAACACAGATCCTTACCTTAACTTTGAAATGTTGAGGTTGAAAGCTCAAATGGATTAAACACAGCAGCTTTGTTGCTCTCATTTCAGTCTTGTTATCTGTGAGAAGTCTTGCTCTCTCCCGTTCTCTTGCAGCCTGACTGAACTGCAGCCATATCTTAAAATCTCAGTGCTCCCTCTGACTTTGTTCTAAACACCTAATTGAGTCTGAAAATAGCTCACAGAGTCATTCGTTACCAGCATCTGCATCTTAGTTCTCAGTAAATAGTGATCAGAAAACATGATAATGATTATAAAGATACATTTCTGATACCAATAATGCTAAAAATCTGCATGATTGTTCCTGAATCCGGCCTCCCAAAAATATTTTGTGCATCTCTACAAAAAATGTTGGAGCTATATAAAGTTTCATTTTTGAGTGTTTAATTTCTTAAAACGAAAACATAATGTAGTCATGGTCCAAACTTGTATCCTTGCATAATTTTGACTCCTCAATCTTGATCTCTTCCCTTAGCTGCCTGCCCCGTGCTCTGCAGCGGCAATGGCCAGTACACCAGGGGGCGCTGTCAGTGCTATAGCGGCTGGAAGGGCACCGAGTGTGATGTTCCTGCGACCCAGTGTATCGATCCTCAGTGTGGGGGACACGGACTCTGTGTGGCGGGAAATTGTGTGTGCAACACCGGCCACAAAGGAGTCAACTGTGATCAAGGTAAGTCAGAGAGAAAAACTCTTCCTGCTGGATTCAAAGCAGACTGAAGCGAAGCATTTCTCTGCGACGCTCTGGGGAAATCGACTCATTCTGCTAGTGAAACAATCAGTGTTTTCAACTCCACCAAGCAAATAATGCTTTGGATGTTGTTATTGATATTTTGTGTATAAATTAACTCTCTCTAAGTGTTAGGATCTCATTGGGGGTACAAGCTTGAACAGATTGCGCTTTGCCCGTCGATGCAGTCACCTACCAGAGGCCTCCACAGATGACGACACCTGTGAAAATCAATCAGTTTGTGGCATCTGTTCCTCTGTCAAGAAAGAGCTGCTTCCTCTTTCTTGTCAGCCTCCCCTCCCACCTCCACCCCTTTAACTCCATTGCATTTAACTTTATTGATCGGCATGCTTATAAAAGGCAATCATCGGCTCAGATTTACATTCGGGAGTTGTTGACCTTACATGGTAAAGCTATTGAGTTCACTAATGAATATGTTGAGGTTTTCATTGGAGTGAAGAAGCATTGGAGAAGAGCAAGAATGAGCTGCATTAGTAGCTCTTAGACTGCTTTAAGGAGCTCCTGCTTGTTTCAATGGTCCTCACAAATATCAAAATGCACAAAAATGAAATCCAGGGCTGGAAGAAAGAATATTTCAGTCAATTCTTTCCTGTTAGTAATAGGTTGATTATGTGACTCATAATTGGCAATTATTAACCTATCATCAGTATAGTGATTGATCATATCAGTCTAGACACTAATTGGGTATTGTTTCACAATGGAGCATAATTATACTGTTTGTATGTTGGAACTACCCTATAATACATTGTAGAGCAGCTAGTTGAACATAGGGTAGAAAATTACTATTGGCAGCAACAATTTCCGCTGTGACTGGCTCGCTATCATCCGGCTCTCAAGGCTTTCCTCTCTGAAAGTGACTTTTGGCTGGTTGGAGATTCTGAGTGGCCAGGGTAAATAAATATGTTTAAATCTAGAAGTGGTAAAAGTGACATAGCTGTCGCCCTCGTTGTGTGTCTCCAGTGGACTGTGTGGACCCGACGTGCTCCGGTCACGGAGCCTGTCATCACGGCGAGTGCCACTGCAACCCGGGATGGGGAGGAATCAGCTGCGAGATTCTGAAGAGCACTTGTCCAGAGCAATGCTCCAGTCACGGCACGTTCAACACCGATACAGGGACCTGCATCTGCGAGGCCAAATGGACTGGAGCTGACTGCTCCATAGGTTAGAAACTATCCATCTCTATCCATTAACCTATTACATGCATTGTGTTAGACGGAAGGTGGCAGTGAATAGATCTTTTTATACAATAGAATAGAGCAGCAAAGTGACAGGTAATAGAAGCAAAGTATAAAAAACTGAATTAAGAATAATACAGTATATGTACATGTAAGACAAAATTACAAACCCAAAGTGCTGTGCCGTTATTAAAAATACAGTGGCATCCTCAGATTTAAATGTGCAACTGAGTAGGATAATTTAAAAATATATGTATATATATATATATATATATATATATGTATATATATATATATATATATATATATATATATATATATGTATATATATATATATATATATATATATATATATTTACATAATGTGCATGTGTAGTTGTGTGCATTAAAAAGTAAACTATTTAGTACATGAAATTATTTAGAAAAAGTTTAAAATATAAATAAATATAAACTGTGAAAAACAGATGTGCTAATAACAGCAGCAGAAATGTTACTTCAAGTGAGATAATCAGTGCAAATTACAGCAGAGATGTAAACATTATTGGGTTTGCTGGGAGCAGTTCTGGTCGTAGAGTCTAACAGCTGCAGGGAGGAAGGACCTACGAAAACGCTCCTTCACGCACCGAGGATGCAGCATTCTGTCACTGAAGGAGCTCTGCAGTTCAGCATCATCTTCATGCATGGGGTGGGAAACTCTGTCCATCAGTGATGTTATTTTACCCAGAGTCCTTCTGTCTCCCATCACCTGCACTGGATCCAGGGGGCGCCCTAGAACAGAGCTGGCCTTTCTGATGAGCTTATCCAACCTCTACCTCTCAGCTGTAGATAAACTGCTGCTCCAACATACTACGCAAAAAAAAGATGGCTGATGCCACCACAGAGTCAAAGAAGGTCTTTAGGTGCGCAGTCCAGTTTATTATTTAGATGAACACCCAAGTACTACAGTTATGTTGCTAACTCTGCAACTACTCGAATCTGTCAGTAAAATGAGAACATTGAAAGTGAGGTGAAAAAACACTGTTTGAACTCGAGGTAATGTCTTTAAAACAGCATATTCGAGAAATAAATGTATGAAATTTACAGGCTTATTCAAGAACTTCAGCAATTAAAATCCCAAGAGTTACAGCTGTTATGTTTGTCCTTCTAAATCGAATATGGTAAATTACTGATTCCCAGATGAATAGCTCTGTACTTTTTCTGTTGAGTGACTCAATTGTTAATCAAGTGTCTCAGCCGTAATTAAATTTTAGTATTTTAATTAATTGAACTTGACAGTTCTAGTGTTTTATACTTTTTCGATGTAATCACTGGAGGCAAGAAGTTGCAGGTTTTCAGATCTCACACACACCCCTGCATCAAAAAAGTTAAAGAAAATATTAAGCTACACAGAAATGAATCTGCAGCCTTTTCTTCCATTTAGTCCTTTTTTTTTATTGATGATTGCGCCATCATGTTTTTCTACACCAACAAGTTCACACCAATCAGTACGGTTAGATCTGTGGAATTATATGTTTTTTTTTCCTGTGTCCTTGGGTAATGTTTCAGCCACGCTAGCACGTAATTGGCACCACATTTCTCCGTATTCAATCCAAATAAACTCCCCCCTCGCTGCGCCAGGCACCAGGTCCACCACACAGCAGACGTATGTGCCTCTACTAACAGGCTGTAAGTTGAAATAACATCTCTGTTGCAGAACACTAGGGTCACATGTGGGTGTCTTATTATTAGGAAAGTTAAGGAATAATTGTTAAACTTGGCAGCACAAGTCCTGATGAAATTATGACAGCAGTCATGGTGATTTATGGCTTCCTTTTAAAAGATCATTAAAAAATAGCCGAGGAAAATCACAGTTTCAGGTGCTCATCATCCATAGTTTTAAAGTATAATTTAGTGAGCGCAGAGAATCATTTATTTTCTAAAATGAATGTGCAACAATTTGAAAAGAAAGGTCTAAATCAATCATATACCTGATTTTCTTCCAATATTTTCCATAAGGAAGCAATAGAATTACTCATTTGTGATGTCCCACTAATTCGTAGTGTGCGCCTGCAGCCACAGTGATAAATGGGAGCGTGAAAGTGAGGTTTTATTCTGTTGCAGCACCCTCGGTGCTCTGTTTTGTGGGCACTGCATTACATTCCTCTATTTTCCAAAGGAAGGGTACTTATTTTTTAGTTGAATAAATAAGCAAGTTTTTTAGTGCATGATTGGCGTGAACGATGGTGTTGATTTGTACAAAATGCATTCGGAAAAATATAACATGCCCTACCGATTCTGGAAATGAACAGTTTTAGATAGATTTTGGCACAATGGAGTTCCTCGAAGTTTCATATCTTCTCCATATAGAGGTGAGAAAATAATCTGACGGTAAACGCTGAAAATAAATCCAACACAAAATGCTTTCCTTGGCTTTTAGCAAACAAATGTTTACATCTGATAGCCACAATTCGCCACGAGTCTCTCATTCTTGGACAGTTTGGGGAACAAACTGAGGAGATACTTCTCTGGGAATGATACTGCCTTATCAGTTTGTGCATTTAATATCGCTGCTGGTTGTTTCCACCTGTCGTCTTTTTCGTTTTTTAGAGGTTGTCGTGTTTTTCCCTTCGACCGCCTCGGCCACGAGAAGGAGCCGTCCAGCCTTGGGAATCAGTCACACCCAGAGCAATTGTCTTTGTCCTTTTAAGCAGACACAACTCAACAGCATCAACTTATTGAAAAGTTCATTTATTTCAGTAGTGCAGTTAAATCAATGAAACTCATATATTCGATTATTCAATCCATCCATCCATCCATCAATCAAACTGTACTTATAAATTGATTTTCATACAAACATTGCAACTCAAAGTGCTTTACAGATTAAAATGACCCCACATAAACCACATTCCCATCCCTTCCCCACAGATTTAAAAGCATGATCACAATGATACCCCCCCTCCCCCCAACCTAACTCCCATGCACACACAGACTCAAGAGCAACAATAAAAAGGGACATTTTTAATAAACACACAGACATACATTTTAAACATTTACTTCTGTTTGCTAGTTATGGCCTACACCTAATAAAAACACAAAATTCTGTTTCTTAAAAAACATGAATATAACATAAGACCAAAAAAGGATTTACAGTAGCTAGTAGCTATAGTTCTAGCTATGTTATAGCCTAAACTACGACAGAGAGAACTCCTGCCTTTACAGGTGTCCAGCCTCTTAATATCCTTGCAATTTTTGCCCTACATATTTTAAAATTAAAGCTGTTCTTGAACCATTTTGAGTAGAGACTGGCTGAGGTCTCTTTGGAAAAGAAAACATTTAGAGCAGGGATAATATGTCTAAGTGCTATTGTTACCAAGTAATATGATTTTTAATACACTGGAAAAGATAAAATTAATTATAATTGTGTCCTTGATAGGAATATATCATTGGAATCACAAAACTCTTAGATTTAGATCGGTGGAGTTAAACCCAGACCCACCGATGGGCCGTAGGAACACTAATGGGCTGGCAAACAGGTTGCTTTAGTTGAGCATGTTAAAGGAAAGTTCATTGGGAGGAAAAAAGCATGGTAGGAAAAGGGAGCCTTCAGAGGATTGTTAAGCAAGGACCATTCAAAAGTTTGGGGAAGATTCAAGTCCTCTTTTCAAATGAAGGAAAATGTTGCTTCAATTTGGAAATTGAGGTACTGGAGTGTGACGGAAGGATGGAGTGGCTCAGAAACCAAAGTGATTCATGTTCAGAGTGACGTTTCCACAGTCAGCGATTATTCGGTGTGCCACGCCTTTATAAGGAGGAAGGTGAGAGACACCAGAACCAACGAGGCAGATGAGATGAAGGCTCCAATGACACACCAGCAGAACCACAGTCCGATCACCTCCATGCCACACTGTACCGATGCAGTAATTCATGCAAAAGGAACCCAAACCAAGTATTGAGAGCTTATACTGTACACTACAAGGACAAAGAAGGTTCACACTTCTGGATTAAAATATTTCTTATTGTTTAGATGTCATGTTCTACCTGAAAATACCTACCAGCAGGAATTCAGGGGTCAGGGATCATAATCTTTCATACTTCATCCTAACATGGATCAGAACCTCAGTACATGGCATTGGCCAGGGCTACACAAATATATAAACAAACCTAAACTTTACAAGAGATTTTAACATTTGATCATATTTCATCTCTGTAAATCAACAAAAAACTTGAGTAAAAATGGATCAGCAATGGTTTAGTGGATGAGCGTGTAACAGAAGCAGACTGGGACAAAATGGGTTGTTTACCGACGTAAAATGGGTGTAAAAGTGATCCTGATCACCAAAATATTAATAAACCTTTTGATATTAACAGGTTCAGCAGCTTCTTTGTGTTATTTAGCAACAGGTAAATACTCGTGACATCTGTTATACATGCATTTCTCACTATTTAAGCCTAAAAATATGCATCCAAATCAATATGTTTTGAACTAATTAAATCATGCTGTGGGTGTGATCACACTCATACAGCTTTGTAATCAACACATGCTGATTGTAGATATAACACATGTTAAGAACAAACCCCTGATTCCTATACTGTTATTCCTCTGGAAATGTGCATATGTTCTTCCTTTGCATGTGTGGACTGAGAGATTAGTTGAAAAAATGATATTTAAAAGAGTCTTGGGTTTCAGCTTCACGTGTGTTGTGGAGAAAAAGAGACATTTTTATCTTCCCGTCTCTTCATTAGTTACCGCCGGTGCATTAGATGGGTTTGCCTTTCGACACAGGTAGGTGTCTTGTTAGTTCAAAGGCTGGCCCCTCCCGTCTGCTATCTGAGGATCGGGTGATTTATGCGCTGCTTCCCCTCTCAGAGATGACTCCTTCTCTGCGTGTCGCATCCGTAGAGGAACACATACTGAGCCAAACAATTAAAAGCAGAAGTTTCAGTCTGCTTCACTCTCTTTAAAAGACTGGAGAATTTTCTGTCTTGGGCTGAACTTCGTCGGGATGGTGCGTTTGAAATAAAAGCTTCCTCTTCAGACATCTTGAAGCAGCATGAAGCCAGTTTGGATGGTGCCCAGGAACAAAGGCATTTGTGTTTGAGAACAGGATTTTTTCCCCCTTGTCTTTTGTGTCCCACTTCATTTAAGGTTTTTTTCTTTAAAAAAGTAATTTCCAATTCTTTTAACGTGTTCAAAAATTTCTAACAACTCCACTTACGCAGCAGGACATCTTGTCAATAGGAGAACCGATAAGTCTGGTTGTGGTGCGGTCCAAGAGTTGGGGAGTTTACCCATCTGGCTGGGGTGGAGGATTCCTTGGTAATTAATGCTGCGGTTCTTCTTCAATTAAATAAACTTTAATTAACAAGCTGTAGCATGGATCGACCGCCCACAACCCCCATCCAGCTCGAGTCAGGTTCATGTTAAAGGCAGATAAACACTTTTGCACTAATGAAAAATTGATTGCATAGATTCTATGAGAAGGAGGTATTCCTTTGGAATTAAATGACTCCCCTCTAGAGGCACGCTTAATATTCTACAGTGTCTGCTCAGCTTAATCAGAACCATCCAAGGTCCCTCAATCGAAGAAAAACTCCATTCAGAGAGCTGGAGGAGACAGACAGTCAAAAATGCCTCGGTAAAAGGGGATGAGTGAGGGCTAAACAGTGGGAGTGGATTGGATTAAAAAAAAAAAAATCAGGAACAAAATGAGGGGCTACTTCATTTGTGGCCTGTTTCATTGTGAGCTGCAAAATGATTCTGGTCCATTGACTTTCTCTGAGGTCCATTTGCCATGCAGTCTAAAAACTTTCCCCTTTGGAGTTGTACTCACTTCCTACAACCAGAACATACTGGAGGTGCAGAGCGGGGAAAAAGTGTCCCCTTCCGAATTTATTCTACTGTTTATTTTTCTTTTTTCTATTTAAATGTTTCAAATCAACCTAATTTCAGTTTCAGACAATATTTTCATATTGATTTAGTTTTTGTTTTTTTTCATTTAGGGATGGACTTGCTGTGGCAATATGGTTCATTGTTCCCAGTGTGCTTTATTTTAATGCCACAGACTCATAGCCTGATATTCCCCTTTAGGATCTGCTGTTAGAGAGGAGAATTCCTGATTCCCTTCAATTCTCTACATCCTGAAGCAGAAGGGCAACCCCAGACCATCACACTACCACCACCAGACTTGGCTGTCAGGTGTCAGATCTTAGTTTTACACCAATTAAAACAGGCCGCACTCTTTTGTCTCGTCATACTACAGAATATTTTCCTTAAAGTCTTAGAGATCATCAAGATGGTTTTTGCCAAATGGGAGACGGGCTTTTATTAGTTTTTTTGTCACAGCTGGTTCTGGCCTTGGAACTCTCCCATTTTTTATGGTTAAATCATGAACTCTGACCTTAGGTGTTCCAGGTTCGTATGTGACACCCTGGATGAGTGGTGGATGAGCTCTTGGAGTAACTTTGGTTGGCTAGCCATCCTGAGAATGTTCACCGTTGTTTTCATGAGTTCTCCACTTGTGGATAATGGTTATCATTTTGGTTCCCTGGATTCCCAAAGCCTGAAAAAAATACTTATTTTCTTAAAGCATTCTGTCACAGCAAAATATCTAAGTTTTAAAGATTTGATTGTAGCTCTTGTTTTCTGTAAAATCGACACGTCTCCATCTCCCATAAGAGCAGAAGCAGCTTGTTGAGCATTAGCTTTAACATGAAAAACTCACCCTCCTTACCAACAATCCATCCAATCGTGTCAATCTTCTGAAGATGGCACATATCTGAAACAGCTGCTCTTCTGTTTGCAGCACTATAAGAAAACATGTTCATTATACATCTCTGAGTCGAGACAAAAGAACCCAGCTTCGATCTGTTAAGACGAGGCAATCGAGGCTTCATCATTTGTTGGAGTGCTTATTTTGGAAGCTTTTCAACATACAGTAATTGCAGTCCTTCATTCTTACAAGCTTTTTAGACATCAACAGGGTTTGTTTCATTTTAATAGAGCTCCACTGATAAATAATGCAATCCACGAAAATGGTTGAGCATTAAACTGTGAAAGCATCACAAACAAAAGTCTGTTTTTATTTCTTTTATTCCAGGGTAGTTATTGAGACAAATGCTTAATGTATGTTGTAAACACTTTCTGATGACAGTCACTTGTTCAAAGGATTGAAGCAGTTTGTTGATTCAATAATTTCAGCCCTCAAAAATTTACTTTTTATTAAATGTTTTCTTTAAGATTTTATTCCATTTGTGTGAAATAGTGAGTTTTCATTAGGCTTTAATGTGCTACAGAGATCTTGTCTTGTTTCTAGGTTGTAAGAAGTGATGGAAACATATTTTTGGCTAACATTTTCACTCAGTAGAGGAAAGGGTATGAAGTTTTTCTGATCTAATAACTAGTTGTGGTGAGTTTTCTTTTCAAATTGTAATATGAAAACACAAGATTTCTCATATTTGGCATGATGTTTGCTTAAGTATTTGAATCACATAATTTTTTTTTTTCTTACAACTCACAAACCTTTGTGGATTTTATATTATACATCTACAAAAGGTTGTTCTTAATTGTACAGCGGGAGCAAATTTACAAATGGTTATTTCTTGTTCAGCCTCCATGAGTCAGAACTTCTTTTCTATTGAGACTGATTTTTTTGCTTATTCTTCTGCTTCAAGCTGTCAGATTGGATGCAAGAAGCATCAGGTTTTTTCTTCTAGTTGCCTCAGACTGGACTTAGATACGGACTTTGACTAGGCCTCTACTATACGAATATGGTTTGATCTGAACAATTTGACTGTAGCTCTGCTGGGTGTTTGAGGTGTCATTGTCCTGCTGGGAGGTGAATCCCTGCACAAGCCTCAAGTCTTTTGTAGTTCTGAAATATTTTCTCAAAGAATTGTCCTGGATTTAGCATCATCCGTCTTCCCATGAACTCCAACCATCTTCCCTGCCGCTGCAGGATATTGCTTATTCAAAAGGTTAGATTGTAGGGGATGGTGTTGAATGGACATCCATGTCTTGGTAGGTCTGTAGTTGATCCATCCTTTGTCCATAATCATTTCAATTCAGTTTATTTATATAGTGCCAAATCACAACACATATCATCTCAAGGCACTGGTTTCCGTGCTCACCACAGCACCGAGACTGTCCTGGTCAAAGTTTTCAATGACATCCGCATAAATACAGACTGTGGTAGAACCACAGTGCTGGTTCTGTTGGTCCTCAGTGTTGATCATGATATATTATTGGAATGACTGGAGAGCTGGGTCGGACTCTCTGGTACAGGACTTGGCTGGTTTGAGTCTTACCTAAAGAACAGGGACTTCTTTGTTTCAATAATAAACTTTTCATCAAAACAAACAGAACTCACATGTGGGGTGCCCCAGGGCTCCATCCTAAGTAGAGCACATCACCCCAGTTCTAAAGTCCTTACACTGGCTCCCTGTAGCTCAGAGAATAGACTTCTAAATACTCCTACTAGTTTATAAATCATTGAATGGCTTACCACCAAAGTATGTTGAAGATCTACTGTTACTATAGCAACCCCCCAGACCACTCAGGTCCTCTAATTCCAGTCTACTCAACATCCCTAGAATCAGAACCAAACATAGAGGAGCAGCTTTCAGTTTCTATCTGGAACAAACTTCCAGACAACTGCAAAGCTGCTGAAACACTGAGTTCTTTTAAATCAACAGGATGTTTCTAATTTTAGCAATATTTCTGAGGTGAAAGAAGGAAATCCTAGAAACCTGTTTAATATTTGAATGTCATGTATTGGTCATCAATAACACTGAGGTCCTTTATGTTATTATTGGAGGCCAATTTAAAACCATCCAGAGGAAGTGATTGACATTCAGAGGATGGATTGAACCGAGCTCTGTGGGATGTTCAGAGATATTTCAGAACCAACCCTGCTTTCAACTTCTCCACAACTTTCTCCCTAACCTGTCTGCTGTGTCCCTACTTCTTCATGATGCTGGTTGTTCTCTAACCGTCTCTAACGAACCTCTGAGGCCAGAAACAGAACGACACATGCTTTTATTTCCATTTAACAATAGAACCTTTCTTGTGTTGGCCTTTCATGTGAAATGGCCATAAAGTGAGTTGTGGTGGTAAAGTGACAAGATGTGAAAAAGCCCAAGGTGTATGAATATATTTGCAGCCCTCCATATCAGAGGAAACAAAAATAAAAATGTACCTAATTCTCCGAGCTTAAACATCCTGCATAACCTGAGTCGGGATCTGAAGTCCTTCATGCAAAATATTGCAAATGCAAATGTGGCAAACTGTAATAATTACTGGTCATTTTGAATGATATCAGGCCTTTGAATGCTTCCAGTCACCTAATAGAGAAAGTGTTGCAAACACATTTTGTTGACTTTTGAACTTGTTGGCCCATTTTAACAGTTGGAGCAAACACTTCTGAGGAAACATCAGATAGAGGTTTTTTTTTGGTTTGTTTAGTAGTGGCAGAGAAAGTGGTGGCGGTGGGGTGAGGGGTTATAGTACACAAGATGCATGTTTCAACAGCTTTCTTGTTTCTGCAACAGAGGTGTGTGTGGTGGACTGCGGCCCCCACGGCTCCTGCATCGGCGGTGCGTGTCAGTGCGAGGAAGGCTGGACGGGACCCGAATGCGAGCAGAGGGACTGTCACCCACGCTGCATCGACCATGGAATCTGCCGCGAGGGCAAGTGTGACTGCCACCAGGGCTGGACCGGCGAGCACTGCACCATCGGTGAGCCACGGTGACACACACTCCTACACACGCTTCCCAGAGAGAGCCGAGCCCCCCGGGGAGATTCATCCATTGGCAAGCATAAAAGGGCAACAACGTTGGGAGTGTGAATGCTGGTATTTTCAGGAAGGGTTTCAGGCATTAGATCATGTTCTACTTCTGCTGCTGCCCACCCTCTCATGAGTTGTTTTTGGTGACGTTTTCCGTGCGCACAGCTGTACCTCTGTAACCGAAACAATCAGAGGAGCCAGGACACGGCCAGTCAGACTTACTGCAAACCGTAAAGGCATTAATACAAGTAATCGTCTGAAATTCTTGAATATTAAATTACCTCAAACTTATTTGTTGCCTGAAGTTTAATGACAAAAAAGGAGCCTAATTTCTATCATGTGTGATGAACAACAGCATAGAGAGTAATTCAGTCCAGGTTTCGCTGGTCTAGCTTTTGCAGTTTTCATGCTTCAATAAGTCTAAGCTAATGTTTTGAGTAATAAAAACAAACAAAAAAATCTCTTTTAAGTAAAGAATAATCCGGTTCAAATGAAACCAGATCTGGATAATGGGGTTCACATTTGTTAAACATTCCTTAAATGTTGTGTCTTGAATAGACAGTGCTCGCTCTGGTTTGTCTTGTTAAGTGCTGTGCCTTCCACTGAGGTGTGCCCACTCCTCAAAAACTAGACACACAATTAAATCTCATTCAGCCACAAATGTCACAGAGCTTTATATTTTACGTGCCTCCTCCTGACACAGAGGCACCCTGGGTGAAGAGCCATATCACTCACATCAAACACCAGGAACATACTGTATGACATGGTGTTCTGAGTTCATGTTTATGTTTAGATTATATAAGTTACTTCTTTAGCAGCTTTGGGTCGCACCTTGACCTTCACCCAGGCTGTTTTTATTTATTGAAGTTATTAAAGTTTTATTAAATATTAGCAGTGATGTTTTTTGTTTTTCTCTAAAGTCAGTGACCTGCTGACCCATATGGAAATATATTTTCCACTGCAGTTATCCTCCAACTGCAAGGTGTAGCTTTTATAAAGAAAATGATGTGAACTGAAATATTTAAAAAAAAATTTATATTTTTTTTAAAGATTATCATTTCAATCTTTAGCAGGACAGGTTGTGGGAAAAAAAGAATTTCTGTGAACATGTTAAATATACATGTGGTAAAAATATATCAGTGAAAAGAATATTGGTATTTGCTTTTCTTGATCAGGCGTTTGTCTCTTTTTTTCACTGTAAACACACTCCCTTCAAAAGAACCACATATTAACTTTGTAATTTATCTAAAAGATTTATGTATTCCACCTCTTAGACTGCTAAAGTGGGGCTTCTGTATTAGTGAGTCAAGGGCAGGTATTAAGGGAGCCACAAAGGCATGGGAAGGCCTCTTTGGAATATCATTTTTTCCAAAATAGCAGTGCTTCACCTGGCATTAATGAGGATAATGAGTTCTGAGATGCCACTTCTTATTGACCTTTATCTCAAACTTCCTCCATATCTTACCCTCTGTCAGAGGTCCTGTAGTTAAACCTTGACACCCAGCCTCAGATGCCGATCTCCCAAGTGTCATCTCCCTGCCTCTCGATGACAGCACATCAGCCGCGAAACAAAAAAGAGCCGACCCTCCAAACTCTTGAGTCGTAATTACGTATTTACACGTTCTCTCTCAAGCGATCCCCTCTCTGGAGCGTAGGTCCACCTCTGAGGGGAGAGGAGATTGCAGTGAGGGAGTTGTTGGAAGGGTCACATTCCTGATCTTATTAATCTTTCCCTCCTCGGGGGCCGCCTCTGCACGTCATCCATTTTCTCTTTCTTTTCTTCTGTTCAAGGCTCCCGTCAGGAAAGTAACTCCATGCTTTGGACTTCCATGAATAGGCAGCGCACTACCTTTTCTTTAAAGAACTTGGAGCTTATTTTGTCTTTCAAACTCTGAATAACCGCCATTTGCACAAAGCGCCTTTTAATCACATTACATGGTCAGCGCCTGAATGGAGCACTTCCTTGGTCATTCTTTTTCACAAGAATCTAGATCCTGTTTTATATGCAAGGCTTACACCATTGTCAACTGCTTTCTCTGCACCGCAGTTTGCTGCTTGAATGTGAAAAAACTCATTTCAAACTGGAGGAGTCTAAAGTCAGATATAAAATAAAATCGCTGAGGTGGAGATGATCAAAAGTTGCAACAAAATATATATATATAATAATAATAATAAAAAGCATAGAGCTGTGCTTCGGGATCCATTCACATTGGGAGCTTAGGCCGTCCACATGCTGATAAGCAGACAGAGAAATGTTTTGATGCAGACCCCGATGAAACTGATTCATATATGGTCCGAAAACAAAGAGAAGACAAACTGAGTATGTTTTAAATAGGAAAAAGAAGATGGAGGTTGCCAACAAAGGCTTCGTTTCGCTCAACGCAAGCTGCAGAATTGATTTTAGGTTGGTTTTATAAACATAAATATATTCATAAATCAAGGCCCTTTCACCCATGGGGACATTTATTATTCTGATTAATTGCTCCAGCTTTATTTAAAAAGTTGTTGTTTTTTTTTACTCCTCTTGCTATACTAGAAAGAAGCTTGTATAACTCTAGCTGCTGTTACTTCTGTCCATTCCTCTCTGATAGATTTTCTCTTAGCTTCTTTTCACACATACCTTTGCCTAACTCACTGGTATATGCATTCTCTTCTTTATTCCATGTTTCTATGCCTGTCTGCCTCCCTCTCTGTCTCTTTCCGACTCCGTCTTGGCTTACACGTGTAGCCTTGGATTCCAGAGTATCAGGTAAAAAAAATCTCTTTTCACTTTGTGCTAAACTTCTATCTTCATGTGAATTATTTTGTTGTGTACTTCTAATCAAACTGAACACCCATGTTTTGCTTCAGAAAAATGTGAACCCTTTAAAGCAGAAAATTGGTGAACTTGCATCTCGCTCTGTTTCATTAACACTTGTCATACCGGTAAACCTCAATAAATTAGAATATCCTTTAAAGTTCCTTAATTTGAGGAAATTAGAATTAAAAGCTGAAACTGTTTAGCTGTGTAACTGTTTATTTCTTTTCTAAGAATTTTGTCTAAAGGCTAATAAAAAAACTACTTTCAGTTTATCAGAAAATGTAATTATTACTCAAGGCCAACAAATATGGATTTTTAATAAAACATGTCAGCCTGCTGAAAAGTATGTGCATGTACTGTATGATATATGCACTCAATACTAGATTGGATCTCCTTTTGCATGAATTACTGCATCAATGCTGTGAAGGATATTTGTACTTTTGGCAGTTTAGGCAGCTGCCAGGTCCTGCTGGAGAGTGAAAACGAGCGACTCCATAAAGCTTGTCGGCAGAGGGGGAACCATGACCTGCTCTAAAACGTGCTGGTAAAGGGCGGCGCTCACTTTGGATTTAATCAAACACAATGGGCCAACAGCTGCAAATGAATCGTCTCCCCAAATCCTCATTGACTCTGAAAACTTCCTTCTGGACACGAAGCGCCTGTGATTCTGTGCCTCTACACTCTTCCTCCGCACTCCGAGACCTTGATTTCATATCAAAATGCTGACATTTATTTCATTTGAAAAGAGTACTTGAATCTTTCCTAAACTCTTGAATGTGGTTTGCTTCAAAATCCTCCAAATACTGTGGTTCTCCTTGTGCAGCTTTCTTCGGCACACTTTTTTTCCTTCCACTAAACCTTCCATTAACCTTCCTGCTTGGATATAGCACCATCTAAACGCCCAGCTGATTCAGCATTTCCAGATGGAAAGTGTTAATGACAGGCAGTTTATTATCGTGGCATGGCACTTCTCTATTAAAATCATTTTTTTGTTGATCTTATGTAATACTCAAATTTCCTGAGAAACTGAAATTTGACTGTTTATCACCTGTAAGCTATAATCATAAACAAATGTGCTTAAAATATACCACTCTGTGTGTAAACAGTCTAATAAAGTCAATTTCTTAAAATGAAGTTTCTGAAATAAACAAATAGTTCAGAGTGATATTCTAATTTTTTGAGTTGCTCCTGTATGCTGTCACTCAAGGCTAGTATTAACAATCATCATAAATACTTTGATTGACATTCTGCAGTGGAGAGGTTGAAATTAGACACCAGCTAAAAGGTGGTGAAAACAACAATGTCGGAGGCAACGACCTGCAGAACCTCTTCTCCAGATACTGAAGCTATGTTTGCAGGCAGCTGTGTGCCCAGACACACGTTTCTTCCACTTTTTCCTTTTGCAACTTACTCTAAGTAAATGTGTTTGCCAGTCTTAGCACACTGCCACCGCAGAGATAAGTAATTTTCTTTTCCAAATGTTTCCCTTTCCTCGGATGTGTAATAGGAGCAGTCAAGATAGGATATAAAGGTAAATTGAACCACTACCCCCACAAGGGAGATTGTCATGAACAATCCCTCCCTGCTCTCTGTCTCTCCTAGCACGGCGTATATACACCTGTTTTATGTCCCAGTCGATCATAATGTTTCTGCTGTGATCCTGACCCCCTCCCCCCCACCACGATATGTCCCCTCATCTCCTGTCCGTCTGAACCAGTCTCACACGAGACCACCCCCTCCCTCCTCCTCCACTGTCGTTCCCTGTGTCTGCCAGATTAAACGCCCAGAACTGGTGTGGTTTAGTCATGTTTCGGCTCCCTGTCTTCACCCTCCATTAGAAGGAATGCGATCTGGCAGCAAGTGCACTGTTTTCTGTAAATGTGGAGACTCCTGACTTCCCCCCTTCCTTTTCTTCTCCCACTTCCCCCTATTTACATATATACTTCCTTCTCCCTGTGATGTTGCCGTTACTTCACATGAGTGTTTCCAACATGTGCAGCGAGCTTCTCTGGCTAATTATTTGCTGGGAAAGTCGATGAAACACGGAGTGAAGGATTAGCAGCCGCTCCGATATAAACTGTAGACAGAGTTCCTGGTCTGGAAAAGTGGAAGAGTTGGAAATTCACAGCACTGGAAAAAATCTTCATCCATCCATCCATCTATTCATCCATTCATCTATTCATCCATCCATCCATCCATCCCTCAATCATCCATCCATCCATTCATCCATCCATCCATCCCTCAATCATCCATCCATCCATCCATTCATCCATCTATTCATCCATCCATTCATCCATCTATTCATCCATCTATTCATCCATCCATCCATCTATTCAACCATCCATTCATCCATTAATCCATTCATCTATTCATCCATCCATCCATCCCTCAATCATCCATCCATCCATTCATCCATCAATCCATCCCTCAATCATCCATCCATCCATCCATTCATCCATCTATTCATCCATCCATTCATCCATTCATCCATCTATTCATCCATCCATTCATCCATCTATTCATCCATCCATTCATCCATCCCTCAATCATCCATCCATCCATCCATTCATCCATCTATTCATCCATCCATTCATCCATTCATCCATCTATTCATCCATCTATTCATCCATCCATCCATCTATTCATCCATCCATTCATCCATCCATCCATCCATCCATCCCTCAATCATTCATCCATCCATCCATCCATTTATTCATCCATCCTTCCCCCAATAATCCATCCATCCATCCCTCAATCATTTATCTATCCAACCCTCCATCCATCTATTCATCCATCCATCCCTCAATCATCCATCCATCCATTCATTCATCCATCCATCCATCCATCCCTCAATCATCCATCCATCCATCCATCCATCCATTCATCCATCTATTCATCCATCCATTCATCCATTCATCCATCTATTCATCCATCTATTCATCCATCTATTCATCCATCTTTTCATCCATCCATTCATCCATCTATCCAACCCTCCATCCATCTATTCATCCATCCATCCCTCAATCATCCATACATCCATTCATTCATCCATCCATCCATCCATCCATCCCTCAATCATCCATCCATCCATCTATTCATCCATCCATTCATCCATCTATCCAACCCTCCATCCATCTATTCATCCATCCATCCCTCAATCATTCATCTATCCATCCATCCATTTATTCATCCATCCTTCCCCCAATAATCCATCCATCCATCCCTCAATCATTCATCTATCCAACCCTCCATCCATCTATTCATCCATCCATCCCTCAATCATCCATACATCCTTCCATCCATCCATCCATCCCTCAATCATTCATCTATCCAACCCTCCATCCATCTATTCATCCATCCATCCCTCAATCATCCATCCATGCCTCAATCATCCATCCATCCATCTATTCATCCATCCCTCAATCATCCATCCATCCAACCCTCCATCCATCCCTCAGTCATTCATCCATCCTTCCATCATCCCTCAATCATCCATCCATCAATCCATCATTACATTATTTATAGAAAAGTGTTACATTTGAGAAAAGTTCATGTAACTATAGAAATATATGCTTGAAAAATAAGTTATTTATATAAAAATATGCAGGAACTCTGTGTACAGCTATTATCCAAAGAAAATCAATTAAGTTATAAATAAGGAAAAGTAAAAAGTTTGTATTCATAGCATCAATTCAGATGGAATCTATCTACAATAATTCTCTTCTGATGTCCCCAAAATCTCAGTTTTCCATTCACTCCCATTATTCAACTAACAGCAAGTGAAATATTTCACCCTCTTTAGTCTCTTGTTTCCCTTTTCTCTCTCGTTGCCCCTTCAACTCATGTGAAACGACCGTAACTTTTCACACACACCCCCCATCCCCAGTACCATCAGAGGTGTATCGTACTGTATGTTCACTCACTTCTGTCTTCTATCATTCTTACCCCTCTTCCTCCCCTATTTCCACTCTCACGTGCCCTCTTCTGCTCTTGTCTCCTCACTCCTCCCTCTCCCTTCTCCTTCTCTCCCTCGTTTGCCCGGCCGTCTCCGACTCCGTGCGTGACGCTTTGACAGACGGCTGCCCCGGGTTGTGCAACAACAACGGAAGGTGCGTCCTGGATCAGAACGTCTGGCACTGCATCTGCCAGTCCGGATGGAGGGGGCTCGGCTGCGACGTCGCCACCGAGACGCTCTGCTCTGACGGAAAGGATAACGAGGGAGGTAGGAAGAAGAAAATGAAGAGTGCAAATTGTCAAAGAAGAAAGAACGCACGTGGAACCGTTATTGCACCAGACAGGAAAATGGCTTTTGATCCAGCTCCTTAGTGACACGGAAAACAAACAAAACAAATCAATCATACATAAAACATCATTGAGAAGAATATGCAAATACAGCAGCAGTGCAGATTGTTTAAGCAGCACGCTTTACAATAAAAAGAACAATTACAGAGAGGTTGACATATGTATAATAAATACTCCACAAGCTGGATTTCCAGTAAAAACACTTCTTTGACCAATTACAAGCCGCCGAACTTTCCCATTTCTTGAGGGATACGGTGAAAATGTACTTTGTGTCACATCAGGATCTCTGCCCTTACTTTGATGCACTTAAGTTCATCTAAGGAGTCATCTGTGCTTATCAGCACTCAAAACGGCATCAGGGGATTAAAACCTCGATTTTTCCAGGTCATCAAAGCTGCCTATCCCGACTGTCTCCCTGGTTTGTGTTTTTTTTTCCCCTTTCTCAGATGGCCTTGTTGACTGCATGGACCCAGACTGCTGCGCTCAAATCTCCTGCCAGGGTCAGACCTACTGTCGCGGCTCCACTGACCCGGCTGCGGTCGCCGGCCAGGGTCAGAGCGCCGCCGCCGCCCAGCCGTCGTCTAAAAGTTTTTATGATCGGGTCAGTTTCCTGATCGGCCCCAGTGGCAGTCATGTGATACCGGGGGATAACCCTTTCAACAGCAGGTAAGCAGCTTAACACGCCACTGACACCTGCTTAATTATTTGCCTCACGCTGGCTGTTTGCTGTCTAATCACCGGTGTGAGGGAGGCACCTGTGGTTGTGCAGCCGGAGTGTCACGAGTGTCACACATATTTGTCTTTGGAGTCAAGATGACGAGTTTGTTTACAGCAGTTTAGCTGCCAGAAGTGACAAGTAACTCAGGAGTAGCTTGTTTTTCTCTTTTCAAGCCGTCCTTATGGCAGAGAAACATGAGCAGATATTTTGCTAACACCACTGAAGTCCAACTTGCGACCCGGGGGCCATTTGTGGCCCTGGTATGATTTGATTGATCACAACTCCTGAATGACATAAATTTGGTCAGGCAACTCAGGTGGTTCATGCAGATTCCAAAACCAGGTTACTTTGTTTGTTGCATTAAAATATTGTTCGTTTAGTTTATCGAATAAAAATGAAAAAAAAGCAATATTAATAAGAAGATAATTGAGGTTTTGTGGCCTCCTGAGTACTTTAAACTTGACATTATGGCCCCCTTGGCAACAGGTAGGACACCCCTTGCTTACACCAGGCTAACAGTAAGATTTTATATATTGGAAAGTAAAGAAAACAGTGTGCCAATGTACCAGATAACTGCTTTAGAAATCTTTATATACATATTTTATCTTCAGTGGGCCGGCCGTCACAGATTTGTAGATCTGAAGCTGCAACTCTTAGATACAAGAAAAATATTTGATATTAGCAGGAAGGCTTTGTTGGTTGAAGCTGTTCCTCCGACAAAAGAACATCAAATGCAGTCAGAACTTTATTCAGTAAGTTATCACTGGATAAAAATTTTATTAAAAGTCTGCATGTGAGCTTTATTGTGTGGTGTGCAAGTCTACACAGTTTTCATTTTAGTATTGAGTTTTTCCTTTAGTTTATGAATCATACATTTGATGCGTTCAGTGTTCTTGTGTCAATGGTTTTTTGTTGCTTAGTTGTAGCTGAGAAAAAAAAGCTGTTTTCAAAACAGCTGATTTGTGATACTTTTAAAAAGGACAAAATACATTATTTTAAAATATGAATATTTGTTGTAAGGGTTAAAACATCTTTAATGGAGTGCCTCTTGGTTTTTTACATTTTCTTGAAAATATATTTTTGATTATTTCTGATGTGCAAGGTCATTTACCTAATTAAACATATTTTATTTATTGATTTATTTGATTAATTAATACATTTTTATATTTATCTGTGAAAGATGCTAAATACAATAAATGAGGCTACTTTACTATGTATTCATCTATTTTTTATTTAATTATATTTCTTTTTAATTATATTCCCTAAATGTGTGTTTAAATATGCAAATATTAATTGACTTATTTTACTATCTAACCATTTATTTATTTATTTAATTCATTCATTTATTTTTTTGCTGTGAAATATGCATAGTAAATAATGCTACTTTTCTATTTAATTATCTATTTATTTGTTTGTTTAATTATACTTTTTATATATATATTTACCATATTCGTTGTTTAAATAAATACCAACTTATTTATTTAATTATTTATTTTAATATGTATCCATTTATTAATTTATTCAAATATTTTCCTATTTATTATTTTCTTTGTTAATTTCATTATCTACCTATGTATTTATTTAGTTATTTATTTAGATAGTTTAGTTATTCATATTTATTTTTTTATTGCTATTTCATACACAACTGGTACGTAATTTTAGTTAATGTTGACTCTCATAAACCTTTTTCATATCAGAATTTTCCAAACTCTTTACAGATAATCCACCTGGCTGACAATATGCCCATACTTTTTATTCACCTTCCATCTAGACCTTAGGTGTAAGGCTGTTTGTCAAAGATAAAGGAACTGATTGAATAGTTGATGTGAAGGACAGAAAAGACCATAATTTGTGGCACATCGACGTGTGAAGCAGGAGACAGTAATTATTTTAATAAATAGGAACCTATTGCACTCAAATTTGCACAGAAACAGAAGTTTTTTTGGGGGGGACTGATGGAGAGGAAAATGATTACCAACTGTGTGCTGAAGACTTTGGGATTATTTCATCCAACATTTTATAAAGTAATCCTTATGTAAATAGCTTGCTTTACTCAAAATATAGAATGAGGCGATTCCCCTCAGCCGGGTTCTCAGTAATCCTCATCCTCATTGTCTTGAGCTTACTGTCGATTTCATGTCTGGCTGTGGCATTAGCTCTATTGCTCAAACATTTCATTTGGCTTTTTATCTTTTCTCCAAAGTCAGTTCTATAGACAAAAACAGAACTTTAGTAGCTCCACAAACATGCTTGCTGCTAGATGTGACATTAATTACCTTTTTTTCCCCACATTGTAACTCCTGTGGAAAAAAATCCACTTTATGCATGAATGCTTTTGAACAGAAAAAGTAGAACTTAGTGGTGTTAGTTTGTTTCAAAGCTCATTTTGATGATATTCCTGGATATAAAGAGAAGTTTGCTTTATAAAGAAGTATCTGAATCTATGGAACAATGACGATAAAAAAGACTTCCCTCCGCAGCAGCGACTGTTAGTCAGAGTGTTTGATGTGGGACAGAAGAGAAATTGGAAATACTTAGAGGTCATTCGTCTCCTTCGGTTTTCTTCCAAGAAGCCGTTGTGTGATCCAACAGAAGGCGAGCCGGTTTCAGTGTGTGGTCTGGTTTCAGAACTTGGGCAGTAAACTTGTCTCTTGTATACCAGAGAGAATAAAACATGTGTTGTGGCGTAGCGTCAGACAGCCCCCCCCCCCCATCCCCCATCCCAGCCTTCTCCTCCACAACAGTTCCCCAGCCGTATCGCATGTCCCCACACAAGTCTCCCACTGGGTTTTCAGATGGTGTTTTTCTGCAGCCAGTGTGGGACAGTGACAGATAAGAATGCATGTACTTTATGATTCATTTCTGGAGTTTCAGCAGGCGGTGTTGCTTTGCGTTTGTTTATGGGCTTCAGTTCTCGCATCATCCGTCTGCCTCTCCAAAGATTAATAGAGACACGGGGGAAGAAAGAGGGAGCCTTTGCTGGAGCTCTTAAGTGGCCTTTTTTTTGCTGTTTTCTTTTCTTTTTTTTAATCCAGCAAATAACTGAGAGCACACGGTCACGCAAGGAGAGAAATAAGAGAGGGGCTCATGCTGTTGATCATCCCTGTCTCGTATATGTAATGACCTGGAGATAGAGCGGCCAAATGAGCACTTTTTATCCACCGATGACAAATTCAGCAGGTACGCCTTTAAAATTCCCTCTGAGGTTCAGATATGGCGAATGAGTAAATGTTGATGGAGAAATATTACATTGTCTGGTTCTGTTTTACCTTCGAACACAGGTCGGACCAAACAAATTACTCCACAAGCATGAATTTGGGAATGAGAGTCGGTGTTAGATAAGTTCTACCTGAAAGCTTCGCAGTCATGTTGAAAAATGGTCAAGGATGCCGGTAGCTTAAATCATGCATGAATCTTCTGCGTCTGTGATTTATATTTTAAAAAAACGAAGAAAAAAAAACCTGTTTTCTTTTTCAGGTGAAAGTAGGGAAAGGGAAGCTGCCGGAGGAAAGCTTTTTGACCAGAAGCAAATCCATTTACCAGCAGGAATAATATGTGAGGGGTTGGGTGAATGAATAATGCCCTCCCATACAGAAGACTAACTACCACTGTGGTGTGCTGAAGTGAAGTATTTAACCCCCCTATCTGCTCCAGAGGCATTCATGTTTGGTCAGCAGTGGGAGGTGGGTTATACAAAGCAACCCCAGAGTGCGGATGTTGGCAAAAGTACTCACTGAAAATGTTTTGGGGTTTTTGTCTGAAAAATCTCTTCTGCTTATTTGAAAATAGGTCTTTTTTTTTCTAAACAGAAAAACTTCATATTTTGACATTTTCAGGGCTGAACATTTTGTGTTTTCTGAATATAAATTGCATCTCTGCTTTCAACTTCTAAGTTCACCTTTCTAAACCTTTCTTGGTTATCCTCCTTTGTTTTCTAGCCGTGCTTTTCCTTTCAGGGAACCCTTGTTGTTTTTGTCTTTTGCGACACTTTGCCTCGGGCGTTGTATTTCGTTGTTCTGAATTGCTGTAAAGTGCCTCTCGACACGTCAGCCACCAAGCATTTTGGCTTCTTACATCAAGAGGGTATCTGTAACAGAGCTGAAGAGCTTGTAACACAGTTTTTGTCAATGTAATGTCTGTCATCATGAGTATTACCACTGATATTTTTAAAGCTTGCTGCCATGAAACTCTGGTATGACACAGGAAAAAAGGAGCTTTTTGGGACCAAACATGCTTTCCTGAATAATCATGTGTGAGTCACCGTTCTTTCAGATGCAATTCAGAGAAACATTTTCATTTAGCAGCATCCGACTAAAAAGGATGTTCATTCTCAGAACTTATTTTTTTGCCCTTATTACCACACTGACATTACATTGCAGTCTGAGCATCTAACTGCCAAATCTTGTTTGGCTATTATTACACATTTCAGGTTTCACTTTCACTTGAGACACACCAATCATCCCTTTAGAGCTTTCTCCCAGTCTGACATGTCTGTTCTAATTATATTTCCCTCTGAGATCAATAAAGTATATTTGAATTGGATTGGATTGAACAAACTCATTTGTGTAAATTCTGTTTCAATTCTGGAAATATTTTTTTTTTTATCCCACAATTTTTTCCCATTATTTATCACCCAGTGCTCCTTAGTTCAGGTCCTGGGATTCCACTCTCCCTCTGTGCCGGGCCCGGGAGGGGCCCCACACTGAAACCCAAGCCTCCTTCGTGCTTGGGGAGGGGGCAGGCCCTTCTTTTCACCCGACGGGGTGGGGTTTCTCCGGCTGGACGCACCCACAGCGTCCCCGGCGGTAATCGAACCCCGGACCTTCTAGCTGTGAGGTGAGCCAGGCTACCAGCTGCGCCACCGTGCCCCCTTCTGGAAATAATTATAACAATAATTGATCATAAAATAAAGAAAGGTCCTGGACTAGTTTTAAACTCAACTAAGGTATTAAGGCATTACCAAATTATCTCTTTGGATACATCAAAGCCCATGCCCTTAACCTTTATATAATATTTACTGAAATCAAAAACAAAAAGTGCATCAAAGAACATGTTTGACGCTTTTATAGGCCAGAAAAGGTGGGAATTTGTCATTGGGGAGAGAAATCTGATTTTTCAGTATTTGACCTTCAGATCAATGGTCAAAGCCGATCAAGCATAGAAATTGGCCAATATTGATCACTGGCCAATTGACTGGTGCAACATTAACCTTTACCTTAGTGTGTTGCGTAGCTGATTGTGCACATAAACCAACAACACAGCTAAACCTTCACACCGTTTTTCTCTAACAGAGTTCTGTCGTCTGTCCGGGTATCTTAGAAAAGAAAGGTGTGGGGCTGGTTGCCTTGCGGTGTCAGGGGCAGATTTACTCTTACTAACGAGTGAACATAGGATCTTCCCCCCATTGCACAATACGCTTCATTAAAACAATGGCACGACAGGCAGCAACTTACAGAGGCGACAACAATTATAAAGAGACAAAGATGAAAATGATTGAAATGAAATGTTTCTTTTTTAAAGGGTAGCGGGGCAAACATAACATAATGGAAATAAAAATGGTACTGACAATAACAGTTTTAATAAATACCATAAGAAATATTTGCATGATGCACATTAAGTGATTTGTTTGGCAAAAGAAAATATTAGATTATAGACAAAGATTATAGAGTCCTGAAGGCCTGTGCACAGCAGCTCTGTGGGATTCTGCAGCACATCTTCAACCTTAGCCTAAGTCAGGAGAAGGTTCCAGTGTTGTGGAAGACATCCTGCCTTGTTCCAGTACCAAACAGAACTCACCCATCAGTCATCAATGACTATAGACCTGTTGCCCTGACATCCCACATCATGAAGGTCCTGGAGAGACTCCTGTTGGCACCCCTGAGTAAGCAAACAAGAACGTATCAGGACCCACTGCAGTTTGCTTATCGCTGTGGAGTTGGAGTTGAAGATGCAATCATCCACCTACTTCAACCAACCCACTGTCATCTGGACAAAGCAGGCAGCACTGTGAGGATCATGTTCTTTGATTTCTCCAGTGCATTTAACACAATTCAGCCTGATTTTCTTTATCAGAAACTCCTGAAGACACAGGAGGAGCCCTCAACAATCGCCTGGATCAATGACTACCTGACAAACAGACCACAATTTGTGAGACTGAATAATTGTGTGTCAAACCAGGTGGTCAGCAGCACAGGAGCACCACAGGGGACCGTACTCTCACCATTCCTTTTCACTCTGTACACCTCAGACTTCCAGTACAAATCAGAGACCTGTCATCTGCAGAAATACTCAGATGACTCTGCAATTGTCGGGTGTATCAGAGATGGACAAGAAGCTGAATACAGAGAGCTGGTGGACCGCTTTGTGACACGGTGTGGAAACAATCGTCTCACCTTGAATGTGAACAAAACAAAGGAGATGATTGTAGATTTCAGAAGAAACAGGGATAAGTCAAATACTGTTTCCATCATGGGAGAAGAAGTGGAAGTGGTTGAGGAGTATAAATACCTCGGAGTTCACCATGTCAACAGACTGGACTGGAGACTGAACAGTGAAGCCGTAATCTCTTCAGCCATCATCTGTTGGGGTAGCAGCATCAGAGCCAGGGATTTAAAAAGGCTAAACAACCTGATAAAGAAGGTTCTGGTTCTGTTCTGGGGACGACTGTGGAAAATCTGGAGATGATGATGCAAAGAAGGATTCTTCATAAAATCAAAAAGATTATGGACAACCCTGAGCATCCTCTTCATGAGACAGTCATACAACAACAGAGCGTCTTCAGTCGGAGGCTTCTTCAGTTTCGCTGCAATACAGACCGCTACAGGAAATCCTTCCTGCCCACAGCCATCATCATCTACAACAACTCCTTAAAGAATTAATTATATGAGCTATACCAACACTTAATTTCCCTCTGGGATCAATAAAGTATTTTTTTGAATTGAATTGAATTGAATTGAATTGAATTGAATTGGAAAAAAAGGGAGGTCAATCAAAGCACAGTGGATCTCTTTTAACAGATGCATTAGAAGAAAAGAGCGAACGTAGAACATTTAAGCTAGAATGGAACAAGCTGTGCTGCAACAAGGTGCAGTTTGCAACATTAAATGTATGTTGGCATGTAGGACAGCACTTTGCAAAACTCTTCAAACTCTAGTCATGTTAAAAATAATCGAGCAACACAAAGGAAGCACAGAACAGTCAAACAGAAGCCCAAGTTTGTTAAAAAATTTACAAAAAAATAAATCCAATAAGTGTGACCTGCATTTGTATTCAGCCCCCTTTACCTCGATGTCATTAAATAAAATCAAATTTCCTAATTCACAAATGCAGAGAACGTGTCAGTCCATCAAAGAAGGAGTTTTGCATTTGTGCCAAACTCCTTTAATGATCAGACCAAGAGGCCAATGGTTACTACGGAGGAGGTCCAGAGATCTACATATTGGGGCGATTGGGGCTCGCAAGGTAGAGTAGTTGACCTGTAATCAGAGAGTTGTAGGTTCAATTCCAGCTTCCAACTATCATGTGTCAATCTGCCACTGGCAAGGCACTTAACCCCAAATTGCTTTCCTGTTGGTGTATAACTGTGTACAACATATACAACCTTACCATTTACAGCTTAGGTGGGATAATCAGGACAACACTACATATCTGAACATTATGAATTAAGCATTAAAAAGTCTAATTTAGAGTTTGCCTTAAGCCATTTGCCAGTGGTCCCCAACCTTTTTTCGCCACGGGCCGGTTTAAAATCAGACAATATTCACACGGACCGGCGGATAGATGCAACAAAAAAAAAAGAAACGACAGGCATAAAAACTGGGTTATTTTTAAATCTAATAATAAATGTAACTCCAGTTTTTGCTCGTAACTGTATTATGGTTTCCATAACATCGCGCCAACAATATAACATGAGTAACATCCTCTCTGCCCCCTAACTCTCTGGTCACTGTGGTAATGTTTAAACATGCCTTTAAAATGAGATTTATCTAAAAAACATATGCATGAAAAATACAGCTCACCACAAAGCTAAATCAGTGGGTGCCCTGTGGCTGTCTCTGCCTAACGAGACAGTACCGTCTGGGGCAGTTTTAAAGACTTCATTGCTTCAGTAGAAAGCTGGTTGCCACGTATTATGCAGAGCGGAGGGAAGAGGAGAGGCTCGATGTGTGGAAGTCGCCTGTTGCGATAAATCCATATTTTAAGTAAGACTCTTGATATTGTCTGCTAAATGCAGCTGTCTCTTTCTTGGAAGTTGTAGGCTCTTATGTCTTCTCACTGGACCTTTTCCTTTTTGCATATACACTTTTCAGAGACCCCTGTTTTTAATCATTCTGCTGGCTTGTGGGTTCATTTTTAGTGGTGCGTGTCACTTGTCACGAGGCAAGCGTCTTGACATGCGTCAAGAGTGAATTATAGCCAGATGTAACGGAGAGAATCTGATCATTTTTCAAAATAAAACATTATTCAGACTCGGATAATAAATAAAACGGAAATACTGAAAGTTATTTTTAATTTTTTTTGCAGTCCCTGGCCTAGTACCAAAAGACCCACAGCCCGGTACCGGTCCGGGGCCCGGGGGTTGTGGATTTGTGATTTAAAGAACACAGCAAACATGTCCAAAACTAAACTGGCTACTGGCTACCATTGAATGGTTTAGATCAAAACATATTCATGTTAGAATGGCCCAGTCAAAGTCCAGATCTGTAAATCCAATGTGTGGATTATGACAAGACTTGGAACACACACAGATACTCTCCATCCAGTCTACCTGAACTGGAACTTGTTTTATTGCCAGAATAAGCAAAGATTTCCATCTGTAGATGTGCAGAGCTGATAGAGATATCCACCAAAAGACTCACCACTGTAGCTGCTGCAAAAGATGGCTCTGTTCCTGACTCATGTGAGCTGATTAAAAACACACGCCAGGTTTGTCAGATTTCTATTTGTAAAAAACTTTTAACCTGGTTCACAGTTTTATTCTACGCATCACATAAAACCTCAACGAAAACCTTGAAGTTTGAGCTCAGAACGTGACAAAATGTAAACGGGCTCAAGGGATGTGAACACTTTTGCAAGGTTCTGTATATTACATATAGCATACCCTTATAGAATTATTCATAGACATCAGAAAGGTGTAATCTGTAAATGTACCCCATTTGTGCTCATTGAATTTTTATTCACTGTTATGTCCTCATAAATGAGATTACGTACCTTAGGAACTGTAATGGTGTTGCATGGTGCAACCTGTCAAGAAAGGAGGCTTACTCATACATAACTAGGCTTCCTTCTTTGTGTTCTCTTGAATAATAAATGCTGCAATAAGGCGCAAGATGACGCAAAATGTTAACAAAAGCCCTTATTTGTATAAATTATGGCTTTTAAAAGCAATAAACAGACACAGGAGGACTTTCTAAGGCAGCTTTTTCTTGACTAACAATCACTGACGTGTGTGTGATTCTAGGATTCAGTAAATCATTCCTCTCTCTTCATGCCGCCGGCCAGGATGCGATCCACAGTGAAGCAGTGGCCGCTTGTTTTTAATTCAGCTCCTTCTCCTGTTTGTTTCCTTTCCACAGCTTGTTGTCAGTCGTCCGGGGTCAGGTCCTAACAGCCGACGGGACGCCGCTGATTGGAGTCAACGTTTCTTTCCTGCACTATCCGCATTATGGTTTCACCATCACCCGGCAGGATGGCATGTAAGCTATTGCCTATTTTCACAAACATCAGAGGTGGAAGTGGAGAGGTCACACTTACCCTGGGGTGTCAATGGTTTCTATGTGGCCTGCACATCTTGGTAAAAGGCGTCCAACTGTGGGACAGGTGTCCTGGTCCTTGGTTGTTAAAAAAGCTCTCCAAAACATTGTGCCCTAGAACAATTCCTCATGCAAATGCCACCATGGTGGAGGCCATTCTGAGCCGGGCTGTTTAAAATGCATTGAATCAGCGAGGGTAGAATCAATCTGCCCGCCGAGCAGTAAAACATGGGATTACTGTCTGACCTTCTCCTGCTATTACCACAGATAGGTCCTTAATAATGGAAGTGCAAACACATACAAGGGAAGCATATGTTGCATATCTTACTGGAAGGCTGAGGGGAGGAGCTCTGACATCCAAGACCGTTTGTCAAAATTATGAACCAGACTTTTGGTTCCAAGTCACCACATAAAGGCCATGTTTATGTGTTGCCAGTGTGGAACCAAAAGGCTCTTTGAGTGGCAGGGAATTGTACAGCTGCTGTTATGAATCGCAGTCCCTGGATCCCCGTATGGCTGAGGATTAACTGATTTCTTCAGATATTCCGCCCTGTAACTCTCTGACAAGAAGCGTGATAAATGGTAGGGGATAATCACACTTGGTTAGCCAACAGATCCGCTCAGTGTGTTAAGAAGGGGAAGGGGAAGGGGGGGGGCATCAAAGCATGGCCTCTTGCAGCTGTGAGCTCCCCACTGCCCAAAAGAGGAAAGAGCTTGAGAAGGAAGCTGTTTTAGGTCAGCTGCACAGCTTGGCTGTTGGCGCGTATGTATCCGTGTGTGTGTGTGTGTGTCACTGTGGATATGGGTGGCGTGGGTGAGAGAAGTGCACTGAAACCTGTGAGTGTGTGTTTGTGCATGAGAATGCATGCAATGTCACCACACAGATGCTGTACCCCCTGGGTGTGAGGCTCAGGGACTATATAGAGCAGCACTTCAAAGACTCGCCCTTCATTTCCAAACCAGTAACTTTCCCTGAGTAACGTCGTGCTAATTAACACCGGCTCACCAGAGGAAACTCCCCAGACTCCTCCCCCCTCCCGCCCCTCCGCTCGCCCCCGCTCCAAACCAAATTCAGCCAGAACTTTTCTGCCACCGCCATGCCTGGTTGAACAGAAGTAATAAATTAGATTCAGTGAAAAAGAATGTTAAATGAAGACTGAATGGTTTGGGGCTTATTTGGAAAAGTTTTTCAACTTTGGTGGTCTGGAAAAAAAATACTCCGGAGGGAATATTCCAGCCTTTGCCCGCTGCTCTTATCAGAAATCAAACCAATACGATTTTTTTAACCCAAATTCTATTTAGGTATCATTTTAAAATGAAACATTTTCCCAACATACTAAACTTCTGCATGGCTTTTTGACACCTAATTACTGAGGGGTCTAGTTAGGGCTGGGCGATATGGCCTTAAATTAAAATCTCAATTGACTGATTTTTTTCACACCAAATCCGATTTGCGATTTTAATCGATTTTTTTCTTTCTCCCTTTACTTTCTTAAACAGAAATAACAAATGACAGAATCTATTTTTTTGAAACTCTTATTTTAATATCTCCCTTGGGAGTCTACCTGAATTCGAAGTTGTGTGCAAAGTTGGTAGCACATACCTGGCGTCCAAAGTTTTCAGTAGGTAAATAAAGCCGGGCTTTTCCACTGTATAAACAGGCACCAGATCTTTGGCAATATAAATTGTGATGGCATCTGTGATTGCTTTCCACTGGACCCCCATCTTATCATATGGGACACAGTGTGAAAATGATTCCCCTATGGTGGCTTGTCTTTTGGCGGTGTTTTGTGAGCTGCTGCTTACTTGAGCATCTCGTAGAGAGCAGCACTTCTCCCACTCGACCGAGTGCCTCTGTTTCAGGTGTTGAAACAAATTCGTCGTTCTCCCACCTTTGGAAGCAACAGCCTTCAAACAGATTTTGCAGCGTGCTGTTTGTTGCTCCAAGTCTGAAATCGCAAAACCGAACCAGTTCCATTTAATTGAAGAAACTGTCCCTTTTTTGGGAACAAGCTCCTCTTTGCTAGTTGCCATTGTGACGTCTAATCTGAATCTGAAGGGGGGCGGTAAATCTCGATTTTCCCAAAAATAAATCTTCTTAAACGGCAAATTCGATTTGATCGATAAAATCGATTTATTGCCCAGCCCTAGGTCTAATTTCTTCATTCACCAGGAATACAACTGATAGAGAACAACTAAAACAGGAAAGAGGACTTCTTAGAATGGAGTAATAAACAAAAAAGCAATAAACTCAAACTCTTCATTTTAAAGTTTTTCCTCCAATTTGGGATCAGATAAAAAAATGCTACCAAAACTTTAAGTGTGTTACAGTGGACCCCTGGTATTCATGGGGGTAAGAGACTACAACCGCCTGTGAATACATGAGTCCTCCTCTCAAAAGTCTTAGAACTGCCTATTTTAATCATTCAAACATCAATCACCTTATTATGCATTAATAATCCATTGTAAGCAGCTAACACCTACAGCTAACATCCACTAAGCAGCTAACATCTACAACCTCCGTTGGCTTTCTTCTCTTTAAGGTACAGCCAATCAACTCCAAGAAAAATTAACGACACTCATGGATTGGCAGCTTTCCAAACATCAGCCAGTAGAAAGTCAAGTTGCATTTCAGCTATTTCAGCTTTCCAATAGCTGCATTTCCTTTTCAAATATTTTAGATATGCGCTTTGAATAAATCTGCAAGCTACAGAAAAATCCACGAATACTGAACCGTTAATAGCCAGGGGTCCACTCTAGATCATGTTGGTGATGATGGTGGTTTAAGAGGTAGGGGTTCTTCCTGTAGGTGGAGGGTTGCTGGTTCGAGCCCCCGCTCTCTCCGTCTCTGTCGTTGTGTCCTTGGGCAAAACACTTCAGTTGTCTTGGTTACTGGTGGTGGTCAGTGGCACTTTGGGGTCCTCAGGACTACATAAATACAGACCATTTACCATTTACAATCTATTACCTTCAAAAATACATACATACAGTATATTATATGTAAACCCAAAAACGTCAATGAAAGCATATCCAGGTGATGCAGTGTTTTTCTTTTCTTCCATATTTCTGTTCTGTGAAGGTTTGACCTCTTGGCTAACGGCGGAGCCAGCCTGACCCTGAGTTATGAGCGAGCGCCGTTCCCCACAATGCAACGCACAGTGTGGCTCCCCTGGAACGTTTTCCATGTGATGGACACGGTGGTGATGAAGAGGGAAGAGAACGACATCCCCAGCTGCTACCTGACGGGCCTGGTCAGGCCCAACCCGTACATCCTGGCTTCACCGCTCTCCACCTTGTACAAAACCTCCCCAGAGGACAACCCCATCATCCCCGAGACGCAGGTGAGAGGACGCCGCAGAGGTGACTCAGAAACAGCACCTTTCATTGGTTTTATAGCCAATTCCAAATTCCCGTCTCCTATCTGATTGTTTTTGGAATGATTGCTATGTTTTTGCTCAGGAATGATCCAAGCATTACAGGGTGCAGTTTTGATTATGTTATCTTCATTTCACAGCGGCTTGTCTTGCTTATTTCACACAGGGTCGGATCTGCCTCTCAGCCTGCCTTTTGGGTCTTTATGGAAAAGTATCTCCCCAAATACAAAGCGATAAATTGTCTCCTAACAGCACACATTAAAATGTTTCATTCTGTGGCCAGATCGGTGAAATCCCTAAAGTGACTGCAGCCTTTGCTTTCTCTGTCGGGACCAAATCTATCTGTGCCAAGTTTCAGCTGAGAAAAGCAAACTGGTGCGGTTTTCTGCATAATAGCAGCTTCAGGTGCAAACGGAGAAACCCTAAAAAGACAGTTTCTGTTATTAGTCATACAGTATTAGATTTGGCCAAAGAACTCATCTGCTGCCTTTAGGGTGAAGCCAATTTGTCAGCACACCACAGTAATCTGCACAGAGTTTGCAGATTGCAGAGTAACTTTATAAACTGTAATTAGGGCCATCCTCTAAATTAAATACAGACTCCCATTGCTCCTTTTAGCTGTGTGTTTTTTTTTAAATGTCTGCTCTTCACACTGTGCTTTTGGCACCAGTCTGACTGCTAATTAAAATCATAGGTGCTTCATGAGCAAGTGGCCATACCAGGCAGTGACCTCAACCTGGTCTACCTGAGCTCCAGGGCAGCTGGCTACAAGCCCATCCTCAAGGTGCTTCTGACCCAGGACCGCCTCCCTTTTGGCCTGATGAAAGTCCACCTGATGGTGGCCGTCACGGGCCGTCAGTTCCAGAAGTCTTTCCCTGCCTTCCCCGACCTCTCCTACACCTTCATCTGGGATAAAACAGACGCCTACAATCAGAAGGTCTTCGGCCTGGCAGAGGCTGTGGGTGAGTTCCCGCTGTGAAGCTGCCCACTAAAGATGTTGTGCAAGCAGAAGTTCGCTGTCAGACGCCCTCGGGCGCTGAACCTCGGCTGAACTTTTAGAGATTGATTTTACTTGTTTTCCAGTTGAAGATTATTTGGCTGGGGACTGCTTTGGTTACCATGAGCAATAAAGATGTAGCAGTTGGTGTGAAATCCTCAAAATCCCTCCGTGCTGCAGTTTTTTTGGAAGGCCGAGGCTTTTTCTGCTGACTTGTTTGTTTTGCATGTATGATATTTCAGCAGCTGTGCAAGAATGAAAATATTGCCTATGAAGCAGTGGCCTGAAAGCAATCTGCATGGAGCAAATAGCAAAAAAAAAAACATGACGTGAAATTGTCCTTTAACAAGATAACACCTGACTATTTTAAATATGATTGAATATAAATCAAGCACCATATTACTATAAGAAATATAGTGTAATCCTGGGTCTTAGTTGTGCACATTGGTTGTTTTGGAGAAGTGAGACAGTAGCCACCTGATGAGGGATGGTCAAAAGCCCGGTTCTAGAAACTTCGTCTTTTTTAAAAAGAAGATATGAAAAACTGTTATCAGGAAGAATGACTCAATCCAGCCGTTCTTGAATCACTTCAATGAACACCAAGTTTTCAAAATTATACTCATTCTAACCATCATTCAGACTTCAAATTTGACTAGGAACTTGATATTTCCAAAAATTCCATAAATTTCCATAAGATTTCTTACCAACTCTGACCTCAAAATCTGTTATGTCTTCCTTGAACACATAAAGTACACTTTATTTGTGCTTCTAAGAAGAGGATCTCGTAAAATCTTTTCACACATGGAGTACTGTACAGTGGACCCCTCCCTATTTGTGGTTCAATATTTGCAGATTTTCCCAAGGAACGTGACTCCCAAGTTGTTTGCAGATTATTTAGTGGAGCATATCTAAAGCAAATGCAGCTTGGGAAGCTGAAATATCTAGCTGCAATGCTACTTGACACACTATTGGCTGAAGTTTTCAAAGCAGCCAATCCAGTAGCAACATTTAGTTTTCTTAATTGGCTGTAACTCCAAGAGCGGAAATAAGGAAGACTGTAGATGTTAGCTTTTGTGGTAGTGCTAAGATGGTCTCCTCTGTGTGTATTTAGCATATTCAGGTATATTTGGGTTTATTTCGCAGGTGGCGGTGGTCCCTAACTGCTGGGAATACAAGGGGTCCACTGTACCACCTTCTTTTGCTGCAGTTTTTAAAGGTGCAAAATTCACAGAAATGCTTTATAAGCTTGCAATGCTCATCGTAGTTACTCTGGTCGCTTAGCATATCAATTAATAAATCCTTCCAGTCTTGAACTAGAACACAGTTAAGGTGCATTTGATTTCATTCCCAGGTGTTAACCTTAGGGCGAAATAAAACAAAGGAGTGACAAAGGATTGTTTGCTGGTTCACTGTCATCTGCTTCATCACCTGTTTCTTTATACACTGCAAATAATCACGTACTACTAAAAATAGCCTAGGTAGCAGTACTTATACCACAGTTTGTTCTAAAACAAACAGAAACAGATCACTGCAGATCGTAAACATGTACTTGTCTTCACAGTTTTTAAAGATGCTATTCACTAAGTAATAAAGATGGGCTTTTTAAAGGGTACACATTATTCAAATGTCACTTTTTCGTGTTACCAATTGAATCTCTGCTGCATCTATAAACATTTACAAGCATAACTAAAAACCATCCATGCATTTTTTCGTAATTCTTTGCTGTCAGAAATCTTGTGCTTCTACAAGCTGTTTGAAAAAATACCTTATTGTGATGTCACAATAAGTGGAATTTGCATATTACCACCCCTCACCTGTCAAACTCCGCCCCTCATACGTCCAACCCCGCCCTACAATTCCAATTCCACGTCATTCTCATGTGTGGCAAACCCCCAGCCTAGTAACAAGATGGGTGGGCGTGGTTTGCAACTGCTAATTTGCATAAAAGTGACAGAGCCCTCATTCTGAAAGGGACTGAAGTTGTCAAAAATTGAGCTGGTGAGATCGCTTTAGAACTTCATTAACATGTTTTTCTTCTGACCATAGACCTGTTATAACTTGTTTAAAAAGAAAGAGACATAATATGTCCCTTTTAAATAACCTGGCATAACTTAGTACAGAATCACTGCACAACCCGGATCCTCAAGTTTTGTAAAAAATAAAAATAAATAAAAACTTTAAAAAGTCAAGAATTTTGTTAAGAACGCTGAATATTGAAACACAAAACGTCTTCATGCACGACTCGTGGTTTTAACCACATCGCGGTGATTATGATGTTTACTTTAATGGGCTCCGCCTGAGCCTTTATTGTCAAAGAGATCCACCCACCTCCTTTACAACACAGGTTTGCGTTCTGCTTTATTTGCATTTACACAAGATAAATAAGAGGAGAGCACATAAAATTCAAACAGAGCAGGTGAGATGCAGAAACCCCACAGGTCTTCTAAAATCATCCCAGCTGGGGAGAGTCGCATAGTCAAAAGAGCCAGAGGACGCATAAAACAAACACAACATGTGCTCGATGTCTGCGGAGCTACAAGCCTCATTGCTGCTATAAGTGTCAGGTAAAAAGGTTGCAGCCCTGCTCACTGTGGGTATCTCCTACCATTATTTTCAGTGTCAGTGGGATATGAATATGAGTCCTGCCTTGATGTGGTGCTCTGGGAGAAGAGGACAGCGGTGATCCAGGGCTATGAATTGGATGCCTCCAACATGGGAGGTTGGATGTTAGACAAACATCACATCCTGGACATCCAAAATGGTAAGAAATGTTCATTACCTGCAGTGTGTGCGGGTGTGTGCGTGTGTGTGGCTGTAGGGCAGAGATAGGTGCCTCTGTGGGTTACAGGCAGGTGGTCTTTACCCTGAATCGCTGCAGTAAAGGCTGGAATCAGAATGAAATATGGTTCGTCATCCCATCTGGAGATAATAGAGGAGAGTTTTGAAGGGCCGATCACTCACCATAATGACTGAATAAATCAGCGTGTAAGTCAGCGGGGTGCAGGGCTCGCCACGATTCAACACCACTCAGCTATTTTAGGAAGAAAACTGACTTTTTCTGCTGCCCGCGAAGCGCTGCTGTCATGTTTGATTCTCACATCATCTCAATAAAGAAAATAAATTCCTCGCCTGATGATTAATCAGATCCTGTGTGACCGGCAACGGACGTGAGTCGGTCTGTGTCGAGCTGCTGCAATAGACACTGGAAAGCCCAGCAGACATAATGAAACAATCAAGTATAAATACAGCGGAGTCACCACTGGGCTACAGCATCATGGAGGTCACACTCGAGAAATTCAGTCAGCACACTGTTTAAGGCAGCAGTGGAGGCAGAAACACGAAGTCTGCCTCAGGGCCTCAGGCTGCTGTCTGTTGTCAGTTTGCCAGACCGCTGTTTTGACATTAAAACCTCTACTATGCACAATTGTTGTTCCAGTTGTCTGCCGCAATTTGGTTTCCTTTTCATCTGAAAAATATTCAACTGGCTCTATATTCGGATTGGAGAACAGCATGTTTGTGGGGTTTTTTCTTTCATTGACTGGGCTGTCTATGATTCATGTTTGTTCTGTTTAGTGCTATTTTAGTCCATTTTAGTGGGCTTATTCATGTCCATGGTTTGTTTAAAAAAAAAAGAAAAGAATTATTAGTAGGAAATAATATGAAAAAAAGACAGGAATGAATCAAATATAGGAGTATTCCTACTTTACGGGTGTCAATCTCAGTGTTGGAGAGCTTGAAGAACAAATGCATCGTACCTAATTGCATCTAATGAGGCTTTTGCCTAATTTGAATGTTTTTGAATGCTTTATATGCCACACTCTGAATGTTTTGAAATGGTTGGGATCAATAGTTTTCTATGCTTTTTTAGAACATTTTCTTTGGTCTTTGACTCTTTTTAAATGCATTTTCTGTCCATGACCATGAAAGCATACCATGTACGTGTGAGTGTAAGAATGAAAGTGGATCATCTCAGCACAAAAGAAGATGTGTCATACTTAGAAATTAGACTTCTCCAGCAGATGAACATTATCTGAAATGCATGGCTTTAAAAACCAGGGAAGGTTCCTGCAAAGATCTGACACAATCCTCACATTCTACTCTCAGTCAGGTTTTTAGCGTATGCCTCATGTTCAGCAGCTGTAGCTTCCCTTGGTGTTAGAATATAATTCTTCTGTGTCAGACTTTGTTGCCGAGCATGTAATTTATTGCAAATGCTCATTATTTTCTAAAGATTTCATCTCCTAACTTTTTTTTGACACGGTTCGGTTCTTCAGTTAGGCAGGCTAACCCTGACCCATAAATAAAAACATCTTTTTTGTTAAAGTAGATACTCCTTTTAAATGTTTTTATTATCTTTTGTAAGATGCCTTTATCACTTCCTATCAGAACCAAAGTACTTGGTTCAATGAAAATCTGCCAGGGTAAGAATGATATTGAACTGAACTGTTAATGGGGGAAAAGATAGCCCAGTTTATTGCATTGAGTCATTAACTTTGCAGCAATCCCTCATAGTAAGCTAGCATGTGTTGAAAGTGGAAATGAATGACTTGTCTTTATCAGAGGAATCCTACAGCAGAACCAGGCCAAGTATGAACATCGATTTGCCTTCATCAACTGGGGGTTTGACAGGATAGAGCAGGTGGAGTGAAAAGACAGAAGCACTGGTGCAAGAGTAGTTTCTACGGGAACGAAAAACGGAGTACACAGAGTTAATGACAACATAGCCAAATTAGGATTGCTCAGCTTTGTGCAGGACAGAGACAACCACAGAATCATTGGCCAATTGTATTTTCTGGGGAGAAAAAAAAAGAGTGACGCCATGCAGTTATTGGCAGAAAAAGCTCAGTTAATGACCCCCCCCCCCTACCACACACACACAAGGGGAAGACACAGCTAAACACCAGAACTATACAGGCACGCCGTCTATCAAAATAAAACCACAGAGAACTCTGCAAATAATGCATCTAAAGCTTGTCTGTCTGCTCGAATCAACTCCTGCTCGGAAGAAAAACTGTTGCGACAGATGACTCTGTTTCATACCTGCAAAACATCAGTAATCTAACCAGTTCTCTTCAGACTTAAAAGTTTATAATTAGCATTACAAATCATGTTGGCTTTTTTCTGTTTTCAGAATGTAAGTCATCTCAGAGCAGCATTGTTGACAGGTCTCTTCATTTAAGCCAGTAATAAGTTGTAGTAAATGTAAGAGTTTGATCAGAAAAGTGTTCACTTTTCTTCTGTTTCTATTCAGCCTTTAGATTCTTTAAGTGACGGACATTCTAGTTCTTTTTTTGAGGTATGGAGGTGTTAGCATTGTGAATCTGTACAAACATCTTCACTCATGTAGGGGAACATTGTACATCTATGCTCACTCTTCAAGGTCACACACCATCAGCGTACGTCAAAAGAATTTAGTGAGCTCTTCAAGGAAGAACAAAGATGGATAAATTGTGCTTCATTAAAGCTTTTATCTGTCAACACTTTGGCCTGCAGAAGCTCTCAGGACAAAGTGAACATACCATTAAGGCTGTCTCATAGTTGAAGCAGGTTTAGAGAATGGGGATGTTCTCCGATCTTCTTGGTTGCTCCTATCGGGATCCCACATGCCATAACCTGCATTAAACACCATAGATGCTGCAGATAAATGCTTTGAGTATTTAAAAAAGGTTTTCTGACAATTAAAGATGAAAATAAACAAGCAGTCTTAGTTCTTAAACACCCTGAGGAGTATCTCCTCAGCTGTGATGTAGAGTCTGGTTTAAGAGGATGTGCTCACAGGCTCTGGAGGCTCCTCACAAATCCTCTCCAGCCCACAGACAGCACTATAAATCTGATTCTCACTTCTTTCTTTTAGGCCAGATTCAAGAAAGTTTAAGCAAAAAATACTGAAATATTTTTTGTGAGTTGATATTTTAACACCTAGAGAAGCTGTGGATATAAGGATGTATGTTAATGTTGCCTATTCCTCCAGTGTAGTTTTATTTTAAAAGAGCATCAACAGTTTCACTGCTGTTCATCATTTAATACTAAGCACATGTACTACATGTATACCATCACATAGAAGAAGAAAAAGTTTTTTTTTTTTATCAGATAAGGTTGTAGAAAAGAGAGACTGTTTCTTCTACTTTGTCCTGCATCTTTGTCAAGCAACAAAGCGAACAGATTCAGGAGCTCGTCTCCAAACCTGATCTGTCAAGCCATTCAGAACCCAAAGTTTGTGAAGTGAGTGAAAGAACACAAGAATATGCTTGTAGCTCGTGTTCTGACGGTACATTTTTTCGTTTCATCCGACCCGTCTGAAAGTGGAGCTCAGCCACCTCCAAAGCCTTCACGGCGGCAGCATCTCAGTTGGAGTTGTTGTGAGATGCATTCATGATCAACAGATAGCTGCAGCACATGTGATATGCTAATGCTTTGCTGCATCCTTTATTAGATTGAGCCGTACTGCGTCTGAAGATGTCAGAAACCCAAAACGTCGCCTTGCTCTAAGAACCGTCATGCTGAGGGCTTGTTGTTGCATGCGGGAATAGAGATTACAGAAATAAAACCAGGACCAGATGGCGTGGAGCGTTTCCTGTGCACTAAATGTTTGCAGTCTCCCCAAGGCTCCATATCCTCACATTTTTCACTTGCCCTGTTATGAAGAAGAAAAAAAAATCACTGCAAAGTCTGTCTAAATTTAAAATGAACAAAAATAGTTCAGCAAACTTGAGGTTTTCTGTCTAAATTACTGCTTCTGTTTGACAGGGCCTTAATATTGCTGGTTTCACCCAGCCGGCCTGGTTGAACTGGATGGTGTTTTTTTAATACTTTTATAGAAAGTTAGAATTCCTGTCCTTACTGCTAGACAGCAGTCTGAAATCATCTGACAGGTTTTGCAGTGCCTTGCAAAAGTATTCACAATGTGTTATTTTTAGAATATAAATTGGTGCATAATTGCAAAACAGGAGAAAACAGACTGAACAATCTTTAAAGGTTTTTACAGATACAAATCTGAAACCATTGAGAATTAATTGTCTTTGAGTCACCTGGGCGAATAAAGGAAGGATAAATAGATTTCTGCATTCGTATTAAGCCTTCTTAGTCAACACTTTGTAGAATTACCTTTTTCTACAGAAAAACAGGAAATTATTCTTTGTAGAATAGATCTAGAGCACTCAGATATGATGAAAAGCGTCTCTGAACATTAATTTTAAGCTTTGCTGCAAATCCGTTATTGCTTTAAGTCTGGAATTTGACTGGGCTTTTCTAGGACATGAATATGCTTTGCTCAATGATTCTTTCTAAAAACTGTGTCCAAAGTGAAGATTGGCGAATTCTCCATTTTAAGCGTTTGCTTGTGGACAGAAATAACCCGGGTTTTAGGTTTCGGAACGTCACTGTCTCCGACATCACATGTGGGACTATTCAGAGTGTTTCCACTCAGAAACAGCATGGATGCCCTCAGAGATGTGTTGGCATTTTCAGTTGTCCAAGAACTTTTTGCTTCCTTGTTCTTACAAGCTCAATTACTGCTCTATGTAGAAGTTAGGAAGTAGAAAGTTATTCTGATTGGATAAGACTTGGGGAAACTACTGCCCCCTACAGGTTTGACATCTCTATGAACTGTGGACTTCTGCGGTTAGGTGTGGAAGGAGCTTTTTTTTTTTTAACAAGGTGGTGAGGATATTCGTTTTTTGTTTTTTTAAAACCTGGCTATGTGTGTACATGACTTTAGTCCTTGTGTCTTTTGCTACCTCTAACAGGTTGTCTCCCAGTATTGTCGTGTATTTAGCTCCATCAGTCTTCCTATCAACTCTGACCACTTTCCCTGTTGAGGAAATCATTCCCCACACCATGATGCAGCCACCACCATGTTTCACCATGATGGGCATGGTCTGTAATTTGCACTGTTTAACTCACTTAAGTAACATTTCTGCTGCAGTTATTTGCACAGTTTATATTCTGTTAACTTCTTGTAAATACGTTTAATTTTTAATGTACTACTACACATTCTGTAAATTATTTTTTGGTTTTTAAATGATCCTACTCACTTGCACATTCAAATCTGAGTATGCCACTTTATTTTTAATAACTGCACAGGACTTTGATTTTGTATTTTTTTCCGTAATGTAGATATATTAATTAATTCTGCTTTTATACTTTTATGCTTTTTCTATAACCCGCCACTTTGCTGCTGTTACTGCTGAGTTTCCCCTTTGTGGGACAATAAAGTATTATTCTATTCTAGTCTATTCTTCAGGATGATGTTTGGTGTAGTGTTTTGCATACTGACCAAACAGTTTAATTTTGGTCCCTTTGGGTGGATTTGCAGGTGGTCCATCCTCTCTCCATGACCAGATGATGGATTGAACAGAGCTCTGGGATATGTCCAACCTTGAGGTGTGGAACCCAACCCTGCTTTAAACTTGACAATATTCTCCCTGACCTCTCTGTTGTGTTCCTTGGTCTTCGTGATGCTGAAATATTAATCCTCCGGATTAATCCCTCTATTGTTTCCACATTTCTTCTCAGTGGAGGTTGCACTAACATTTTAGACATTCTAAACTTGAATCTGACAGAAAATCTGAGAAAGCATGATTAAAGATGAGGGTGATGACAACGAAGGCTTTTAACCTCAAAGACCTGGAGTTCACCATCAGATTTATTCTCAATATACGCATGGAAACATGCAAAATGCTGTTTAGTAGTTTTGGATGCTATATAAAGATTTTTCCATTGATGATTGAGAAGAGTTAAAAAGTAAATACAAACATATAAATATATATATTTTTTACTGATTTCAGTAGTCTCATTTTGTAAAATGTCTGGTTTAAATGAAAATACTTTGAAATCAAAATGAAGTTTCCCCAGGATATGAATAGTTTAAGGTTTTAATGCATGCAAAGCGGTTACGCGTTGGCGTAGTTGGTAGCGCTGTCGCCTCGCAGTAAAAAACGTTGTGACTTGGGGGTCTTTCTGCTTGGAGCTTGCATGTTCTCCGCTTGCGTGCGTAGGTTCTCTTCGGATACTCCGGCTTCCTCCCATAGTGCAAAAAACATAACAGGGTTAGGTTAACTTGCCTCTGTGAAGGTGTGTGTGTAGGTGGAAAAGCTTTAGTAGTGTATGGACATTATATTTTTGCCCTCAAACAATTTTTTTTGTTTTAATTCAAACTAATTTGTTCTCTTGCGTTTTCTTCCTTCCAAGTTAAAGGATTCGGTCAGCCGTAGGGTTTCTCTGACATGAGGAATTTATGGCAAAGGTGTGGTTTTGGGTGGGAAATTCAGCTCAATATCCTCAGTTGACAAGAAGATGAATCCAAATATCACTGTTTGCCTTCCTTGCTGCTCAAGTATTGATTCTCTAATGCACCACAGCTTGACTAATGTCCTTAGCAGACATGTGAGCAAGCGGTGGTCCTGCCGCCACACTGCAGTTTATCTCCAAACATTTGCTATCTCGCTTTGTTGTGATTCCTCCTTCATTTTTGCACCACTTGGAACATCTGAGGACCCTTTTTTCTCTCATCGTTTGTGGCATAAGACCTGAGCAGACGCCGCCCTTCGCTCCGTTTCGACTCCAGAGCCTGTCAAACCAGATAAGGCAAATTGCTGGTGTCTGCACTGTAGTCGTGTCCTCCTGCCCCTCGTTTCTTCGTTTACAAGTGGATATGCCTTCCCCTCAATCTGCAGCTTGTCTCTATCTTGGGTAACATAGCGGATACTCATTGGACACAGCCAAGGTTCAGCAAGGCCGTATCTGTGAGAGCTAGCACTGTATGGCTCACACACATGCCACATTTTAAGGAATCAGAGGTCTCCTGCCTGCCTTTAGCCTCAAACAGGATCAGCAGGGCTTGGGATGTTGAAGAAAGACACAGCAAAGAAGAACAATGAAGGACAGGGTGCAATTAAGACTCTCCCTCTCGTCCCCTACCACTCTCAGTGCTCGCTGCGTGTCACCAAGGTGACATTGCTCAGGGCGCTCCAGTTTTTTATCACATATGGAGGCTCGGCCTTGCATTGGCTCCATTAATCATCTCAGAAGCTGGGATGTCAACATGAAAGACATTTTTTTATCCCCCCCCCCCCACATGACTCAAATTAGCCTTTTATCAAACAAATTATTACCTGGTGTAATGTCTCCCAGGTAGGAATGAATTCAGAATTGGGCGGCGCACTAAGGAATGATGATTTCTCTATCCAGGCGGCAGGCAGAGTTTGTGCAGATGACATCTTGGCCCTTGCTCAATAATTCATGTAATGACTCCTCGTCTAGTTTTCTATTTCCATGGCCTTCAGGACTCCTCAGTGTCTCTTTCACCATCAGCTTTATAGACAGTTATATTTGGACTGTTACACTGTCTTTCTGTCATTGTCTGGATAGTTTCAGGTTTAGCTGTGCCTGAGTTACACATGCCAACATTACCGATAACAAGCAATTTATAAAATGGCTAAAACGAGATGTTATACCATCCCTGCAACTTAAAGTGCAACTCACCCCGGAATCTTTTTTTTTTTTTTTTGGTGATACACCGTATAAATGAGTGTCCAATAGTGCTGTCTACATGTCTGGTTATTTGATATTTTAGTGCATCTTAGTAAATATTGGAATTTTTCTGCCTGAAACCGTCTGTTTGGAGGCCTCTTTAGGTTAAAACTCTATACTGCACTTGAGTTTAAATCAGGCGTTGCTGATGCCTTGCCTTGCCATAGAACCTCCCTCCCTTTCCTCTGGTGAAGGAGGTGGAGAGAAATCCTCCACCTCAGAGAGATCGCTCTGAGACGAAGAAGCTCACGTTGCTCTCCATCTTTCTCTCTGTCTGTCTCTGTGCCACATATCCAGCGGTCATTGGACGAGAGGCTGGGTCGCCAGTCCATCGCAACATATAGACACACAGGATGACCAACCATGCAGACACTCACATAATTTAGAGAGACCAATTAACCTATCAGTCATGTTTCTAGACTGTGGGAGTATCTGGGGGGAACTCACACATGCACAGAGAGAACATAAAAACTCCAAGAAGAAAGACCCCATGCCGGGATTCCAATCCAGGACCTTCTCGCTGCAAGGCAACAACGCTGCCAACTGCTCCACTGTGAATCCCAGTGAATAAATATTAAAAACAGAAGACAGAAGTGTGGAAAATATTTTAGAGTTTATTCTCTATCAGTTTTTCTAGATATTGAGTCCTTTCCTTACTGTCTATCTTCTGTATCCTTCCTCTCCTTGTTCCCCTTCTTTCTCCCTTCTTATTTCCTTTGGTCTTACCTTATTTACTTTTGTTGCTTGTCCTTTCCTCTTTTTCCTCTCTGTCAGTGCGTTTACATGCAGTAAGAGAAAACCAAATTATTGCCCTACTTACACTGAATTTGGACTTTAGAAATGCATGTACACCTTAGTCCGGCTGAAGTCAAACCGAACTGGCCTAGTATTAATCGAGCTAACACACCCAGATAATGTGGTTAGAAAGCCGAATTTCTCTGTATGCTAACCAGCATTCCAGCTTAGCCGAGCTATTACCAGGCTGGGCACTCCCCCTTTGGCAAGATCGCGGAAAATGGAAAACAACACCCTTACAACAACAACACAGTAGGAACAACGAGTGTAACACAGAGACGGTACAGTACTTACTAAATATTCTGTGCTGCAGCGTTGCTGTCGTCCATTTCTTCGCTCGTTCTTCATATCCTGCTTTTACTCCGTCTGCTTCACTGCTGCCAGCATCTGTTTACTCTCTGTGTGACGCTCTAGGGCCAACCTGGAAGAATGCCAACGTGAAAGGGCGCATGTCGCCACCTACACTCACCAAGTCGTACCCACTTCTTTCAATAATTCTATATTCTTAGTGACATGTAAACTGGGATAGAGGCTCCCATTCTGGTTGAGATATTTGCTCGATTATTGCCAAAAGCTCAATTTAGATGTGCATGTAAACATAATGTGTTTTATCTCTATGTTCCTTCCTTCCTTCCTTCCTTCCTTCCTTCCTTCCTTCCTTCCTTCCTTCCTTCCTTCCTTCCTTCCTTCCTTCCTTCCTTCCTTCCTTCCTTCCTTCCTTCCTTCCTCTTCTTTTTTTCCACTTTTCATGCTAATTGTTTATGAAGCCAGACATTATTTAGCGCGATGATTAATGCGCTATATAATTTTGGCTGCTGGAGGGACAGGCGTTGCTTGCTGTTTCACTTTTAAGCCGTTACACCATGTTATTCATCCCGTTGTCTGAAGAGCATCGCACTACAAAGCTGGGTTTTCATACAGTCTCTCATACTGGCCGATCCTGTATGTTCACCGTGGAGAGAGAAGCATCCATTGTCTTTCAGCAACTTCTCCCCACATTTTGAAGCCGCCTCCACGCACTCATATATCTAATCGATGAGCAGGCACGTCCCAAACAGCTGATCCTTTCAGCTGCCATGCTTGTTTTTTGATTTGTTCTCTGCAAACTCTGTTGAGGGAGTTCGCCTCAGCCTGTACAGGAAAGCAGGACTTTGTGAATAAATTGTTTTGCTGAAGCTCACTTGTGGGAGATCATATCACAGACTTAGAAGTGCAAAATTGTTCTGAATGCATGTTTGTGGAATCCAAAACCCATTTTTAGTGGAGACACTGTAGGAGTACCCCCCCCCCCCCCCCCCCACACACACACACACCACCACCACCACCACCACCTTCTATAGCCTGGAGCTTCGGATAGTCACAAGCCAAATTCCCATCAGTGGAGCTCTCCAGCTGAGACATCACAAGCTTGATCCTCACAACAATCATCAGCAGTAATGTGTCAGGGCCAAGTGTCCTTGAGGGAGGGAAGCTGAACCTTAATCTGCTCTCTCACAGTAAGCTGGCAGAAGACATTGTGTGTGTGAGAAAAATCAAAGTAAAAGAGTACAGTGTCAATAGTAAGTGTAGGAGTAATGGTGGGGGGCTGCTGGTGATTGATAGCAGTATTTAATCTATTCCATTACACTGTCTAATAGCCTATGGGAAGACTTGTGTATACAGTAAACTGTGATGGAAGTGAAAATGGGGAGGCCTGTAGTGACTTGCCAGAATGACTTCAGCATCCTTCTTTTTTTAATTCTTTTAAGCTGAACCTCTGCCCAACTGCGAGACGACTGTAACGCTGACACTCATCCATGTCCTACACACCGAGCTGCATCCTGCATATTAGTAACTTTGCTGTCTTCCATGTGAATGTTAAGAACATCATTACGCAAACAGACATTAAAATTCAGATTAAATTATACAGCTTATTTGTCACTTCTGATGTATTCATCTTTTTCTGGGCTCAGCCTCAACCCTTCAGCTCACCGAGTGTTTTCATCGCGCTGTGTGTGTTCTTTTCAATGTGCCGACAAATGGATCACAGTTCAATTAAAGTCCCAAGGTCACACGTTTCAAGGCGCTGCGCGGAAAGCCTCGTCCTGGACCTATTTGTCTTGGTTAGAGACTCATGTATAATGCTGTCGGGTACAGAAGACGAATTGGTCAGAACGTCGGGAGTCTCGGCGATCTGCGTCTTCATTTGAATTTGCCCTTCAATCAGCTAAATCAATGAGAGCAAGTAATCAGAGGAGGGACAAGCTGCACACTTAATTTCACATATATTGAAGGTTGGGATGGCTCAGGGTATAGCTCTGTGAGAGTACAACATTATGTGGCCATTCAGTGGTGTCATAGATCCACTAATTAGGACAGAGGCAGAGTGGAAACACACAAGTTGCTGGATGTGAATAATGAAGTGCTCCAAGCATGCACTTCTTTCCTTTGATGGGCTTTTTTTTCCTCCACTTTGAAGAATGTCCCAGCATGCCCCCCTCTGAAGAAAGCCTGTTATATCATTCCTTAAATAGAAAACTAACTAAAACTTTAAACTGATTGGTCTGTTTGGATGATCGTATTGAAATGACTTTTCTTGTACAGTGCCTCGAGATGACATCTGTTGTGAATCGGCACTAAATAAATAAGCTGAATTGAAAAATCATATTAATATGTTATGACTCACCACATTTAGTGAATCCCTCAGCGTAATGTATGGAGCGTCAATAAGACGGTGTCCACATCTCCTTGTTTTTATGTTTACTACCTCTCTGTGACTTTGAGGAAGCTTTCTCCCTGACAACTTAGAAGAACATCATTTTACATAAAATATGCTTCAGCTTCATGAAGGCTTTTCAGGAATCCACTGGGGGCGGTGCCACAGTTCTGCCATGCTGTGATGTATCTGTTAAACTGTTGGTCAGAATGCTGCCTGTGTGCAGCCTCTGCTCCCTCAGCTATTTAAATCACATTATTGTCTGAGCGGTACATTGAAGACTGCTGTCCGAAGTATTTGAGGGAGAGAGATTTTTTGAATCCCACTAGTAAGGCCCATTCCCAAAACATATCTCCCTCGCCCCCTCCCGCTCGCTCTAGCCCCACTTCAACAATTGTGCACGTGCATCATCTGTGACGTCACAGCGGGTCAAAGAGGAAAGCAGCAAGCGCTATCGAGCATCACCCGATTGTATTTTGTTATGGACATTTCAGAGGTTAGCGACTCTTCCAATATGGCGACTGTAAACAGGAGCAGCCTGTGTGCGTGGCCCCATCATCACAGGTTTGTGCGATGCACTTGTAAGTTGACAGCCGAAAAGGCGGAAACTCGATTTCTATTGGCTAAAAAAATTAGCCGGTCGGTGTGACGTGGATAGGGCTCTATGGGAGGAAAACGGGATGGTGGAATAATAAATATTGTGGAGCACCAGCCTTTTATCATATTATGAAACCCCACTAGCATTTTAAAAATGTATAAAATATATTCTCCAGACTGCAGCTTTAAGGGGTTAGTTATGAGTAGTCCGTCAGTACGTTTAAATGCACATTTAAATCGAATTTTGGCATAAAATTGAGCTAATACCTTAACCAGAGTGAGGGCCTTTATCCCAGTTTACATGTCAGTCAGAAAATCAAATGATTGAATGAAGTACGTTGGACTCCACTATGGTAGCTGGCGACATGAGCCCTTTAACGTTGGCCTAAAGTGTCTCACAAATAGTAAACAGATGCTGGCAGCAGTGAAGCAGAGGTAGTAAAAGCAGGTTAAGTGCAATGAGCAACGACATGGATGACAGCAAAGCTGCAGCACAGTACATTTAGTAAGTACTGTACTGTTTGATTGTGTTGCACTCGTTGCTGACCTACCGGTGTCGTTATTCCCGCTTCTGTGGTCTCGTCACTTGCCGAAGAGGCAGTGCCCAGGCTGATAATTATTTGATTCAGCTGGGATGCCGGTGTAGGTACCAGACCTGTGGTAAGGCCTGTAGAAATTTCAGTTCGGTTCGATTTCAGCCAGACTAAGGCAATAAATCAGTTTTCCAATGTCTCAACTAGAAGTAAACATTGTCAAAGCAATCCCAGTGTGTAGAATAAAAAAGCTATTTTCATGAGGGAGTTTAGCTAGAGAATTTAGATAGCCAGGGTGAACCCAGATATCCAGCTGACAACTATAAAAAAACATCCCAAACATAAATACGTTGTCAGATCATAACAAATAGAACTCGTAGGGATTCCTTAAATAGAAAACTAGCTAAACCTTTAAACTGATTGGAATGTTTGTATGATTATATTCAATTCAATTCAGTTTATTTATATAGTGCCGATTAACAACAGATGTCATCTCAAGGCACTTTACAAGAAAAGTCACTTCAATGCAAACATTCCAATCCGTTTAAAGGTTTAACTAGTTTTCTATCTAAGGAATCCCAGCAGATTGCATCGAGTCATTGACTGGCAGTTGTGCCCCATTCATGCAGACTCCAACCACAGCAATCCCTCAGACTGAGCAAGCATGTATTGAAATGACTTTTCTTGTTAAGTGCCTTGAGATTACATCTGTTGTGAATTGGCGCTATTTAAATAAACTGAACTGAATTAAATTAAATTGTTCATGAATGTGGGAAAAATGGGGCTGGAGATCAATAGGCGGATTTGTGCGGTGTCTGCAGTGATACAGGCGCTGTACCGGTCTGTCGTGGTGAAGAGCACTATGTTCACGAGATCAGGAATTCAAGTGGCCAAAATAAGGTTCCTCCTCAGGGTGTCAGAGAAAGGGTGAGAAGCTCGGTCATCCAGGAGGGGTTCAGAGTGGAGCCTCCACTCCTCCACATTGAGAGGAGCCAGCTGAGGAGGCTCGGGCATCGGGTTAGGATGCCTCCTAACCCGGTGAGGTGCTCCGGGTGCATTCTGCCTGGACGAGACCCAGGACACGCTGGAGGAAAAATGTTTCTCAGCTGGCCTGGGAACGCCTTGGGAATCACCCAGTGGAGCTGGACCAGGTGGATGGATGGATGGGTGGATGGATGGATGGATGGATGGATGGATGGATGGATGGATGGATGGATGGATACGTACGCCACGTAAAAAAAAAGTTTCTTCAGCCGTTTATTTGTATGTTTTTCTAACTGTATGTGCAAAATTCATGCTTTTGTTTTTGGTACCCTGTCCACCATGAACTCGTGAATATCAGATAAGCAAAAATAATTGCATTACTAGAACTGAAGCCCCCAAACCCTACCATTTATTTTGCCCTTTCTTGTAATAAACCAATGTATTGCCATTCGATCCATTTAGTCCGTCTTCTCCACCTCTCATCAGATCCTCTGGTTAGATAACTGATTAATGAGCCCAGATATGTCCTGCCAATTACAAACACCAGGTATGCTTTCACACCTACAAATAAACTGCTGCGCTGTTTCCCAGGCATCCTCTATAAAGGCAGCGGGGAGAACCAGTTCATCTCTCTCCAGCCCCCGGTGATTTCCACGGTGATGGGGAACGGACGGCGCAGGAGCATCTCGTGTCCCAGCTGTAACGGGCAAGCTCAGGGCAACAAGCTGCTGGCTCCTGTTGCTCTGGCCTGGGGCATCGATGGAAGCCTCTACGTCGGCGATTTCAACTTCATCCGCCGCATCTACCCATCTGGAAATGTAACAAGTATCATGGAGCTCAGGTAAGAGCAATATGCGGCGCCGGAAAGTTTGGAAAGTTATACACTCAAAGGTGATACATACATAAATGAATACACACATACCTACATACAAGTTTGGCTGACGACCCTATTATCCGGAACGGACCGTGACATTTGATTGGATGAGGTTTTCCCAAGGTTTCTCCCTGCACAGGGATTAATGATTACTCTGTCATGTTAAATAACTCCAAACTTATTGGTTGCCATCGGTATATGAAGAGCATTTCTCCCAGTATTGAAAAAAGTGTTTCAAATTGAAATCGTTTACCCTGCCCTTAAGTCTTAAGTTTTTTTTCTTTTTACCTGTAAGCCATTCAGAGGTGTGTTTGTGCTCCGAAGGTTAAGTAAAGTTTTGTTTTTTTCACTAACACAGGGTCAGGCTTGTGGGGGTTGTTTTTTCTCTCTCCAGAAATTCAAGAAATTATCATTTGAAAACTGATTTCTGTATTTATTTAGGTCATCTCTGTCTGATATTACACTTCTCTGATGATCTAACACATTTAACATTTAAAAATCCAAACGAATACAATTGTAAAGTATAAAACTACAAGACAATGAAAAAGGGGGTAAAATGACATAATTACACAATAATTCACTTTTATTGACCCTAAAATATGATGGAATAAACGATCTTGCTTGTCATTGCAGTCTCTGGAGCTCAGCACGGTGAGGGAAACTAAAATTGCACGGTGGACAGACTTTAATTCACACACATCTTTCCACTCCTCATAGAAATTTGAAATCTTTTCCCCATCCATCTCCATAATTAGGAAAGACATCCCGTCTTTTGCCTGTAATTGGGATGATTTACGTCCCCGTGCCAAGTTGGCTTCTCTCTGCAATGACTCTGATTCGGCCAGTTGGCTTATTTTAAAGTGGCAGATGTTGATTAAATGTACATTGGGCCGTCACCCCCCACGAGAAACATACATGACAAAAAAAAACATGAAAACCGCCTTAAAATGATGGAGGTCACTGCAGTGTTAGCTCTCCGTTCACTTATCATGAGAGTTCAAATCAGGATTAAAAGGGTGAATGTTTGGAGAAAATCGGAATTGGAAGGGGAACATGCTAATCCACCCTGGAAATCTGCTAATGCACCTGCACAGGCATCCGCAGCTACATAACGGATGCTGGAAATGATGTAGTGGATGAAAAGCGGGCGATGCTATAAACTAACATGCATGCTCAGCAACCCTTAACCAGACGAATAATGGTTAGCAGCTCCTTTACAAGGACAAGAGGTTAAAGACTTGTGTTAGCTTTATTAAATTAACTTTAAAAAAAGAACACAATCTCTTTGCATCACATTGTAGAAAAAAGTCAAAAGCATTTACAGAGAATATTGTGTCAGAAATCGATTGTTTGAGAACAAACATGCACTTGGTTTGCCACCTTGTACAATCGGAAACATCCTGAACCTCCTTCAGCCACCGTTCGCTTTAAGCCTCTGTTTATATTCTGGCTTCAGTGGTCAATGTAGCAAATGGCTGAATCAATATTTCAATATGAGCAGTCAAATTGAGAATAGCAGTGGTAATGCCGGATGCCGCTTCATGATCACAGGAGGACATGTTTTCCTCTCCGTGGGTTATAACTCCACCTCTGCGCTGTCTGCCAAACAGACTGTCATTGCAAATGACCTTCCCTGCTATCTGTGTTTGGATTCTTCAAGGGGACGACTTTGACTTTCTTAGTTTCTTCACCAAGCTCTGGGAGAAAGATGAGGCTTCTTGTTTGCCTGTGTTTACACTAGTCTTGCTGACATCTCACAATTCTTGTAAAGTTTAAACATAATAAATAATAACTAAAGAATCAGACATCAGTATACCGAAGAGATGGCGAAGGAGAGCAGTAGAAATATAAACAGAAATTTTCCTTCTGAAATGTTTCAACTTCATTGTCTTTATTCTCTTTCCTCCTTTTCTGCTTCCTCTGTGTGCTGTCATAGAAATAAAGACTTTAGACACAGGTAGGTGTATCATCCTAATGCATGTTTTATTTTGTCCTTTCTGTATGTCTCTGCCTGACTGGAACTGTGCTGTGCTACATTCATTCAGATCTTATTTTGATACTTTGTGTCATTTTCCAGTTATGAATCTAAGCAAACTAGATCGCCTGTGGGGTTCCCCAAGGCTCCATTTTTAGTCCCACTTTAATTCAAGATCTAAATCATCCTACATTTGTGGAGTTTATAGATTACCATGTAAAGTCATTGTTTTTGGGGCCAAAAATGCAATCTCGGAGATTAGCACTCAGATAGACTCATTGAGGCAAAATACCACCAGCATGCAAAGAAACCTATAGGCACTGTTAAGGACTCAGACCTAAATTTAACACATCATTAGGTCAGCTTGCTACCATCTTAAAAACATTGCTAAAATAAAGAATCTCCTGTCTAAACAGGATGCAGGGAAAGTCGTTCATACTTTTGTTTTTCGTTTGAATCATTGTAAATCTAGATCGCTGCACAGGCTACTTATTTGTAAAAGACTACATTTAAATATGTTGTTATTAGTCTAGTAAGCCACTTATTAGTATTTGGTTAAAATACTATTAATGAATTAGTAGTCACTGCCAAGTAGGGACCATCCTCAGCTTTAGAACAAACCTTAGATGTGCAGAAACGTTCATCTCCTCTAAAGCAGGACTGAAAACATTTCTACACACAAAATCTGTTCATTTTTTAAAATGTTTTAGCTATTTTTCTTTATTTACATTTGAACAGTTTTCCTATTAAAGGGATGATTTCTGGTTTGTACTGTCATTTCCTTTACCTTTATTCATTTTACTGTAAAGCAGTTTAACTCATTTTGTGCATGAATGGTGCCATGCAAAAAAAGTTTGCCTCGTTTTTTTGTTTTTTTTACAGTCGTTTAAGCACCAGCAATTGGCTTTTGTAATTATAGCAAATCAGTGATGGTTTGATTACATCTAAACACGAGGGAGAGTACACAGATTTTCAGAATTAGTACATCTGCTTTATGTAAAAGAGGGAAAACATGCATAAGGACCCTTAACCGATTTGAAAGATTATGCAGAATTGCAAAGAGATGCCTACATGTCTAACATCAGAGCTCTGAAATAAAGTTCAGTATCATGGCAAAGATTGTAATTACATTTCTGGTAATGGTGTTTGGCAGATGTTCTCATCCGGAGGGCCTTGCACCTCTGCTCTGTATTCCGGAACATGGCAACATCACTGTATCAAGTGAAGATGCTTCTTCGTAGCAATTAGCTTCTCCCAGTGATTAACATGAAAAGAGCACGAGGTGCTCCAGACAGTAAAACCACCCTAACTTTATTAAGCTGGCTGTCACGGCAACGCCTCTGGTGAGATGACCAGATTATGGGAATTGGATGAGGGACCTTTGTGTGGATTTCAAATCTAATTTGCCTGATTCATGCAGTGAACTCAGATTTCCTGATTGTCTGAAACACTCAGCTGAATGAAAAGGCTGTCGGCCCTAATGAATTCAACACCAGCCATGTGTTAATTAGACTCAAAGATAGGTTTAAAAAGACGTAAAACTCAAGAATGAATAAAAGGAATACTGCAACGGGCTGCTTAAATGATTTTAAACTCACCCTAATTTCTTCATTCTTTGCTTCTGTGGTGGCAAATGTTCTTGTAATTTGTACAGCTGGTCCAGTTATGGTTTTCCAAGCTTCCTCGAGGTTTAAAAATCTGCTGATGGGTTCTGGAGCCTGATCTGAAATTCTAATAGAAGGAAACTGAAGATTAAATCTAATCTAAAGAGCAAGATCATTTTTAAAACATTAGAAGAAAAAAGTTTTTCTCATTAGAAGCAGAATAGACAGATATATTGGGAGAGTTGTGCACAGTGCTGTTTATGCGGTGCACAGATAAACCAGTGAGTGGAGCTTGGAGACAGAGTGACATGCAGCAGCTTGATGCTTCGAGAGCTGCTGAATTCCAGATCAGTCAGAGCTTTCTGAATCCCTGCGGGCCAATGCCAGCTTCCAGGACTCTGTGATTGCCTGACCAGGAGGTGACTGACGCCTGTGTGAGCACCTGTGACAGGTTTGGTCAAACTGTTGAGATGTACTGCAGAAAAATGTCAGGAAGAATATTTTTTTTAAATAGACTTTCCAAACCAACATAACAGCTGTTAATAATTTCAAGACGTTGTAAAATTTCTCTTTAAACTTCCACGTGTTTTACCATCAGAAAGTCCACAAAGGTAATATTTGTTGCATAAAAGTTTCATCGAACTGTAAAATACAGGAGCTGGGTGTCTCATTTATTATGTCCAACCCCCTGCAGGTTGACTGTAAAATAAGGGGTTACTAATGTTTGACTTGCTGAATTTTTTATAAGATCTCAAATAGTGCCTACCTATTTTGAACATTTACTTGGACTTATGATGGCCGTCAACTTTTATGACCACATCTTCATCATTTTACAAAGATGTTTCATTGCCACATTTATTTCGCCGCCACATTATCCAGATCCAGGGGCCGGACCACTATTAACCGAGGTACCATTAGGCTTCAGGAGAACCGGAGAAGCAGCATTTACAACTGCACAGAGAAGCAAGCTGATTTCATTTTTATGGCCTCTGTTTTGAGCTTTTTAATTTTCCTCCAAAGTTTCAGTTTTGCCCGAGGTCAGTTGTTTTAAATACCTCCACTTTGCTCAAATCCAACCTCATACACAGATTTACCAATTAGTTTGTATTGTGGAAAAAAGAAGCTTATTCTTAAACACTTCATAAAATGATTTTCAAGAGAGTAAAAATCCCTTGTTTGTGGACATTTTTTGATATTTTTTAAATATATTGTCTTATTTCAAGAAAGATTTTCAAGAAAATATTCACTTGTTCCATTGGCAGATTTTTTTAGCTTACACCAAGCAAAAATATCTTGTATAATTTATTTGTTACTTGTTTCTGGAGTAGCCTGTTTTCCAGTGTAATAAAGCAAGCAATAACAAGTGAACATTTTATTGAAAATCTTTCTTGAAATAAGACAATATATTTAAAAAATACGAAAAAATGTCCACAAACAAGGGATTTTTTACTACTCGTTTTTGCAGTGAACAGGCGTTTTTGATATTTAATACAACATTTCGGCCAACAGTGTTGGGGACGTTACTTTAAAAAGTAATTATAGTTACTCACTACTTCCAAAAACATCTGAGTTAGTAACTGAATTACTCTATGATAAAAGCAACTAGTTACCAAGGAAATAACTGTTAGTGTCACTGTAAAAAATAGTTGCTAAATATCAAAGAAATTATATTTTTCTGAGCAGTTTTCAGAAGTCAGTTGAAATGAGTAGAAGAGATAGGTAGCTCTCTTATACATAACTTTCTATTTTGCACATTAACAGAAAGCAAGATCTTTATCCTGCACTTCAAGTATTATCTTTGTAACAAAAGTAAACAGTTAAAGAATATAAAGTGTGTTTAACTCTATAGCAAATTAAATCAAACTCTCACAGCCTAAGACAACTGGTCAAGTAAACAACCTGTACTTCCAAGTATTTTGTTCACAATAAGGGTTGTACAGTTAAACAGTAAAGGGTGTGTTTAACTCTGAAGTCTTATTTAAATAAATCAAAGTCACGATCTCAGACAATTGGGACTTGCCATTTCTGCTGCTTCGTCGAATCGGTTTGCCGTTTGTGTGTGTGGTACGCATGTCCTAACACTGGCTCTCCCTTAGCCAATTATAATCGCTTATCTCGTTGTTAACCCACTCAGCCTCCCTACAAGCAGTTTGTGTGTGGAGCCAGGGGTGCGTTCGGCGTACGCAGTTTATTCTATCAATTCATTTAACGTTCAGTAACAGTACCTGCGTTGTAACGACAGAAACAGTAATTAGTTAGATTACCCCGTTACCTAACCCCTTTCTTTTAAACGGCGTTATTACCAACACTGTTGGCCAATATGGGAGACAGAATGCATCCATCACTCAAGCCCTCCCCAGCCCTTCTAAGGCCTAACATTATATTGTATTTAGCAATCAATGTTTATCTCCTATCGGCATGAACTTAATCTCCGTGTCCGCTCCTGGAGAGCCGGTCACCACTAGTTCTAATTACAGTGACAATCTGTGCGTTTTAAATTCAGAACGTCGTGTAGATGTCTTCTGGCTGACGTCTGTTTAAACCCTCTGATATGTTGCTATCAAAACATTACATACAAAGGAGTCCTTATTCCTAAACGCACTTACTAAGAATATAACTAATTAATTCAATCAATCCTAATTCCATAGAAATATTCCCTATCAGTTTTTATGCTTGATTAATATGCAGACAAAAAATATCAGTCACGTCCTCTATCATGCTACAGTTCCTTCGTATGTCCATATTTACACTACAATTTGTTAATTGACTGTAAATAATGCAAATTAAGCAGAAAGCGATCCCATCAATTGTTGCACTTTGTCAACATAAGCCGGTCATTTCTGTAATTCCAGAGGCTTCTCCCCACAGGAGTCCCATAACAGATGAAATGATCTGGCACCAAGTTATCATTCCTGCTTTGCAAACTGGAACCCCACCGCGGCGGCATCCGGTTAAATTTAGTCTCTGCTCCATGTTGCAGCCTTCTGGTTTCCACTTCTTCTTTCTAACCTCAAATGTTCCCACCGTTTTTGCGGCTGTTGGAATTATTTCTAGAGCTTCGTCGCACCATTAGAAATTCACAAATTATTTCCCTCTTAAGTTCATTATCCATTCACATGACAATGTTGCTTCTCATTTAAAGTTGATAATAGGCTCAGGATTTTAAGCAGCGACTGTACAACTACAAAGAAGTTGCTGTTAATTAGCGATTCAGATTGCAGGATTTGGAAAATAACATGCTTAATGACAACCACCAAGAACCACTGTCTGTAATCATTTTCAGTAGGATAGGTTCAACATAGTGTGTTGATTCATTCCATGCATACAAAGACGGCACATCAAGCTCGTGTTTACTTTCTGTTCTTCTTCGTTACTCTGCTTTTCTATTTGCCATAATGTAGAGCTCCAGCTATTGCGGGTTTCTTTATAGTCGTTGTGTCTGCAGCTGTGGAGAAAACGCTTTGTGGTAAATAAAATGGTTCTGTTTTTATATTGTCAACTTTAATAGAATTATATTCGGTTTATGCATTCCGGCTGAGACAGGAGCTACGTTATTTGAATTGCAGGTCCTTTGGCCTCACCGGACTCCAGATATATTTCCAGTTCAGGCTCTGATTTGAGCACCTAGCTCACCTAAACACCTGCTTGGAGGAGCAGATCTTTAATTTTAGATGGCTTGTGATTAAAGATGAAGTTATGAAGAATGACACTGAGTGGAATATTAACAAGACTTGGTTGTTCATGTTTAGAAATTCTGTGAGGTCAAAGTTACATTGTGTTCAAATTGTTTGGTAAAATAAAAAAAACAAATTGTAATTCTTTAATGCAGTTTCAGCTGCTTGAACATATGTTGCTGCCTTTGTCTGCGTGAGTCTTAGTTCAGTCGAATAATCCACGACTCATAGTGTTAACCAAGCCAGTTTCTAGGATTTATTACCCTGTAACATTTAGAAACCTCTGTGAATTCAGGGTGATGAGGTAGAGCTCATAAATACTACGTGTAAACATGTGCAACAATAAATTTAATTCAGATTATTGCAGTAGCCTCATCTCCAACTAAAAAAACAATAACAATTGAGAAATACAACCTTCAGTTTGATTCAGCGGGGGGGGGGGGGGGGTAATATTTGTTTTTCCAAAAGTCACTGGTGACCCAGTTATTGGGACCCCTTCAGCCTAAAGGAAAACACTTTGTCATCTCTTATAACATTTAGCAGCTGAGGCTTACAGATTTAGGGTGCTTTAACCAATCCTCTTTACACAATCTTTCTACATGATCCAGAGTCCTGGATTTTCTCTTATCCCCTCAACTCTCAGCTCACCCCAAAGTTTTTCTAACGAATTCAAGTCCATGGTGTGTGGTGGTCAGTTAAGAAGCTGGATTTTGTGTCTGGTTATCCATTTGTTCATTTGGCCATATGTTTAGGATCAAGACTCTTTTTTTTTTCAAACATACCACCCGATGTTTATATCTACTGACCTGGTGTATTAAGAAATTAACTATGCCATGGCCTAAAACAAGCTTCCCAGGCCCACAGCATCACATATCCTCCAACATACAAACAGTAGGCAGGATACACTATTCATTGTTTGTCAGATCAGATGTGTCCTGCATCCCAGCAATAATGCTCTTTACAGGCATCCTTTTTTTCACGTGGAACCCACCTGGAGGGTTTGTTGCTAAAACACTCAGTCTTATTCTCCAGTTAGTAAACTCTGCTTTTTCATGTTATTCGGTAGATGTCACTCTTTGCTAAATGTTGCTGCTAACAGTGAAGTTTGGTCATGTTTTTTATCTCCTTAAGTAGCCCGCTGTTTTTACCTGTCGGCTAAAATGAATATGGATCCTCGTTCAGCCTAGCATAGTGGTGTCCAAAAGTCAGTCTTCAAGGGGAGGTATCCTGCATGTTTTGGTTCTTGAATTGAATGATGGTTCATCAGCAGGCCTCTGCAGAAGTTTGACACGTTGAGGAGGTAGTTGGACTGTTTGAATCAGCTCTGTTGGAACAGAAACACATCTAAAACTGGCAGGACGCCGGCAGGTCGCCGGCAGGATGCCGGCCCTTGAGGACTGGAGCTGGACACCCATGGCCCATCGGCTGGTGGCTAACAGAAATGACTCTCTGTGTCATGATGTATTTATACCCCAGCAAAGAAAAAACTTGTGGATTATTAATTCAAAGCTCTGACCAACTGTGATCAACTTTTCTTTTAAAAAGGTGATCACTCACATTTATTTTAAAGGGATTGTCAAGTGTATTAAAACAAAACTTTATTTATCCCAAAGGGGAAATCAAATGTCATAACTCATATGATCCAAGTATCTTCAAAGAGTCGTTGTGGGTGGTGATGCTGTGGCCAGGAAGGATCTCCAGTAGCAGTCAGTCTTGCAAGGCATCTGAAGAAGCTTCTGACTGAAGACTGTTGCTGAATGACAGTCTCATGACCATCATGTCACGCTAACAGCTCCATATCCAGGCAGCAGAGACGATATTCCACAGTAACATGTCCTGGATGACTCCATCTGTTGCTGCCAAGCTCTGCTAATCGACCTCATTTGCTTTTACCATTCCTCTTTGAATGTCTGTCTATCAGTATGGTTAAAAAGCCCGGTAGAGAGACGTTGAAGCCGGGGATAGTAAGGGATATTAAGATTGAGGAGATGGTTTGAACTTCCTCATTCTCTCTCTGATCTTAGGTCTCGCCCTGCATCTTTGAAGTCTCCTTTTCAACTCCACTTGAATTTGGGGCTGTAGGTCAGGTATTATCTGAGCTTTTGAGATGTTAATCAGCTGTAGTCAAAAGGATACCTTGTTGCGCATCATAACAACTGTCGAAAGTAAAGAAGGAACAGCAAAAATCCTTCCAGCTGCACAGATTGCAGAACCAGAGGAAATGGATGTCCAAACATGGAACGTCTCAAAACCAAAAGAATCATGTTGAAAAATCCACAAATAAAAGAACGAATCAGAGCTAACGTAACAGAGCTGCTTCAACCTGCTGCCACCTTGAGCGGAGCAATTCTAGAATGTTTCTAAAGATACATTTATTTCAAGGCTTTTTAAGCATCTTTAGCAGGTGTGCCAGTAAATGTGATGGGCTCTGTGCATACGTCTGTATTTCTGAGTTTATGCTTGTTTTGTGCTGCTTCATTTTTGTGTCTTAATGTCCAGACTGAATAATACATTTATAGTAACACAATTTTTTTTTCTTGAGTATTTACTGAGGGCAGTTTTCTAACTAGGGAATCCCAAGAGTGAGTCCCAGATGGTAGAGGCTTAATTTTATCAGTGCTCCGTTTGTGTATGAATAGAATTTAATTAAAACAGAACCCAGTTGAAAAATACTTTAATAACCCCATAGGAAAATCATGTTTTTGTCCACTATTAATGAAAATAAAAGCAAGATATAAGAATGCATAAAGGCATGTATGTGTGTTGTATTCAATCCCCAGAGAGGGCTCTGTCTTGAGTCGGAGTGTCGGTGTTAAAGGTTGCTTTAAGAAGGAATAACCTGCTGGTCAGATTTTACTAATGCTTGCTCAGTATGAGGGATTGCTGAAGGATTGCTGTGGTTGGAAAGTCTGCCCAACCTCACGCCAATGACTGACGCAATCTGCTGGGATTCCTTAAATAGGAAACTTTTTAACTGATTGGAATGTTTGTATAAATGTATTGAAATGACTTCTTGTTAAGTGCCTTGAGAGGACATCTGTTGTGAATTGGCACTATATAAATAATCTGAATTGAATTGAATTGAATTAAAGAAGTCTACCTGAGTGTAGCTACTAACATATTATAGATATTGATGAATGGGTTTAAAGGGTACATATTACGCAAATTGAAGTTTTTTCATCCTTTTGTGTTTCCATTTGCGTCTCTGCTGCCTCTATAAACACTCCAAACACGAATAAAAAAAACCATCCTTTTGTTATGTGCAAGTTTTTGCTGTTACATATCTTGTGCTTCTACGAGCCGTTTGAAAAAAAGTGCCTAATTGTGATGTCACAATAAGGCATAAGAACTTCCTTACAACCTTCCCTCAACTGTCAATTTCCACGCCATTCTCATGTGTGGCAAACCTGCAGCCTAGTAACAAAATGGGTGGGCGTCGTCTGCCACCGCTAATTTGTATAAAAGTGACAGAGATCTCTAAACAGCTCATTCTGAAAGGGACTGAAATTGTCAAAATTTGAGTTGGTGAGATCGCTTTATGTGAGTGATTTTGTACAAAGAACTTCATTATCATGTTTTGTACAGACCATAGATCATTATAACTTATTTAAAAAGAGGCAGAATATGTCCCCTTTAAATCTTACAGATGGATCTGAGACATGTCCATATGTACTGTAAGGAAGGAGCTTTGAAAGATGAATACTGTCTGCAGTTGTAATTTATACTGAGTTATTGCCCTGAACACAGCAACAACCCAGCGCACCGGTATTACCTAGCGACTGATCCGGTGACCGGCCAGCTGTACGTGTCGGACACAAACTCCCGACGTATCTACCGACCCAGGACCCTGAGCGGAACCAAGGAGCTGCAGTCCAACGCCGAGGTGGTCGCAGGAACCGGAGAACACTGTCTGCCCTTCGATGAGAACCACTGCGGCGATGGAGGGAAAGCTCCCGAGGCCTCCCTCACTGGACCCAAAGGTATCATTATAAATTAATGAAGATGTTCTGCTCAATAGAGAGGTGGATCACAGTGATGGATTTCTCATTCTGAAGTGGCACCTGCTAGACGTGAATTTATGCTCTGCTTTGGGCACCGTGCCAAATGACGGCTTGCTCGTTTGTCATTAATTCATTTTGGTTGTGGTTCTCATGTAAAATTCAAAGCAAACAGGCGCGGCTCCTAGGAAAACATTGATACTGCGTCAATTAAAGCAATTTTCTGCTCCTGGTAAAAAAGCTGCTACCTCCAGAAATGCAAATTATACTTTAGTTTACATGTGAGGATATTGCTGTGAAACATTATTTCACAAATATTGATGTTATTTTAAAATCTTTCTCTTGCTCTTGTATTGACTGATGAAAAAGTAGTAGCCCTTGAACATTTTTACATTTCGTGTTGTTACGACCAAACAAAGTAGAGCTTAATCAAGAGGCAGAAAGAACATGATAGATGCTTTTCAACATGCCCCCTTTACTCTGATACTCATAAATAAAATCCATTGCAGCTCTATTGCCTTCCTTTAGAAGCTCCCTAATTAGTTTACAGGGTTAACTGCAGCTGTTGTGTGAAGGCCTCGGAGGTTTGATAGAGAACTAGGAAGAACGGACGGCATCATAAAGACCAAGGAATACAGGTCAGGGAGTTCAGAGAGAAGGTTGTGGAGACATTTAGAGCATGGTCAGGCTCTAAAACAATATCCTAAGCTTTTAAGATCTCAGCTCAGCACCATTTAGTCCATAATCTAAACATGAAAAAAAAAGGTGGACCATCTGCAAATCGACCAAGACCTAAAAAGATCTACAGCTCAGGAGGGGAACATTCTTTACAGATCAACAATTAGTCTCCTGTTTTCCAAAAAAGCCATAAGAAGTCTTGTTCCCAGATTATCACAAGCCATGTAGCTGCTCTGACCAACATTTAAAACAATATGCGTGGCACAACATTAAAACTGTAGGTCACAGTGAACACAATTCCTACAAATGCATATTCTGGTGGTAGCATCATGCTGCGGGGATGCTTTTCTCCAACAGGGACAGAGTCAGATGTTAGGGGCTGCAGAGGAGTTGAGACGGGTGGAGGTTTAACTTGCAGCACCAAATCCCCCCTAAACATAAAGTCGGAGGGCCTAGTCAAAGTCCGGACACGTATACAACTCAGAAGTTACGGCAAGACTTGATGCACGCCGCACATTTCTGATTTGTATTTGTAAAACAGAAAAAGTTTGAAAGGTATGTATTATATTCCTTTCACTTCTAAATTCTACACTACTTTGTGTGTTGTTGTATCACATAAAATTCTAATAACACACATTGAAGTTTGTGTTTGTAACGTGATAAAACATGAGAAAGTCCTAGGGCTTCGAATGCTTTTGCAAGCACTGTAAAAGTCAAGTTTCTTGGCTTTTAATGCTCCTTGTGAAATAACTGCTGCCCACAAGCCGATAAGTGCTTCGCACAACCTGTTGTCCACATTCAGATAGCAGAGGGTCATTTGTGGCAAAATTGCTGCCTTTTCCATAAATTCGTAGGGAATAAAAGGCTAGGATGAATTGTTTTGCGCTCGTTGCGTCTCCTTTTGAGTGGCGACTGCAATAGCTAATCTTCGGCTAGGTGATAAAGGCTTGAGTGAAGGCAATCTGAGGGAACGACTCTAATGATGGAGTGGGTGGAAGCCGGGACAAGAGAAGAAACAGCAGATGGCTCCATTTTTTTCTTCCTTTTTCTCTCCTCAGACATTTGCTGAACTCTGCTCAAATGTGACACATTTCATCTGTCTGAGAATCTCAGGCTGTCAGATAGCCAGCTCCCAAGGATTCACCGCGAGCTCCCACAGCTCGTCAATGTTTTAGCAGAAAGCAATCTTGTGCAGCCCTAGCCCACAGGTCAAACCAAACCACTAACCTTCCATAGAAGCTTTTAAAGACTTCATTGAAAAAGAAATTCTCTGGAGGTAGGAGTAAAGTTATAGCACATTTAGAACAGTTCGGTTCTTTGAAAAACTATGGAGCAATCATCCACTGTACTTCCTGGGATCAGCGGCTATTTGAAATTAAATCCCGGACCGCAGGAAGTTAAAACCGGTACGGAGGATAGAAAACAGCCTTCCTGGTTATGAAGTATGGCTGAATTCCCAGAGGCAATGATCTCTATTAAGCAGCACAGTGACACGGAGAGTGATGTAGAAGCTGGTACAGCCCGCTAATGTATTTTCCCAGTTTGGGACATCTGGTTATTGCAAACCCACACTGGCTTGGCTTTGCTTTGCTTTGGCGTACAGATTTGAGCTAACATTCAATCACCGAGACGATTTAGCCCTCACTTGTCACCAAGGAAACTGCGCATCTTTAACCCCTTTCAGGAAAAAAAATTGTCAACAGCTGTCAGTTGTATTCCCTCGCTTATTTGTTTGTCAAATGAAGTGCGGATCGGGGCGATTAGGGAAGTCAAAGAAGCTCCACAAAGCACCAGTCGATGACAACCCCCCTTTATGAGGTCGTCTTCAGACAAAGAGGGGGTGACAAGCCGAGGCAAGCATATATATACATATATATATATACATATAAATATATATATATGCTGTATGAATACAGCCTTTCCCACTTCTTCCTGAGAAATTATTTAATAGCAGAAAAGCAGCCTGTGAATTATTGATGGCTGTGCTTTTTGCAGTGACCTGAATAATGGGAAGGCGAGCTTGACACATGTATCCATCGTGTTCTGTCCACTGAGTCATGCAAGCAGAGATGTGGCATATCTACCATGTTTGCCTGTTATCACAAGCTCTTTCCCCCCCTGTTTTCTCTCCTTTTCTCTCATCCACCCCCCCCCACCACCCACAACGCCACCTCCCACCTGCTCTCAACAGGCATCGCCGTGAACAAGAACGGGCTGATTTATTTCGTCGACGGCACCACCATCAGAAAGGTGGACCAGAACGGCATCCTCTCCACTTTCCTCGGCTCCAACGACCTGACATCGGCTCGTCCCCTGACCTGTGACAGCAGCATGGACATCAATCAGGTGACTTAAACAAAGAAGTGCCAGAAAGCTGTTAACGCATTTGCAGAGTGTGTCACAGTGCCACCTTGTGCTCCAAGCTCTGTAACCCCATTTCAGAGTCATCCCTCCGCAGTGAGATGTGGTTACTGTCACTCACACACACTGAGTATGCAGTTGGTGTATAAGGGAAAGCAACACATACAGGAGGCTTTTTTTCTACACTTCACTGGCTTTAGTGATACTAGGAGTTTCCAAAAATCTTTGGTAAATTTGATTTTTTTGGACGCTGCTGGAATAGGAAAACGGTTCTCGCTCTGAAAATGGAAACTTTTGCCTCAGAAAGTGTGCTTGCTTTATGCCAGCAGACATTTGTTAGCATATTGAGATCTGGAAAGTTAAATTAAATACATTTGATATTCAGTTGTTACTAAATCAGTCTTACTTATTAATGCTGATGGTTTTTAATTGCCCTGAAAGATTTTTTAATGGATTTTGTTTGTTATATTCATTGTTAATGGCATTATCTTGAGCTCATGACCCAGTTTAAATTTTGAGGACTCCAATGTACTTCTTTTGGTATCTGCCAAATAATGTGATTAATGGGGAACACATATAAAACATATTTAGATCCAATAATTAAGTTGCAAAAAAAAGCAATTTGAATAATAAATAAAGTTGGATACAGGGATTCCACAAACCAGCTGTTTATAGGATCATCTTTGTTAGGTTTATGGATATTATATATTATAAAACACTAGAAATGAGTGTCTTAATTTATATTCAAAATATGTTTAAATTAAGATGTAAAATTAAGTAAATATGATTTGAGGGGGTATTATGTGTTTGAAATACCTAAATTGAGAATTAATGTTAAGTACAGATGTGTGTCCATATTGGGTGTGAAGTTATGGAATGGACTTGATGACAAACTGAAGATGTGTTATTCTATGCCATTTTTAAAAAGACTTTAAAAACTCAAATAATCCAAGTTAATAGAAATTATGTTTGATGTTCAATTTTGTGTCGATTTGATTTCTTGATTGAATTTATTCAATTTCTTATTTGTGTCCACGTGATTTATTCATTTATAAATGTCAAAGTTTCAAACTAAATGAAATGAAAATAATTGGTTAGCAAGCTAAATATTTAGCTCCGAAATAAACATTTAGTGTGAAGCTAAATATTTAGTTTGCTAACTAAAAATGTAGCTTTAAACAAAATATTTAATTTAAAGCTAAATATTTAGCTAGCATGCTAAACTGGCTGGCTAAGCTTTGAACTAAATATTTACCTCAGAGCTACATATTTAGCTAATATGCAAATTCACTTCCTCTTATTGGCAAGTTAATTTGCATATTAGCTGAATATTTAGCTATGAACTAAATGTTTTATTCAAAACTAAATATGTATTACTAAATATGCTATTTGATTAAATATGTATATATATTTTGCAAGCTAAATATTTAGCTTGTTGACTAAATATTTAGTTTGAAGCTAAATATTTAATTTGTAAACGAATTATTTAGTTTGAAGCTGTGACTTTTATAACTAAATAAATAACATGGAGGCAAATGTGACTTTGAAAAATGAACCCCTAATTTATTCTTTTATTTAACAAGCTAAATAATCCAAAATATTGCTGTTAGTTTTTGACCATGTAACTTTACAAACGGTACCCCATAGGTACACCCTGGAAACGCATCAGTGGATTTAATAAGTTATTAAAAAACCTTCTACCTGACTTGAGACATTTGTTGTAAATTTGCGCTATATAGATTTTATTTAAAAAGATGCAATTTTCGCAGATTTTATGTTGCTTTAAATTACATTCATCTATTTGAATAAATATTGTTAATCATTCTCATAACCTACTAAAAATCAATTCGGTGGGAATAATCGGTTCCTCCCCATTGAATGTTCTCTTGTACAGATTTAAATAAGCATGGCGGTTCTGGTTATTTCAAAAGCAGGATTTTTTTTTATCAGTTAAATTTGTTCCAATTATAGAAATATTATTTAGAATAATAATCTTGTTTTACCAAACAAAATTGTTTATTTTTAACCAAAACAACACAAACATACAAACACCTATTCTATAATCTACTGCTATTTTAAGGAGGGGAAGGTTTCTGGATTGTGAAATAAACATTCAAAAATATGAACTGATTTTACGTTTACGTTTTAAGTATAAAGAATTGGCTTCTGGTCGAATTTAGAGTTATGATATTTAATCTGTAACAGCAAATGAAGAGAAAATGTGGGAAAAGTAAAAAAAAAAAATTCAGCATTTCCTCAGAAGAGGAGGCAAAACCCTTAATATGGTCTGGATCTTGTTCCATCATCTGTCAATGAAAAGGATTGGGTCTTCTTTTGTGCGGCTCTCACTGTCTTCTTTCTAAGCTCAGCTGATAGAGGAGTCTCGCCGCTCCTGCATTGGTTCTGACCCGAAGGCTGTTCTGTGGCAGGGAGGTAGTGGCTAGATCGTTGGATGTTTAGATGGTTTCCTAGTTTGGATTACTCCCGATCCGAACAGGAAAGCAAAAGACAAAGGTTCTATCAGCCACAATTTGATTGATTGGGTCTCTGGACTTTATTCTCTGAGTCAGCACACACACCTCAATGGCAGCTTCTGGTGGAAAAAAAAGACGTCATGAGACTGATCACCAAATTATATGTGGGGGGCACATGTCGATATGTCTTTCTCCCCTGCCAGTGACAAAGAAAATATTTCTTCCCCTTTTTATATTGTTTAAATTAAAGAAAGAAAATAAAATGTAAACAACAATCTTTGTGGGTTGAATACTTCTGTCAGGAGCTGCATTCCTGTTTCAGATTCCAGACAAGGTTCATTACAATCTACAAATCTAATCACTTGTTCCTGATCCCACTGTGGACATTTCCTGAAAATGTAATCAAAATCTGTCTATAACTTTGAGTTATGTTGCTAACTAACAAACAGACAAACAAACAAACCCTGGCAAAAACATAAGCTCCATGGCGGAGGTAATTAAACTCCTCCTCTTGCTGCCTCGATCTCTTACCCACAGATTTTTGATTCAAATAGGTAATTCATCGCTCCTGTCAGGTGTCTTTAAAAACAGCAGTTATCAAACCCAAAAATAAAGAAGAAAAACACGTTAATGCAGAACTACAGGCCAATCTCTAATCTTCCATTCATCAGCAAGGCTATGGAAAAAGCTGTTTCAACAGTTACACACGTGCTCAAATTTGTTGGTACCCCTCCACAAAAAATGAAGAATGCACAATTTTCTCTGAAATAATTTGAAACTGACAAAAGTAATTGGCATCCACCATTGTTTATTACATATTTAATAGAAATCTGACTTTGCTTTTGATGGTTTCATTCAACATAATATTGTAAATAAGAAAACAAATGAAAATGGCATGGACAAAAATGATGGGACCCCTAACCTAATATTTTGTTGCACAACCTTTAGAGGCAATCACTGCCATCAAACGTTTTCTGTAGCTCTCAATGAGACTTCTGCACTTGTTAACAGGTAGTTTGGCCCACTCTTCCTGAGCAAACTGCTCCATCTGTCTCAGGTTTGATGGGTGCCTTCTCCAGACTGCAAGTTTCAGCTCTTTCCATAGATGTTCGATAGGATTCAGATCAGGACTCATAGAAGGCCACTTCAGAATAGTCCAATGTTTTGTTCGTATCCAGTCTTGGGTGCTTTTAGCTGTGTGTTTTGGGTCATTATCCTGTTGGAGGACCCATGACCTGCGACTGAGACCGAGCTTTCTGACACTGGGCAGTACGTTTCGCTCCAGAATGCCTTGATAGTCTTGAGATTTCATTGTGCCCTGCACAGATTCAAGGCACCCTGTGCCAGGCGCAGCAAAGCAGCCCCAAATCATAACCGAGCCTCCTCCATGTTTCACTGTCGGTATGGTGTTCTTTTCTTTGAAAGCTTCATTTTTTCGTCTGTGAACATAGACCTGATGTGACTTGCCAAAAAGCTCCAGTTTTGACTCATCTGTCCAAAGGACATTCTCCCAGAAGGATTGTGGCTTGTCAATATGCATTTTAGCAAATTCCAGTCTGGCTTTTTTATGTTTTTCTTTCAAAAGTGGAGTCCTCCTGGGTCTTCTTCCATGGAGCCCACTTTCGCTTAAACAGCGACGGATTGTGCGATCAGAAACAGACGTACCTTCACCTTGGAGTTCAGCTTGCATCTGTTTGGCAGTTATCCTTGTTTCTTTTTCTACCATTCGCACTATCCTTCTGTTCATTCTGGGGTCGATTTTCCTCTTGCGGCCGCGCCCAGGGAGGTTGGCTACAGTTCCATGGACCTTAAACTTCTTAATAATATTTGCAACTGTTGTCACAGGAACATCAAGCTGCTTGGAGATGGTCTTGTAGCCTTTACCTTTACCATGCTTGTCAATTACTTTCTTTCTGATCTCCTCAGACAACTCTCTCCTTTGCTTTCTCTGGTCCATGTTCAGTGTGGTGCACACAATGATACCAAACAGCACAGTGACTACTTTTCTCCATTTAAATAGGCTGAATGACTGATTACAAGATTGGAAACATGTGTGATACTAATTAAAGTAACTATTTAGTTTGAAATAACACTATGATCCAGTTATTTATTACCAACAAATGTGTCCAGGCCATTTTAGAATATCTTTGTAGAATAAGCAATAATTCAACTCTTTTCACAGCTTCTTTGCTTTATTCTATGACATACCAAAGGCATGCAAGTATACATGATAAAATAACTTTCAATTTCATCACTTTTCAGGAGTAATGCAGCATTATTTCAATGAGCTGTAAGGGTACCAACAAATTTGAGCACGTGTGTAAATAGCTTCCTAACAAAAATATACTGTTTTGATGTTTTCCAGTCTGGTTTCCGTCCTCACCACAGCACTGAGACTGTGCAAAGGTGCTATGCAAAGATTAGGGAAAGATTTTTACACAAATTAGCAACTTCAAGCCCATAAAGATATACGTTTTCATGTCAGATCCAATTCTAAATAAGAAAGAATAATTACTCCGTTTGGGAGGGCGTGTTCTCATGCAGCCAGAGCTGGATTAGTGTTTAGTGATCCACAAGTAATTGTCATCACTGAGGACACTTGCAGAGCACCAGTAATAAGGGAGCACTCAGTAGCTGTAGCTTGTTGAGCTCATAAAACATTCTTTTCCTTGGGAGAGCACGACCGCCGGCTGCTTTGTCTAAAAAAGGTTTAGTCTACTTCAGACTAAAGGTAACATGAAAGCTCGATCCTCTCCTAATGGAGGAGGCGAAACAATTCAGAAACTGGGACCCAAAATAGAGGCTTCGCTGTCCAGATCTGTCTCTGCTGCACACCTTGAGAGTTCTGCAAGCTGATTTCAGATGAATCATGAAGAAAAAAGGGCAATAAAACAGACTTTTATCACATTAAAGTGAAAACCTTCACACCATAATTCTTTTAACTGCTTCTGCTGTCGGAAATAAAGTTGTTTCCATTCCTCCCACTTTGTATACAAGACAAAGCATTACTGTTTAAAACTAACAGCTTCCACTTTATCTTCCTGGGAAAACAGACCGGCTGCTAACAAGTACAGAAATAACCCATAAGAACATCCATCCATCCATCTATCTATCTATCTATCTATCTATCCATCTATCTATCTATCTATCTATCTATCTATCTATCTATCTATCTAACTATCTATCTATCTATCTATCTATCTATCTATCTATCTATCTATCTATCTATCTATCTATCTATCTATCCATCCATCCATCCATCCATCCATCCATCCATCCATCCATCCATCCATCCATCCATCCATCCATCCATCCATCCATCCATCCATCCATCCATCCATCCATCCATCCATCCATCCATCCATCTATCTATCTATCTATCTATCTATCTATCTATCTATCTATCTATCCATCCATCCATATTTGTGACAGCAGGGATGCTTAATATATTTAATAAGCATCTGAACAAAAATAATCATGACTAATTATTTGATTGGTAACATATAAATGTTACCAATCAAACGATAGATGATAAATTAAACGATAAAATCTGTTATTTGGGAATAACCTGAACTTTCATATTTCTGACTATTTATAATATATATAAATATATGTATGAAAAATATTACTCTAACAGCTTCTGTGTTGTTGAGAAAAAAACATTTATAATAACAAGAAAATATATAATAAAATATAAAAAAATTAATTCAGCTGTGTTTGACGTTTGTAAAATCCAAAATGGTTGACTAAAAATGATAACTTATGTATTTAAATATAGATTTAATAACAAATACGGGTTTTAGCTGTTTTAATGTTTTTTCGTGGAATAATTGAATTGAATTTCTACAACAGAAGGACACTGAAAGAACCAGTAACTTCTCTTCAGATCTATTTTTTTTGTCATCAGGTTGAAAATGATGTGCTTTTTTTTTCATTAGTTTCTACAAATATCAACATGTTGTGAATTAGCGCTATAAAAATATCCAGGCCTGTCCAAGGTACACCCTGGACAGGTCGCCAGTCCATCGCAGTATTTCAAAACCTAAAAATAGAAATAAAATGGTGGTTCTTTAATAAAAAATGACGTTTGTAGATATTTATCAAAGACTAAGTATTATATTCTTTTTTTTTTAAATGTCATGAAACATTAGCGACTCTAAACGAGTTTTATTGATCTGGACTGAGGGCAAAAATAACCCTGGATTTTAAAGGTTGCAGACCGCTGACCTGACTGACCACACGTAATATCGAATGCTACTTGTAGTGTAATGGTTTATAAATCCAAGCAGCCCTTTGTGGTTAAGTAACGCTTACATAGATACGCATTAATGATGTTCAGCTCCAATAGGGACCACAGTTCTTACTTGTCAGTGGCCAAAGTTGAATTCAACCTTGCTGGACTTCCAGCCTTCCACTGAATGTCTCGTTTCTTTTTTTGAAGAAAAAACTCACTTTGACTTCCATCCATATGTACTTCACGCTCCCCGTTCTGTGTTTGTTGATAGGAGAGTCTCATGCATAGATATATACATCAATATTCTAACTTTAAAACTGTTTTGGTTTTTGATTTGAGCTACAAAGATCCAAAAAAGACATTTAAACTGAGCTGATGCATGATCATAAAAGACTCAAAGCTGACATCCTTTGAATCAGTAATTTTACATAATTGTTTCCTCTACAGAGGTATAATAGTCAAATCGGGAAAATGTGCAAACAACTTACAAACCTTGAAATGGAATAGCTAAAGCTAAAAAAAATAAAAATAAAAAAAGCAGCTCTTTTTATTATTCTTTTTGTGTCAAATGCGATTTTCCTTATAAGTTTTACACTTTAAATCCAGACATGATAACTTTTTCAGTAATAATTTGTACACAAAATGTTTCTAAATAGATGCAGTAATCTAGGACATGTTATTGAATTACTGTAAATGTTAGTAGAGGTGCACCGATCCCACTTTTTCAGTCCCCATACCGATGCCTGGGCTTTGTGTATCTGTTGATACCCGATACCGCTCCGATACTGTTGTTGAATTAATAATAAACTGTATACCCTCCACCTTATACCTTACTTGAAGAGACTAAAGGTACCAGACTTTACTAACTAGACTTCTTTTTTTTCCTTTTTGACCCCGCTCCTTTTGTTTTGCTGAGGTGCAGGAATTCAGCGTGCTCCTTAGCATAGTGTTTCTGGATGTGCTTGATTAAAGTGGTAGTGTTGTACTTTGCAGTAATACCACCTCCCCTCGAAACATTTACTTTGCAGACATTGCAAACAGCTGACGAACTAGTTGGAGTGGCGAGCGGGAAATATCTCCACACAGCCGACCCTCTGGCTCGCTCCATGTTGCTTCTAGCATGCGACACACGTGAAGCTGACGCATGAAATACGTTCTGCTGCGACGAAAAACAAAACATAAAACCTGGATCGGCCAGTGGATCTGTTCATTTTTCTGATCCCCGATCCAGCTATTTTGTCAGTATCGCGGCCGATATCCGATCCTAATATTGGATCGGTGCACTCCTAAATGTTACGTTTAAGAAATGTAATCTTTAGAGACCAAAAAAAGCTTTTCCAAATCAGCTGTTCCTACTGCTGAAGAGGCTGAAGAGACATCAGTTGGTTTCAGAGCTTCCGGGTTGTTAAATATGTGTCCTTAAAGGATAACCAGAAACACGTTATATAGAAATATTACGTAACAAAAGCAGATGTCATAAATGATTGATTTCCATTGAATAATAAGAGCATTGCATGTATAATAGACTTTCATTTCAGTAGATGTGTGGCAGTATTTTCCTTGTGAACAGAAAGCAATCAGTGTTTGTGAGTGGGTGGTGTGCAGGAAAGAGGACAAACATGAGAGAACATGAACAGAAAGCATTAAGCTTGTTACTTTTTGCTTATTAACCAACTCCTTTGGCGCGAAGTAGCCAAGACAAGGCTTTGGCACGACTGTTTGATCCTCAGGCACCCGGGCTGAAGAGCTGGCTCGCTGCAATTTAACCAGCAGCAGCCTTAAAGGCATTGTTTTTTTATTCTTAATCACAGAGTAGAAAAACACAAATTAGGAATGTTTGGACCGTTTTAATGACATGGTGTTGTTTCTCAAGGCCAGGTTAGTCCTTTTTTTTGCTGCTGTTAGAAAAAGCTTAGCTTTTTATCCACTGAATGAAAGTATGTTAGAAACGCTGTAATGGTTACTGAAGGCTTTGGCTTCGGCTCACTTAATGTTCTACAAGATGTGATTAATTATCTCATCACTTTAAATGCAGGAGACTTTTCTTTCATGTCATTTTGATTTATTCTGATATATGTCATTGATCACCATGTGAAGCTTTTCTTTCAGGTGACACCACCAAGTGGCACAGCATTAATGGAGCAGGAAGGTGTTAATTGCACGCTTAATGTCCTTGTATGAGACATGCTCATTTACTTTGGCTGATATCTACTAAAAACTATGACAGCGTGGAGATTAAAGTTATTTAAATGAATGGATTAGCTCCCCCCAAATATGTTTAAATAGACAAAGACAGCAACTATCAACCCTTGACTTTTTGGAAGATCAAACTACTGGGTGGTGGATGGTTGAGAGGTTTAAGTTGAGCAGGTTTTTATTGCTGTGACAGTTCCATTAAGCACAATGGAGCAAAAGTGGAAACTGCAGCAATGTGGCTCTCCCAATAAAGTAAACCCACCTTTATTAGTATGTATTCCCCCATTTTGTAATATTATAAGCAATACATTTCAATTGATTTCGTTGGGATTTGTCCCTAAGTATAATATAGAAGAGAAACATGTCACGGTTTTCATTTTGTTTAGAAAATAAAAGCCTCATTTACTCCGATACCCTAAGCAAAAGCAGATTTAGAAGTCATCTGATCAGATACAGCCGCAATAACAAACATCGTCTGGTGATTAGGACAGGACAGAGTATTTATTGGTCAGAAACAAGTGGCTTGACCAAAGCTTGTATCCAAACTTCTGTATGGCTTCCCTGAGGGAGCCAACTACTGCAGGTCGCCACAGGAATAAGGTTTAGGGTCCTGGTTTCATTGTTGAGAGGGGAGTCCATCTTTTTTATTTGCCATCCACAGAACATAACAACCCAGTTATGAGCTCATATGATCTGGATTTATGCAGGGTCCCTTCTGGCTCTCTAAAATCTTTTATTCGAGCTTTTGGAAACAAAAGACAATCCTGCAAGTGAAAGATTTAAATTCTGTTCTGAATTTTTTCTCCGCCAGGTAGATATCACCTATATTCAAATGTGAATTCTAGCTGTTTATCATGACGAATTACCATGTTTTTGAGGTAACTTGGACAGAAATCAGACCGTTGTCTTAACAGCAGATCTGTGAACTTCATGCTTTTTCCTCTAACAATTTTTTTGGTTTAATAGATATTCTATGGGATCAGAACAGAATCACCTTGAAATGAAACTGAAAATAAATATTGGCATTGAAAATAAAAATTGGCATTGAAAAACATTATTGTAACTGAAAATATTAATTTTGAATCGGAAATAAATCTAGTGAAAATTTTTGTATTGAAAGTGAAATTTTTTTTTACAATGCCAATCCATTTTTCAATAACATAATTTTTTTCAGCTTCAATCAGGTGATACTGTTTTGACGCTTGTGTGTGCACGCTCATGAGGGGCGGGGCTTCAGCCCCCCATATGTTTGCATGAACGAGGCAGGAGGGAAACTCCGACATAAATTAACCAACAACCAATAAAGCCGTTCTCACACAAAAGGAAGCACAAAGCTACAGATCCCGGCAGGGGTCAGGTGCAGAAATAATTTTTGAGGGGTAAGAATCTGTACCCTTGGTTTATTAAACCATGCGCATGGAGTCGTAATCTGTTCTCTCCGTCCATTCTATGTGACCGTGTGGGGGTCCTGTCCGCTTAGACTGTACCCTGGCTGATTTGGGTTGTACTTTCCTGCTATGGCCCAATGGTTAATAAGCAGGATTACATCCCCGATGATGGTGGGTTTGAGTCCCGTTTATGATATTGTCTTGCACCTTGCCACATATCAAATTTTTTTTTTGTTCCTGCGGGAAAGTAGGCTATAAACATAGGTGTCATATTTCTAAATAACAGTTTTGTAGCCACCTATGGAGCCTGGCAGGGTCTATACACAACAAATACAATATTTGTGTTCCATGGCTGAGTAATGGGCCATAAATTACAAAGTGTATGCCAACCTTGCCCCCTGGAATACAGGCACAAACCAGCGCTATCTGTGCATCTGCATGGAGCAAGTGGTACAGCATGAACACCTTGAATTAAAAAGATATGAGTTAACCAGTTACTTGATGATACAGTACCCACTTTGAATGCAAGTCTTTATTTGACAACATCAATCTTGGCAAAGAATGCTACAACATTCGCACATAAAGAAACTGTATAATGCTGAGCATAATGGGAGGAATTTTGCTGGAAGCTAAAATAGCCTCGGTGTTGTCTTTTAAATAGTGTCCCAACAAGATTCAGTGTTTATAAAATCTTTAGTCTGAGACTAAAAAACTGTTAACCCAAGTCTTTAGATGTGAGCTGATAATCTTTAAGAGTCTTTTCTAAATCGTTTCAAAGTCTCTAGGTGTACAGAAAGCATAATGGGGTTTGTGAAATAATAATAATTAAAAAATAAGATATAAACGGTTTCTTCTCAGTTTGCCATGGCAGTTGGTGCGCATTAGCGCCACCTTCTGGTTTAGAGTGTGTGTCACAATTACGTTTTGCAATCTAATAAAAAAACGAGTTGTCAGTGTTGTTAGCTTTGCTTACACCAGTCTGAATTGATTTGTTAACGTTATTGACATGTATTGTAAATATGTATTGTGGATCTGAAATAAATACAGTTATTTAATATGGTATAGCCTATATACAGGGTGGGCCATTTATATGGATACACCGTAATAACATGAGAATGGTAGGTGATATCAAAGTCCTGTTTGTGGCACATTAGGATATGTGAGGGGGGAAACTCCTTAAGATGGGTGGTGACCATGGTGGCCATTTAGAAGTCGGCCATCTTGGATACAACTTTTGTTTTTTCAATAGGAAGAGGGCCATGTGACACATCAAACTTATTGGTAATGTCACAAGAAAAACAATGGTGTGCTTGGTTTCAACGTAACTTTATTCTTTCATGAGTTATTTACAAGTTTCTCTTTGTTCACAGCCATTGACATGTCAAAGAGGTTAACACGTGAGGAGCAAACATCAGTGGCTGTCCTAGCTTCATTCAGCAAGAGCCCACAGCGTAGCACTCGCCGCACGTCACTGGAGAGTGGCATTAGTCGAACATCCCTTTATGTTTTATGTTCGACTAATGCCACTCTCCAGTGACGTGCGGCGAGTGCTACGCTGTGGGCTCTTGCTGAATGAAGCTAGGACAGCCACTGATGTTTCTTCATTAGTGACAGTTTTCTTGCGTCCACATTTTGACAAATCCAACACTGAACCAGTTTCACGAAACTTAGCAAGCAGTTTGCTGACTGTAGCATGGGAGATGGGTGGTCTTGTAGGGTGTCTTGCATTGAAATCTGCTGCAATGACCCGGTTACTGTGTTCACCAGACATCAACACGATTTCGATCCGCTCCTCACGTGTTAACCTCTTCGACATGTCAATGGCTGTGAACAAAGAGAAACTTGTAAATAACTCATGAAAGAATAAAGTTACGTTGAAACCAAGCACACCATTGTTTTTCTTGTGACATTACCAATAAGTTTGATGTGTCACATGGCCCTCTTCCTATTGAAAAAACAAAAGTTGTATCCAAGATGGCCGACTTCTAAATGGCCACCATGGTCACCACCCATCTTAAGGAGTTTCCCCCCTCACATATCCTAATGTGCCACAAACAGGACTTTGATATCACCTACCATTCTCATGTTATTACGGCGTATCCATATAAATGGCCCACCCTGTAGTGTGTATTTACATCCCTTCATCCCACACTGTCTGTAATGAGGAGAGCCTCCAACAAAGACAGGCTACACAGGCATAAAACTTTATCACAAAGACTCCTAGTCTACTGGTCAGTAGAAGAAACTGAGAAGAAACCGTTTGTGTCTTTTTTTCTTCCACAAACCACATTATTAGCAATGGAAATGTCCTGCTGTTTCTCGCGTCTCGGAGTTTCCCTCCTGCCTCGTTCATGCAAACATATGGGGGGCTGAAGCCCCGCCCCTCATGTGCGTGCACACACAAGCGTCAAAACAGTATCACCTGAATGAAGCTGAAAAAAATGATGGCATTGAAAAAAAGATTGGTATTGTAAAAAAATGAAAGTTTGAAAACTTGAGTTATTTCTTTCAATGCATATACATGAGTTTCATAGAAAAAAAATCACGTTCAATACAAAAATGTTCGCTAGATTTATTTCAGATTCAGAATTAATATTTTCACTTACAATAATATTTTTCAATGCCAATATTTATTTTCAGTTTCATTTCAAGGTGTTACTGTTCTGATCCCATAATATTCATGTACAGTGCCTCCCAGATAAATGTATATTTCATGACGTGACAACCACAAACCTCAGTGCCTCTTCTATTGGGACTTTATGTTGTAGATCAACCAACACAAACTAGTGTAAAATGGTGAAGAAGGAAAATGATACATCGCTTTACATTTTTGTTATAAATAAAAATCTGAAAATTGTGGCCACAAATGTATTCAGACCCTTTTATTCTGATGCCCCTAATTAAAGTGCAATGCAACCATTTTCTTGCTGATGTTCCATAAGTAGTGAACAGAGTCGTGTGCACGAGTTAATGTTTGAAGACAGTTGTTCTGTGAAGGCTTCAAATGAGGAGGAGCTGCAGAGATCCAAAGCTCGGGTGGGAGAATCCAGCCCATCCCTACAGTGAGACACGGTAGTGGCAGCATCATGCTTGTCAACAGCAGCAACAGAAAAGCAGCTCAGAGTTGATGGAAAGACAGATGGAGCTACATAGATGAAAGTCCTGGAAGAAAACCCATCAGGGGCTCTCGCACTGGCCTAGTCAAAGTCCAGAGTCTGTGGCAAAACTTGATAAGTAATGATAGCAGACTCTCGTCTGCTTTTTTATTATTATTTTATATTTTAGTCTCTAGATGAGCAGAACTGTAAGAGACTCTTAAAGATTAAAGCTGCTAAAAACAAAATGCACACCACACTTTTCAGATTTTTAGTCATGAAAACACTGAAAATGAAAAAGAAAAAACATTATTTATCATTTTCTTTCCGCGTCATGGAAAGTGCACCTCTTCTTGTTGGCATTTCATACAGAAACCCCAATAAAATGCATGAAAGTTTGTGGTTGTAACGCAACGAAATGCGAAAACAAGTTGAAGGGGTGTGAATACTTTAGTAAAGCGCAGAATGGGGACGTCAGTATTCTTCTGCTTTCAGCGTGCTTCAGAAAATACTCCTTCTTGATATATTCTGTAGAGAAGATTTTCAGATCTGAGTGTGAAGCCTCTTCTATCACACTCTGACTCTGACAATGTGCCATTCACAGCGAGCTCTGTGGAGGTTAGAAGGAGGCCAGGGTTTCTAATTCTTTCTGGCTTTTCCTTTTTTTTTTTTTTCTTGACACAAAAAAATCTGTCACTTTTCTGTTTCAGTTTTCGCAGATTCATCTGCCTTTTGGCCATGTTTACTGACACATCGTGTGTGTGATAAAGAAGATATCACTGCCTCTAAATACAATAATAATTTTTTTAGAGCTGTAGTTAACTCTATTCACCTTCTGTATTGCAGGTGATTTTGGAGTGGCCCACAGATCTAGCAGTCAGCCCCATGGACAACTCTCTGTATGTTCTGGACAACAACATCGTACTGCGCATCACCGAGAACGGTCAGGTCAGTATTGCAGCTGGCCGACCCGTCCACTGCCCGCTGGCCGGCCTGGAGAGAGGCGTAGCTGGTGGACAAAGAGCTCATTTGACCCCCCTGGAGTCGGCCGTTTCCATTGCCATATCCTACCACGGTGCCATCTACGTGGCAGAGACGGATGAGAGGAAGATGAGCAGGATCCGTAAGGTTTCTGTGGATGGGGAGATAACACATTTGGCGGGAGCTCCCTCCGACTGCGACTGCAAGAACGATGCCAACTGCGACTGCTACCAGACAGGAGACGGCTATGCCAAGGATGCGAGGCTGAACGGTCCTTCTTCATTAGTGGCGGCTCCAGATGGAACCCTGTATGTGGCAGACCTGGGGAACATCCGCATCCGCGCCATCTCCAGAAACGGGCCAACCATGACTTCCAACGGGGGAGCGTATGAGGTGGCTTCCCCCGACGCTCAGGAGCTCTACATGTTCGACAGCAACGGCACCCACCAACACACCGCCAGCCTGCTCACCGGAGACCTGAAGTACACCTTCAGCTACAGCACGGAGAACGACATCACGGCTGCCACCGACAGCAGCGGGAACACGCTGAGAATCCGACGGGACGCCAACCGGATGCCGGTGCGGATCGTCGCCCCCGACAACCAGGTGATCTGGCTGACGATGGGAACCAACGGGGGGCTGAAAACTCTCACCGCGCAGGGCCAGGAGCTGGTTCTGCTCACTTACCACGGTAATAACGGCCTGCTGGCTACCAAGACTTCAGAGATCGGCTGGACGACTTTCTATGAGTGAGTATAAATACTGGAAATCATTGACTTATGGGCTGCCGTTTGTAAAGGTACACAATCAAATGTTAACAGTAATAATTCAGGTTATTTAGCTCATTCTGGGAGGCAGCCCTAGACAAAAAAGTGCGTATTTTGCATGGGTGCCTATGATTCTGAGTCGCTCCGATCGTCACAAAGTTGTAGTTTCATCTCCTAAAGATGTTCAAACAGGAAGGAAATGATCTCTGCTGTTGGGGGTCGTTCAAATCTAACTCTAGATACCGAGGTCGGATGTCGGAGAAAGTTATGAGAAACAAATCATAAAATAATGAGAAAAGAAAATGACATAATAAATGTATGAAAGGCAATAATTATTGTCAAAAAGGTACAAAAAACACAAATTACATATATTTTATATGTAAAATGAACCTTACAGTGGAATTAGTAACTTTGTGGACCAGTCTCTGTCAGGCGTTGTCACGGTAACAGCTGTAACGGTTGTTGTTTGGCTAACGAGTCGTTTATTTTTCAGGTTCATAACCATTTACCACCATCCACTCAGGGATAAAGCTGTATTTTTATCGGAATACATCTCTGCACCTTTTCAAGGGCCTCTCATAGCGACACATTTTTACTTTGACCGTGACATTCGAGCCGTCGCTTCAGTTCTGGCAATCGATAATTAGCAGGGTCGCCATCAATAAAAGCCATTTGCGAGATGCATTTAAATTTCACATATAATTTCTGCCTTCACATCGACGTCCAAGCGCTCTGTGTGTTTTTTCAATTGGTAAATGCGGTTTGTTTGTCTAGCATTAGCACCCAGCAGCACTTGCGCGGCAAAATTGTGACGTCAACTGTAAAGTGGACTATTTGCATAGTAGCTATATGTTTTATTAATTTTTTTTTTTATATTTAGCTCTGAGTTAAACATTTACTTCTAATCTATATATTTAGCTAGCCAGTATAGCTTACTGGCTAGATATTTAACTTCAAACTAAATATTTAGCTTAGTAACTAAATCTTTAGTTTGGAGCAAAATATTTAATTTGTAAACAAAAAATTTAGATTGTCCGCTAATTATTACATTTTTTAACTAAATATTACATTTGTAAACTAAATATTCAGTTTGGAACTGACATTTATAAATGAATAAACAACATGGAGACAAATATGACTTCAAAAATCCCTATTGTTTTCTCTTATGACAGGCTAAATAACCCAAATTATTGCTGTTAATTTTTGTCTGTGACTTTACAAACAGCACCCCATATTGGCCAAGGTCTGATTAGTTTAGCTTTCAAATTATTTAGGCCTGATTACGAAAACAACCCACAGTGCAAATTAGAATCTGCCTCCCACTTTGTACATGCTAAACAGATGAGATTTGCCCTCTGACAGATGAGATTATGTTTGGCAATGAAACATCCTGCATCTCTGGGATACGAAGGAACTATTAAAGCTCATGTAATTGAAAGGTTTTATTTATTTATTTTTGATGTTACTTTCTGTCATTAATAATGAACTGCTACTCTACTACTGTTTTAATTTAAACTCAAAGACGTCTGCACATCACCATAAATATTTTTTTAATGAAGTTTTTTTTTTTTTTCTTTTTGGGAGGTGCATCCGGTAGATTAAAGTGCATATTTGTCCATAAAAACGCTGACGCTTTTTTAAATCCATCCCCTTCTTCCCACATATAACAACATCAGCCTTAGCACACGCCCCCTTACTTTACTGAATCCCAAACTTTCTTAAAATTAACGGATCTCTTGTATCTATGTTTATTTTATAACTCTACATGTTTTTACCTTGTAAAAAACATTGTGAACGTTCTGACAGGCATAATAGGAATACATTTTATTTACTCACAAAAAGCAGCAGCAGAGGAAATGTGTAAGGTGGGGGCTATAAATGTACTCATTTAAAATATGCAGGGAAACATGAACATAGGTAATAAAGGCCCTATTCCTGCTGGTGTTTTGTGAAAACCACACGCTTGGACATTACTCTTAGGTAATTCTACAGTTATTGTCCACATTTGGAAACAAAGTAAGATTTCATATTTTCCGGTGAGTCAAATAAAAGGGTTTGTGTGATGTGTGTTTCATGCATTTGCATGTCGCATGTTTATTGTATAAATTGTGACTCATTCTTACCTGCAAATTGCAGAGGGTGCAAATTTAATTGATGTCTAATTATAAAATGTGCCTCAGATATGTAAAATAGCCCAGTTAGACCTAAATAACTCCATGAAGTGTGTTTTAATTTGTTTTTTAATTGTTGTTTTTTTCTTGACCAGTGCTATGAGAGCATGTTGTAAATCTAAAAAAGTGAGCGTAAACAGGGGCTTCTCCAGCCTTTAAGGAGTACCTGGGTTAGCCCAGACAAGATGTGATATGTTTGTAAAAAACAAATAAAAAAGGGTCACAATAGATTATAGACTATAGCATACATAGTAAGTGCCTAAATTATAACGTGTTTTCAATGCATGCATGTCAGAACAGTGTAATGTGCCATCTAATATACAAAGGCTCATAACTGGATATCTAATGTTCAATTTAATGTTCAATGTTTTGTGTTTTGGAAAATTACACCTGAAAACAGCAAAACCAAACAATAATTTAGTTCGATCAATCTTTCCTCACCTGCTTCTGTTGGTCTCCCTTTTCTCTTCTTTACTTAAATGTCCCTTTCTTTTTCCCATTTGTCTTTGCTTTTTCCATTTCTCTCCTTTCACCAGTGAACTCCTCCATATTTTTTATTTAGAATTAGATTGCACATACTATCATTCATACACTATTCACCTATTGATGTCTCTCTCTGTCTTTATCTCTAGCTGTTGTCTCTCCTCTTGTCTTATTATTGGTTCTGTCTGGGTTAGTCTGTTTGGTTTTATCAATAATGCCAAAATGGTAAATGAGCAAATGAGGTAAAGCAAAGCTTTACTTGTTTCATTTATTATGTCTTAAATGATGCACTGTTATTGACCTGTTTTGAATTTGATTCTATCTATATTTTAATAGGTGTTATGAAGGTTGGAATTAAAGGACCTTTTCTTATTAATTATCTATAACACAATGTTAGAATATTTAATTATTACCAATCCTCATGCCTAATTATGATGCTGATGCTTCTGCTGGAGCTGCAGCTACAGCTCCTCTCTTTAGATCATCTCTCCTACCCTCTACTAAATCATGAAATCAGAATTAAGTGTGCAAAGTATGATTGTGGTAAACTAATAATACTAAACATAAACTAAATATCCTTATGCAATGGGCTACATCAAGTCATGATGCATCAAGAGTGTTACAAAAGTGTTTAATTGGTTAGCGATCTCTAGCACAAAAAAAAATCTACTTCAATAACTGTAACCAATTTCCATGTTTGATTGGATCAGCTCTGCTGCTGCTGGTTCCTTCTCTGTCTGCAGCTCATCTTTGCTTCCTTCTACAACATTATTAAATCAAATCAAATCGAGCAACAAACCAACAGAAAACATGTTGCACACATAGTAATACAATAATGTAATACAAACAAGCGAACAATAAAACAAATCAAGTTCAACAACAATGGAAGCATTCAGCCTGCCTGTCTAAAGCCGCACAAATGGGGAATACTGTCTGCAGGAGGAGCTAAAGAAATCATCAAATCTATTATCTATCTATCTATATATATATATATATATATATCATTTTACAAAGATGAATTCCTACCCTTGGCCTCTCTGTAGAAAAAGCTAATGCAGTTTTCTGCGCATTCATTTGTAGCGACCTCGTTAGGAGAGTGTGCCCATGGTAGAGACATACTGACTGTGGCAAACCATGGTATGGCAAGGCGTTAACATACGCCTTAGACATTAATACCTTAATAAGGCGTTAATACGTGCCTTATTTTTAATACTGCTGACTTGCCATAACTGACTGTACACTGACAAAGAGTCAATGCAGCGACAGCGTTGATCAGAGTGGAGCACAGCCGGCTCGTTGTGTGTGATTGCAGCGGTGAGCCGGTGAGCTGGTGAGTGAAACAACAGACTGAAAACATTCGAGGCTAAAGCCCCAGCAAAATCGACTGACGACACCACTGAGCCTAAAGAAAAAAATTAAAAAACTGTATTTAATTAAAATTAGCTACTTAGATTTTCTATCATAATCCTATTTGTTTTGGAAGCAAAGCTAAGTGTATTTTTCTTTTTGTCACATCACATTAAGCCGTGCATGATACCCTCGCTACAACAAAAACAGCCAATCAGCCAAACATGCTTATGACACATCAGTCAATCTAAAAAAATGAAAAATAATCAAATGAATCACAAGTCTGTGTTGTTTTATTGAATCTGTCTGATAGATGTGTCACTCAGCCTTATTCTGTGTGGATCGTGCTTAAGCCACTTTCACAGACATCCTTCCTCTTATGCGGCAGAAGTGGAAGATACCCGAGAATGAAAATGTGACATTTTAATTACGAGAAAGTGGCTGGTCTCACCCAAGTATGAAGGAGCTGATAATTGAAATGCATTGTAGCGCTGGGAGCCCCTCATACATATAAATGCTTTGTCATTTTCGATGTTTCCTTTTGTCAAACAGCTATGACAGCGAAGGGCGGCTAATGAACGTGACGTTCCCCACCGGGATGGTGAACAACTTGTACACAGACATATACAGCGCTCTGATGGTGGACATCGAGAGCTCCCTGACAGAGGAGGAAATCAGCATCACGACCAACGCCTCCACCGTCCGTGCCTTCTACACTCTGGCTCAGGGTAAGGCTTCGTCGCCAGGCTCCAGAGCAGCGCAGATGCTATTTGTCATTGTTTCGAGGGTCTGCAGGGCAATGTTGAGTAAGCCTGAGTCGTGTATCATTATGACTCAGCGGGTCCGGCAGAGTAAATGATTGCTCTCCGGGAGTGTGGGCTGGGATGTCAGGGAGACGCAGCAACCTTGTTACTGAGTGCTTTCTACTCTCCTTTACAACCAGATGGGCCCGTTACTTCCTCGCATCACTCATCGTCTTTACAGCTAGAGCTAGTCTAATCTGAGATGCTAAAGAATCGGAGATTTTGTGTTTCCCACCCACAGACCAGTGTAGAAGCAGCTATCAGGTGGGCTACGACAACTCGCTGAGGATTACCTATGCCAACGGGATGGACACCCACTACCAGACAGAGCCCCACATCCTGACCGGCGCTGCCAACCCGACCGTCGCCAGGCGCAACATGAGCCTGCCAGGAGAACTCGGCCAAAACTTGGTGGAGTGGCGCTTTCGCAAAGAACAAGCCAGAGGGAAAGTTATCGTGTTTGGGCGAAAGCTGAGGGTAAGTCCGGACCTGTTTTAAATCCCCGTCTTTTCTCCTCTGTGGCACACGCAGCACTAATATCACGGGACACATTAAAACCCACACTTCTAAACCAAAAAGAAGTGGTGAAACTGTGTAAACCTACGGAAACAGAAGGCTATTCCTGGCAGATCTTTTAAAACGAGTGTTTCCCTTAAAATAAGGACAACACATTCATTGTTGTTACCAGTAACACATTTCTATTAAACAAGGGGAGTAGAAGATGATAGTGAAGCCAGTAGGCAAAAAAGAAGCGCTGAACATTTCACAATAGTCTGGAGATAAAAAGCCTCCTAACAAATCAAAGTGGGTGAAATATCAGTGATAGAAATACCTGCTAGTAAATTGGGTTATTTTATAATCTCAGGTGCATCATATCACTGTATGTTATGATGAAGACCATTGTGAACTAAACATGACCCTCACATTATAAACAAACTGTCCTGAAGTAAAATCCACATTATCCTCCAGAATTTCTACAAAAGCAACATTCTGGTATCAGAATAATTTCTGCTTTGCACAGGTTATATAAAAAATTGTTTATAAAAACTAAATTTGCTGCCATGTATCGTGGCAATTAAAACAAAAAAAAGGCCAAATGCCTTAGTAAGTTCAAACAAAGATACTCTGTTATATGTTAACATACCGTGAAATGTAACCAGAATCCCCGCTTGGAGTTAGGGTTAATCAGAATATAACAAATATTAACTGGAATTATACTGCGAATGTACTAAAAATCGAAATATCAAATAAATACATACTAAAAAACAACAACATTTATATACAAATAAATAATAAGGCAGCAGTAGCAAATAAAACTGAACTGACACAAAAATCTGGATGACCAGTGCAGTTAAAAGACAGTCAGGTGACAAAGTGCAAATTGTAAAAGACCATTTTTCTGATCAGTAAAGTTGAGCTGACAGCAACACTCTTTGGTACGAACGCTGTTACTGAGTGAAGAAGATTCAGTTAGCTAATTTCATCATCTGGGAGATTAAAGTGGAGTCAGAGGAAGTTTAAGGAGAAACTGTTTTCTGTGACATGGCTGCAGTTGGGCAACGCGGTGGTGCTGTTGGTAGCCCCTGTTAATCTTGCAGAAAGAAGGTCCTGGGTTCAAATCCCAGCTTGGAGTCTTTCTGCATGGAGTTTGGATGTTCTGCCTGTGCATATGTGGGTTCTTTCCAGGTATACTCTGGCTTCCTCCCACAGTCCAAAAACCTTGATCATTGATGACCCTGCAAGGATAAGCAAGGCAAGGCAAGGCAAGGCAATTTTATTTGTATAGCACACTTTCAACAGCAGGGCAATTCAAGGTGCTTTACATGATTTGGTGATTTAAAAAAAACAAAAAAAACAATGGAAATTAAAAGTAAAAGAAACACACATTACAAATGATACACAATAAAGCAAGAGAAAGATTTAAAAAAAAGCAAGAGAGCATGAACACATTTCATACATATGATATTAATCATTTACTCGAAGGCAATTCTAAACACATGGATGAGTTTTTCCAGGTCCTGCTGCAACATCAGTCGTTTAATCCTAGAAATGCTCTTCAGCAGATAGAAGGCTGACCTTGTTATTGCCTTTATGTGACCCTGGAGGTTCAGGTCTGAGTCCAGGTCTGAGTGTCATCCGCGTAGTTATGGTAGATAATATTATTGGTTGCTATAATCTTGCCTAGTGGGAGCATGTAGATATTAAATAAGAGGGGCCCCAGGATGGAGCCCTGGGGCACCCCACATGTGATTTCTGTTCGTTCTGATGAAAAGTTTCCTATTGAAACAAAGAAGTTCCTGTTCTTTAGGTAAGATTCGAACCAGCCAAGTACTGTACCAGAGAGTCCGACCCAGCTCACCAGTCGTTCCAATAAAATATCATGATCAACAGTGTCAAATGCTGCACTGAGGTCCAACAGAACGAGCGCTGTGGTTCTTCCACAGTCTGTATTTATGCGGATGTCATTGAATACTTTGACGAGGACAGTCTCGGTGCTGTGGTGAGCACGGAAACCAGACTGAAAAGCATCAAAACGGTTTGTCATTGTTATGAAGCCATTTAACTGCTGAAACAGCTTTTTCAATAATCTTACTGACGAATGGGAGATTAGAGATTGGCCTGTAGTTCTGCATTAACGTGTTGTCCAGATTTTTCTTCTTTAGTAGTGGTTTAATAACTGCTGTTTTTAAAGCCTGAGGGAAGACACTCCTAAGGGATGAGTTCCCTATTTGAACAAGATCAGACCCAAGATCAGACCCAATAACAGGAAGAACTTTCTTTAGAAAAGCTGTGGGTAGGATATCAAGATAGCAGGAGGAGGAGCTTAATTGGATAATGATTTTTACAAGGCTGTTCTGGTTTAATTCGTGGAATTCAGACATTTCCTCTACATTGTTGTTGATTGGGGATAGCACTGGTTGTGGGTTCGATATTGAGGTACAGATTGACCATCTAAGTGTTAGAATCTTTTCAGTGAAAATGTTGGCAAATTCATTGCAGGCCCTGGTAGAGTTTAGTTCAGGGGCTACTGTCATTAAAGGATTAGTTAGTCTTTCCACTGTTGCAAATAGGGTCCGTGCATTATTAATGTTTCTGTTGATGATTTCAGAAAAGAACGATTCCCTAGCGTCTTTTATGGTTAGCTGATATCTATTCAGTCTCTCTTTGTAGATCTCACAGTGAACCTGGAGTCGAGTTTTCTGCCATTTTCTCTCGGCGCGTCGACACTCTCTTTTTTCACTACGTACCAGTGGATTACTTGTCCACGGAGACTTCTTTCTACCTGAGACTACTTTCACTTTAGTTGGAGCAATGGAATCCATGATGTCTGAGATTTTCGCAAGGAAATTATCTACCAACTTATTTACTGAGTTTGAGTTGGGAGATGAGGGGGATGTGGTGGAAGGATAAATACGTTTAAAAGTTTCAACTGAGCTGTCCCCTAGAAAACGCTTTTTTATAGTGGTCTTACTGTGGCTGGATAATTTAGCAGAGATGGTACTTTCAAAGAAAATACAGAAATGGTCAGATAACGCAATATTAATTACAGAGATGTTGGAAATATTTAAACCTTTCCTGATAATTAAGTCCAGAGTGTGTCCTTTATTGTGTGTTGGTTGTTTGACATGCTGGATCAGGCCGAAGTTGTGGAGAGTATCATCTAATGTTTTTGCTCGTCTATCTTGGGGGTTGTCGGTATGGATGTTAAAATCCCCCACAATGATTAGTTGGTCATAGTCGATACATATTACAGAAAGAAGGTCATTGAAATCATTAAATAAGTTAGAGTTAAGTTTTGGTGGTTTATATAAACTTAGAAATAAAGCTTTGTTAGGCTCATTTATCTGGGTGGCTAGGTATTCAAAAGAATCAAACGTGCCCAGAGTTACCTTTTTAAAGTTCATTGAGTTGTGAAAGATGGTGGCTACACCTCCACCTTGTCTGTGTTTTCTGCTCTCGCTTAAGAAATTATAATTTGGAGGAGTAGATTCTATTAATGCAGTTGTTTCGTTATTTTCATCTAGCCAAGTTTCTGATAAAAAAAGGGCGTGTAAATGATGCTCAGTGATGAAGTCATTGATAAGAAAAGACTTCCCGGATAGAGATCTAATGTTTAATAAAGCTAACTTAAGTATTGTGATGACGGGCAGCTGGGTGCCGGGCGAGTTCTGGGAGACGGTAGGGGTGGATTTATTGCCCAGTTCCTTCAAATATCAAATATCTGTAATAATCAGTGGGGGGAAGCTCCCAGACTTATTGACACTAGTCCCAGGCGTTTGGTGTAGTCTAAGTTTAGGTGTTAATTGTGTCTCAAATTTGATTTGCTCGTTCAGTCTGTCTGTAAAGTCTAAATGGAGACTCATTTGATGTGGCTGAGTCACAGGAAGATGAAGACTTAATCTCTGATGGTTGTTTATCTGTTCAGTCCTGTGGTGTCATCATGACTTGGTGTTTTTGTTCTCTGATATCCATGGGCGCCTCAAGGTCAGCTTTTGGGAGCAAGTGTTTTGCTTTCTGATTTTGATAGGAAAAAATGTTTGCTGCTAACAGCCTTACTCCGGTCTTGTTAAGATAACGGCCTGCTTTGAACAGATGATTAGCTCTTCCAAATACTTTGAAATTATTAATAAATGTGAACGACTTCACAGCTGATTGTTTCTTCAACCATTTATGGAGCATGCGGAGTCTGCTAAATCTTTCATCATTCCCTTCAGGCACTGGTCCGCTGATGAGGATGTTTACGTTAAGTCCATCAAGTCTTTTCTAGGAGATCAGAAAAGTCTCTCTTCAGAATCTCTGATTGTCTCATCGCGATATCTGCTGATCCAGCAAGAATGACGAGCTTTTCCAAAGCAGGATGTTGGTCCAAGATTTTTGGGATTTTTTCTGATATTTCTCTCACTGTATTTTTGTAGCAGCTATAAACTCTGGTGTTCTTGCTACAAAAAGCCTCAATTCCTTTAATTGATCCGTCTTGTATGATAACAATCTTTGCTGGGGGGGCTCTTACTTTGTTATGTGTCCGTTTGATGCGGCTGGGTTTCTCCTGGTGGCTTTGACTGGTCCCGGGGGCTGTGTCATCTTTCAGGGAACTCAAGGCTGCGAATCTGTTTTTCAGTGGGATTCCAGGTGGAGAAATATCTCTTGTTTTTGGCTGAAACCTCTTTTGTTTACTTTTAGCAGAAGCGGCAGGTCTGGGTTCAGAGCTTTTTCTGTGCCGGAGTTTCTTTTGTTTTTCTTCCTCTGAGAACAGGCTGGGGTTGATGATTCCATGCGTTTTAAAGCTGGCCAGTCTTTATTAGAGTGCGGAGTTCTGCCGCTCAGGCGCCTGTAGGGAGTTTCTGTGACACGGTTAGACCGATGTAACACCGGGCTGTTTGTATTCAAAGGTAAAGTTGTGTCGTTTTCATAATCAGCGTGGAGATCAAAATTAATTTCCAGACGACGTAGCTTCGTTTCAATGCCCTCAATTCTGTGGAGCAGTTTTTCAAAATCCTCAGCTGAGCAAAAATCCATGTTGATAAGTCTATAAAAAAGTAATCCAAGAAGAGAAGAGATCTGGTCCAATACAGTAACTCCAGGGGCTGGGTAGATAAAGTAACTAAGAAAAGGTTAAGAAAGAAAACAAGAAAAGCAAACAGAAAAGAAAATAAAGTGAACGGATCTGGAGAGAGACAGAGAGCAGCTGCTCCTCCTTCAGCAGACAGGCGTGAATTTTACGGCGATATTGGGTGGATGGGATGTCTGCAGTTCATTCAGGCTCCAAGAGCCTGAATAGATAACAGCCTGAATAGATACCAGGAAGGCAAAGTTGTTTTATCTTTCAGAGATTTTTTTAGAATCAGAAATCGTCCACAAAAGACTGATCTGTGCGTCTCTAATCACAGCTGTAAGCGCTAGAAAAACTAGATAACCATGAACATTGTGTCCTTCAGGCCTGGTAGTGAAACAAAGCCAGTAAACAGGCAGATGAGCAGCAGCTGTGTAGCTCGTGGCTTGGCACCTGTTGCCTGTTTCTGGCATGGCCGTCTGTCCTGTTGCAGCTTGCGCTCCAAAATAATCAGGAAACTGATTGTGCTGTTTTTTTGTAAGAAGCTGATTATAAAGAAAGCAGGATAAACAGAACGGGGCTTCATTACACGGCGTTCTGCTCTTTTGAGCATCATTAAAATACACTCAGACATCATGTTTTTGAGGGACGATGCATGTACTAAATGAAAACAAAAACAGCGTAAAAACCTGCAGAGAGTTTTAAAAAAATATTCAAAAACATGTTTACGTGAAAGAAATACTTCAAAACACATCACGACAAAGGAGCTGAAGAACAATTGTACAATATTTGAGAGTGAGTTGGTTGGAAAATCAGTATTAAATATACATTAGAATAAATAAGATTTAGAGTTTAAAAATTAAATTAAAAAACAGTCACAATGTCTACTGGTTGAAATGATCAACCAATAACTTTCCAGATAATTCCTAATGTGTTTGCTTGGTTCCCAGTGGTCAAAATGCGACATACGCAACACGAAACCATTAACATTGTGAATTTAAGCGTTGCTCATATCAAACTGAAATATGCATACACTTCAAAACATATCGCTCATTGATTTGTAATTACGCTATTTTAAATTAAATTGTGCATTAAATTGTGTGGTTTTAGGACACGTCAGTGTTCCCTGCTTGTGTAACTAAGTCTAACCTTTGTTCCTGTTCTTTTTCCTGCTTTAGAAGATCATTAATATTCCAGTGGTTTACATAAATCCACCCCTCCTCGTTCCTTCTTCCCCGACTCTGACGCAGATTTATGACTTAGTGTTCATCATGAACTCCTCTTGGGTGACAACGTGGACTCACTGTGATTTCTGTCACCACCAGATTTAGGAGCTTTAATTTAGGAGTGTCTGAACAATTTACGGCATCTTTACATTTAACGAGCTCATCTTTGTTTGTTCTCTATAAATGTACTTTTAACAGATACCTTAGGAAAGCAGTAATATCTCAACTATATGAATATACTTTTTTTGGTTGCATGTTTAACTGTAAATTTTAAAGTGCATTCTGTTGAAAAGCTTTCCTGGCTACGGTTTTTATCTAACCAGCTGTTAAATTTTTCCCACAGGTAAACGGACGGAACATTCTCTCCGTTGATTACGATCGCACCCTGAGGACCGAGAAGATTTACGACGATCACAGAAAGTTCCTGTTAAAGATTATATATGACACAGCGGGCCACCCAGTCCTGTGGGTGCCCAGCAGTAAGCTACTGCCAGTTAATGTGAGCCGCACAAGCACCGGGCAAATCAGTGCCCTGCAGAGAGGCCCCACCACCGAGAGGCTCGAGTATGATAGCCAAGGCCGTCTGATTTCTAAGGTGTTTCCAGATGGGAAGATATGGAGCTACACCTACCTTGAGCAGGTGAGAAAATTGCATCACCAGCGGAAATAACAGGAGAGTTATAATGTGCAGCAGAATAGTTTTTAGCACCAGAAGATAAATCTGGGCCTTAAGTTTCCCTGCTGTTTCTCTGATATATGTCAGGGTTAATTAAGTTCATGAGCACTCAACATGATTTAAACAGTAAGGCTAATTACCACTGCTACAATTACATTTGTTCTCAAAAGTTGCGTGAGGCAGCAAGCGGGGGCAGCACAGCAAGATGTGTTCCGCCTCAAAATGCATTGCTCATAATGGAGAATGGTCTAAATGTGCATCACAGTAATAAACTCTCTGTATCCCTGCATGTCCACCAAAAAAAACACGCAGACATATACACATACAGGTGAAACCAGACGTTTACATGCACCGAGTATAAAAGACACATCCCTTAAAACAGACCAAACTTCTCTTGTTTTAAGTCGGTTGTATTCACCAAAAAAAAGCCTTAAAAATGAGAGAAATAACATGTCAGAGATTTAGTTATTAATGTCTACAAGACCAGAAGTTTACATACATCTCCTCAATATTTGGTTGCATTGCCTTTGAACTTGAAGACATGGGTTAAACATTCTGGGTTTCCTTCTGCAAGCTTCTCATTGTAGTTTGATGGAGTTCTGGCCCATTTCTTGGGACAGAACCGGTGGAACTGGGTCAGGTTTGTCGGCCGCCTTTTCAGTTCTGTCCACAAATTCTCTATAGGATTGAGATCAGGGCTTTTTAATGGCAACGCCAGAAGATTGACGAGGGTAATTTATCCACAGTTTGGATTTATGGAATAATGGCTTCTTCCTCTCTGAGGGGCCTTTCAGTCCATGTCAGTACAGGACATGTTTCACTGTGGATGACGGCTCATTTTAGCTTCAGCCAGTATTTTCACAAAGTCTTTGGCTTTTGTTCTGGATCCATTTGCACATTTCAGACCAGAACCCGTCTCCTTCCTGAGTGATCTGATGGTTGGACATTCCCATCATGTCTATAGTTGCGTATAATTGTTGGGACCAGATGAGCGCGCTACCTTTAAGCATCTAGAAATTGTTCCCAAAGATTAACCAGACTTGTGCAGCGCACCGATTCTTTGCCTGAAATCTTGGCTGATTTCATTTGACTTTCCCATTGTGTCAAACCAGAAAGCAGGATGTTCCAGGTGTGGCCTTAGATTACGATAGTAATCATTCTGTATGTAAACTTATGATTTTAAAGACATTCATAAATAAACCTCTGACATATTTGTTCTGTCATTGTTGTGCTATTTAGTAAATAGAAATTATTTTGGTTATTCTAGCTGACCTAAAACAGGAGAACTTTGGTCTTATTTAACTTCAGACAGTGAGAAAAAATTTTGTCTTTTTATTTGGTGTATGTGAACTTCTGGTTTCAGACGTATATTCCAACTAATTCAGGAGAAACTAAACTTGCATTAATAACCCATTATTGCCTTTAAGACAAGACAATAATAAGAGGTTAAGTGATATTTGTCCAGATCTTCGCTCAGACAGTCCATTTTGCAATCAAGGGGGTCACCTCATACTAAACAGCGTTTACACATTGGGTACATATGTATGAGATGCTTGTTTGTCTTGGATAAATCAGCAGTTTGATGCGGTTATCTATTTAGCTGAATATGTTAAAAGCATTTTTTTTGCTTGAATTAGACAAAACATGGGTTTCAGATTATAAAAACCACATGTAATGAAAGGTTACACAATTTCAATTTAAGGAGCTTTTGAGGTTTAGTTGTAGCTGATCTAAAAAAAATTATTAGTTTTAATAACTGTAACAGGAAACACTGTTGCGCTCAAAATTTTCAATAATACCTGTGTATATATATTTATATATATATATATATATATATATATATATATATATATATATATATATATATATATATATATATATATATATATATATATATATATATATATTATATATATATATATATATATATATATATATATATATATATATATATATATATATATATATATATATAATATATATATATATATTTGTATGGTACTGATTTTTATTTTTATTATATTTTTATCTATATTTATATTATTTATACATGCATGTTATGTTAGGATTGTAACTCTGGATGGTTTTGATTGCTTTATCTGCCTATAACTACAGAGGAATAAAGCTAATGAGTCACACGATGAAGCTGTGGGAAAGAGTGGTAGAAGCTAGGCTTCAGTCTGAAGTGAGCCTCTGTGAGCAGCAGTACGGTTTCATGCCAAGAAAGAGAACGACAGATTCAAGTTAGCTTTAAGGACGCTGATGAAGAAGTACAGAGAAGGTCAGGGGGAGCTGCATTGTGTCTTTGTAGATTTAGAGAAAGCGTATGACAGGGTGCCGAGAGAAGAGCTGTGGTATTGTATGAGGCGGTCTGGAGTGGAAGAGAAGTATGTTAGAGTGGTGCAGAACATTTATGAGAGCTGTGAGACGGCAGTGAGGTGTGCTGTAGGAGTGATAAAGGAGTTAAAGGTGGAGGTGGGACTGCATCAACGATCGGCTCTAAGCCCCTTCTTGTTTGCTTTGGTGATGTACAGGCTGACAGATAAGGTTAGGCAGGAGTCTCCATGGGCTACGATGTTTGCAGATGACATCGTGATCTGCGGTGAGAGCAGGGTGCAGGTAGAGGAAAAGCTAGAGAGGTGGAGGTATGCACTGGAAAAGAGAGGAATGAAGATTAGTCACAGCAAGACATAATACATGGTGACGTTACAAAGAGTAGAAGGAAAGAAGGCAGAGGACTTCAAGTACTTAGGGTGAACAGTCCAGAGCACAAGAGCGTGTGGAAAAGAGGTGAAGAAGCGTGTGGAGCTGGTTGGAATGGGTGGAGAAAAGTGTCAGGTGTCATAAAAGGGTTTCAGCAAGAATGAAAGGAAAGGTGTACAAGACAGTAGTGAGACAAGTGATGTTGTATGGTTTAGAGACAGTACCAGTGACGAAAAGAAAGGAGGCAGGACTGGAGGTTGCAGAACTCAGGATGTTAAGGTTCTCTTTGGGAGTGCTGAGGATGGATAGGATCAGGAATGAGTACATCAGAGGGACAGCTCATGTTAGATGTTTTGGAGATATAGAGTCTGATAGCCCAGACTGAGATGGTTTGAACATGTTCAGAGGAGAGACGACGATTATGTCAGTAGAAGGATGCTGAGGTTGGAGCCACCGAGCAGGAAGCGGTGAGGAAGACCCAAAAGGAGATTTATGGATGTGGAGCAAGAGAACATGAAGTTAGTTGGTGTGAGGGCTGGGGATGCAGTAGATAGCACTAAATGGAGACAGATGATTCGCCGTGGCGACCCCTGAAGGAAAGAGTCGAAAGAGAAGAGGAACTTAGCTCGCTTCCAGTTTTTGCTGCATATTTAACATCCATGTACTTGACCTCATTACATATTCCGAGGCCGATGTAAGATACATACAAATAAACAGTGAAAGTAGGGTTGGGCAACTTATCCCTTATATTGATTTATCAAATCTTCTGTTAATGAAGATAGAGTTTTTGGAAAATCAGTTTTTTTTCCTCTCCAATGAACTCCTTGGGCTTCAGTAGTTGAGGGTGATGTCAGACCGCCCGGGACCTAAAATCTTGTTATAGAAGCATGTTTTACAGCGTGTATTTGTTTGGACTTTGAATTTAGGTCAACTCCGTGAAAGGATGATTGAAATAAAAGCAAGTTTCAAAAAAAATATTTTCTGTCAATTGTAATTTTAAATGTAATTTAAAAAAAATAGAAAGGTAGAAAAACAAATTAATGAATATCAAAAATCCAATTTGGAATGGAAAAAAAATCAAAGATTGTAGTTTTAATCCCCATCGCCCAGCCCCAACTTTTGAAAACTAAATCTTTAAATAAAAAATAACCTTCTGATATCTTCAAATAGTACTTGGGAATGTTACAAATTAACACAAATAGTGATTCGTTTTACATTGTGATATAGATCGACTGAAATGAAAAGTATAATTGTGATATAATTCTTTTCCCCATATCGCCCAGCTCTTAATGAAAGAATGAGGTAAATAAAGCCTTTGATCAGAAATCCAAACTGACTAGACTTATGATCTGTGGACTTTGCATGTCAAACAGCAGCACTCTGATGTACACCCCCCATTTCTTGTAGGGTGTGTTTAAGATTACATGGGGATGATTAGCAACAAAAACATGCAAAGATTTTTTTTTCTTTCTCTCCAGTCACTTCTGGCTCCATCCTGTCATTGCGTGACCTAGAAAGGTCATGTCAACCCTGACATGAGTAACACAGGAGGGACTCAGGAAACCTCAGTGTAGCGCCGGATGACTGGGCACGACATTTTCACTGAGAGACTTTGGGAGATGTAGCATGCTCTAAAAAATGCATATTCTTTGAATTGATTAAACAGGTCTGGCTGAATACCAGGAGTTGATAAACTGGTTATGTCTGATAGAGATATGTTCATGTATGTAAGTCTTAGGGTTAAATTTAAATCAAACTGTATTTAACACATGTCTTATTTAAATGTTTTTGGCTAAGCTCTACCTTAACACTAAAATGACACTAAATATCCAATGTTGTCTTTGGAGTTTTGCATTGACTTGTAAATGTGCGACTCAGGCAGCTCCGGTGTCATGCTCCTATCTTCTACATTTTTCATGCACACAGTTTCACCTTTACTCAAACCAGAAAATTTCCACTCTCTGCCTTGCTTTGAAAAGATATTCTGCAGGGATGTGACTAAAAAAAGAACACTGTGTTTTCCTCTCTTTCCTTCAGTCTATGGTTCTCCTGCTTCACAGTCAACGGCAGTACATATTTGAGTTCGACTCTCTCGAGCGGCTTTCTGCTGTCACCATGCCAAGCGTGGCCCGTTACACCATGCAGACCATCCGTTCAGTGGGTTACTACAGGAACCTTTATCACCCACCTGAGAGCAACGCCTCAGTAGCTTTGGATTACAGTGAAGATGGGCTCCTCCTGAGAGTAGCTCACCTTGGCATGGGCCGCAGAGTTCTGTACAGATACCGCCGTCAGAACAAGATTTCTGAGATCTTGTACGACAGCACGAGAGTCAGCTTCACCTACGACGAGACGGCAGGCGTGCTGAAGACCGTCAACCTGCAGAACGAGGGCTTCATCTGCTCTATTCGTTATCGCCAAGTGGGCCCCCTGGTGGACCGGCAGATTTTTCGCTTCAGCGAGGACGGCATGGTGAACGCACGCTTTGATTACACGTATGACAGCAGCTTACGTGTCACCAGCGTCCAAGGCGTCATCAACGAAACGCCGCTGCCCATTGACCTGTACCAGTTTGACGACATCTCGGGAAAAATTGAGCAGTTTGGCAAGTTCGGTGTCATCTACTATGACATAAATCAGATCATATCCACAGCAGTCATGACGTACACAAAGCACTTTGATGCACATGGACGGATCAAGGAGATCCAGTATGAGATATTTCGTTCACTGATGTACTGGATTACTTTCCAGTATGACGATGTGGGTAGAGTCACTAAGAGGGAGCTCAAAATCGGCCCCTTTGCCAACACCACCAAATACAGCTATGAGTACGACGTGGACGGCCAGCTTCAGACTGTGTATCTAAACGACAAAGTAATGTGGCGCTACACGTACGACCTGAACGGAAACCTGCACCTGCTGAATGCTGGAAACAGCGCCAGGCTCCTGCCTCTGCGCTACGACCTGAGAGACCGCATCACCCGCCTCGGAGACATCCAGTACAGAATGGACGAAGACGGCTTTCTGCGTCAGAGGGGGGCGGAAATCTTTGAGTACAACTCCAAAGGTCTCCTGGTGCGGGTCTACAGCAAGAGCAGCGGCTGGACAATCCAGTACCGCTACGACGGGCTCGGACGCAGAGTCTCGACCAAGACCAGCTTGGGCCAGCACCTGCAGTACTTCTACGCAGACTTGAGCTACCCTGAGAGGATCACCCATGTATACAACCACTCCAGCTCAGAGATCACTTCGTTCTACTATGACCTCCAAGGCCATCTCTTCGCTATGGAAATCAGCAGCGGAGAAGAGTTCTACATTGCTTGTGATAACACTGGCACACCTCTAGCGGTCTTCACCAGCAACGGCCTTCTGGTCAAACAGCTTCAGTACACGGCGTACGGCGAGATCTACTTTGACTCTAACCCAGACTTCCAGCTGGTGCTCGGCTTTCATGGTGGATTGTATGAGCCTCTGACCAAACTGCTGCACTTCGGAGAGCAGGATTATGATATCATGTCTGGCAGGTGGACGATTCCAGATATCTCTGCTTGGAAAAAGGTCGCCAAAGAGCCGGCTCCTTTTAACTTGTACATGTTCAGAAATAATAATCCTATCAGCAAAGTCCATGAACTGAAAGAGTATGTTGCAGGTAAGATAACTCCTACTTAAAACAGCAAATTTTGATGATGGTATTTTTTGAGAACATGACGTTATGTTTTCTAATAGTCAACATAAAACGTTAGTTACTTTGGCTCAGATTAGTTAAATAATTGATTTGTTAACTGGATGATGATAAATATTGATGTGATTCTCAACAATAAAAATACCAAACCCAGAGTGAGGAAAAAAAAACTCATACTAATATATTTATCTAATTTTAAATATACAGTGCTGTATTAAAGTTTTCTCTACACATTTCTACTTTTTTTGACACATTTCATTCTTGTCAAATTTCATTTGTTAAGATAAAAACCTATTTGTAACAGTCTGGGCCTATGTGAAAAAGTAATTACCCCCATAAACCAAATAATTGGCAATAAATGCGATCAAATGTTTGTGATAACTGGCAGTGAGTGTTTTAGATCACTGTAGAGGACGTTTGTCCCACTCTTATTTGAAGAATTGATTTATTTCTGCCACACTGAAGGGTTTTCCAGCATGAATGACATATTTAAGGTAATTCCTTTGAATGTCAATTAGATTAAAGTCTGAACATTGACAAGGCCACTCAGAAATCTTCATTTGGTATTGTTCTTTTTTTTTTTTTTGAACTATTCAGAGATGGAATTGCTGGTGTGCTTGAGATAAGTTTCCTTCTCCACAACCCATAAAATGAGCTTTAACAGAACTCATTCATTAGTTATGACAAGCTGTCTAGGTCCTGAAGCATATTATAGCCACAATGCTTGACCGACTTTGATGTTCTGCTTCTGGGAAGATGTTAGTTTCACACCACATGTAACAGGACACGTTTCCATAAGGAAAGTTCCAGGACATTTTTGAGAGGGAAAATCTGAGGGGGTAAATAAGTTGGCCCCGGTCCTCTCTCAGCAGTCGTGTCTCCGTACAAAATTGGCTCTTTAAGGAATTTGCTAAAAAGTCTGCGCATCGAGACCATTTCGGCAGTGAGTGGCCAAAAGACGCCCACAGGAGCAGAGAACAAGAGATGACAGAAATGAGAGGCAGATCCGCTATAAAATGGAAGAAACAGGGAAGGTTCCATTTGCTATGTTGTTACAAACTGCTGTGCCAGCAACTCTTCTTTGTTTGGCAAAGTCTTCTGGTATAATTTCCCTCTGAGTTACAACCTATCAGCAGGAATTAACCACAACTCCCACCCAGCGACTCTACCATGTACAAACCGTAAGACTGATACTCGATTGGTTCCAGAAATGTCCCCGAAAAAAGCCCAGTGGAGAGACGCACACACTTCAAAGGTCCAGTAACATTACCCTGAAGTTCCAAAAGTGGAAAAGCATCTATTGTTGAATCTTGAACTCTGACCTTTACCTTGAGACGGTGGGATGCTTTTGGAGTATATCTGGTAGGCTGAGCACACCTGTAAAGTTTCTCCACTGTTCCATGTGTTTTCCACTTGCGGATGGTGGTTCTCATTGTAGTTCTCTAGAGAGAAATGGCTTTGTAACCCTTTCCAGACAGATGGATGTCAGTGACGTCATGTTCCTCATGAGTTACTTTATATTGGGGCAATATTTGTTGATTACTGAGATATTTCAGACTACTTTGTGCTTTCAGGCAGGTTTTATGTGATTTCTAGAATCTCAGGCAATCATCAGGCCTGAGTGTGGTCAGTATTATTGAATCCAAAAATGTTGTTAATTACAGTTAATTAATCATGGACTTGGGGAAAAGAGGTGGGAGATTCCTTTTTCACATACCGCTGGGTTAGTTGAATAGCCTTTCTCTTTAATTGCTTAAATGACTACTTTTTTCACAGCATTAAATTAAAAAATATATATTTTAGAATCACATTCTAATATGGATTATTTTTAACAAAGGTTTGAATAGGAGTCATGATTTTGTGTATTCTTCTTCTAATTTTGCAGATGTGAACAGTTGGCTCGTAACGTTCGGGTTTCATCTTCACAACACCATTCCCGGGTTTCCCGTTCCAAAGTTTGATTTAAGCATGCCCTCCTACGAGCTGAGAAAGAGTCAGCTCTGGGACGATCTGCCGGTGGGTGAAACTCAAAGCTCTTTTATTTACTGAACTCCGAATAAATTCATAAGCAGTAAGTAAACAGAAGCTGCAGCCAATACACACTGATCTCAATACTTACTTTCCCATTGTTTACCTCACTATCCTGAAGGTGCCATCCTTTAATTAGTCTGCAATGTATTTCCTGGAATATCCACCTTAATTGGTTTATATTTGCATAATGATTATGATCATGTATCTAGAATGTGTGTTCCTCTGCCTGCCTTCAGTTAACAGTTGAAATGTTTTAATGCTGTTTAATTTCATATAAAACTTTGATGCTTTTTATGCAATGAATCTGTGGTCTAAGACCTTAACACACGCACACACATCCGTGTCTCTCTGTACTTGTGAGGACATGGTTTTGAACTTCCATTGGTTTTACTATGCCTAACCCAGACACTTTCTCTGATCCTAACCATTAGTGGTACATGCCTAACCCTAACCTTAACCAAACGTGTTTAACACCATACCTCTAAACATAACCAGTAGAGCTCAGTTGCTTGTTAAACATTGTGGAAATATGTCCACACATTGCTGGTGGCCTGTCAAAGGTTGGACTCCACAACTATATATGCACACACACACAGGAAATCATCAGGGATTTATCTACATTAGACTTAAGAACATGGCTTAAAAACACCACTGTCTCAGATAGGGATAAAAAAAAAGCTCTGTGAAGCCAAGCAGTAGCTGGTTCTAAATGGCCTAAAGAGTCAGATTCTGCCATGTTCAGGCGTTAACGTTTCACTGCACTTTTCTTACAGTCTATCTCTGGGGTCCAGCAGGAAGTAACCAGACAAGCGCATTCTCTCTTGTCATTCGAGCGGCTGCCAGAGGTCCATCTCAGCCGAGGTCGAAGAGGTGAAAAGTCTTGGCTGTGGTTCTCAGCTGCAAAGTCTCCCATCGGAAGAGCTGTTATGTTTGCCATCTACAAAGGCAGCGTCCACACGAACACGCTCAACGTGGCGAGCGAGGACTGCATCAAGGTGGCGACGATCCTCAATAACGCCTTCTATCTGGAGGATCTCCACTTCACCGTGGAAGGACGAGACACGCACTACTTCGTCAAGCCGGGCCTCCCGGACGCCGACCTCGCCGCGCTGCACCTCACCAGCGGACACAAGACCTTAGAGAACGGCGTCAACGTGACGGTGTCTCAGTCCACCACGGTCATGGACAGCAGGACTCGGCGCTTCGCAGACGTGGAGATTCGCGCCGGCGCTCTGGCCTTTCACATCCGCTACGGCTCCACGGTGGACGAGGAGAAAGTCCGTGTGGTCGAGCTCGCTCGTCAACGTGCCCTGGCGGGTGCGTGGGCTCGAGAGCAACAGCGAGTGCGTGACGGCGAGGAGGGGGTCCGCCCGTGGACAGAGGGGGAGAAGAGGCAGCTACTGAGTAGTGGAAAAGTGTTGGGGTACGATGGGTACTATGTGCTTTCCATCGAGCAGTACCCGGAATTAGCAGATAACGCCAACAACATCCATTTCCTCCGCCAAAGTGAGATTGGGAAAAGGTAACAATTCGAGGTGCATTACCTGCCAAAGAGACTCTGTTCTGGTAGTGAAATAAATGTGGAACAAATGAAACAGCTGCTGATATGTACAGTGTGGCTTTGTTTTGTAAAAAAACAAGAGGAAAAAAAAGAAACAAGTAACAAAGGATAGAAAGGGGTCAAAAGCGATGCTGTGCATTGTGACCTAAAGACTTCAGAATAAATGTACAACTACACGAAGCCTTAACATGGCGATTACAGGTCAGTTCCTCTGTAGCACAAGTCTTTTGGACTCGGGACTCCGAAGCAGAGGAACCTGGATGTTTTTAAATGAGACGCTAAGCTTAAGTAGGTGTTTTATGTTTGAATTTTGATTTTTTTTAATGTTTTCGTCTGGAAACGTGTGGTTGAACAAAGTGTCAATGGAACAGAGGAAATGTTTACATTATGCATACCTGCACTTCTCTAGAAGTACCAGGGCTCATGGATCCACATTCCTACAGCAAGCAGCGTTCTTGAGCAAATATTTGTTTTTAAAAACCAAGAGACTTCTGATGTTTATTCTCACCAGACAACCACTATGTATACCAGATTTAGCACTGTAAAACATCAATATGTCATATTCTCTTTAAAATGCTTTTAAATGGAAAAAAAGATGTTTCAATACCTAAACTAGTAATTGTGGGGGTGAAAAAAGTGCAGCGAAGGTGTGATGAACTTTGTGGAGGATGCGGAGCAGCACAGGTGTGTCTTGGATATCACAGGGACACCATCTTTTGTAAATGATCCAAGAGTTTTATGCAGTTTTTCTTTTTTTTCGTTTCTTTTTAAGAAACTGAATCAATGTCTGTACAAGTCATTAACAGTAATTTATGTTGTGTTTCTACATAAATAAAGTCAAGCTGGTTTTAATTTCATTTTTGATATGTTTTGGATTTAGTTTGTTTTCCAGGCTGTTCACACAAATAGGACCACAAGGGTTCCTGTATTTTCCATCTAACATTCCAGACTTTTCATGAATTACTTTTCAAAGATTTGTTTGGGCTTTATTATATTTATGTTTTATAAATCCTGAAAGAACAAAACTGTTGAGTTTAGCTTCAAATCCAGCAGTTTGCCAAAGGGTACTGGTTTCTTTGATTTCTTGGCAACTTATATCAACTCTAATTAGAAATCTATTAGAATCCTCCAATCAGATTTCATCCTACGATTTCTAAATTTCTGACAACTTTACTCAGAATCAGAACCAGCTTTATTCGCAAAGTCTGTGCTCACAAACAAGAAATCTAATCTGACTTTGATTCCGCTTTTCTCTCAATAAAGACATTTAAAAAATAAATGTATAAAAAGGCAAAATAATAGATAATTGTGTTTTGTTTCTTCATATTATATATGTACAGTGTTTCTACAAAGGGTGAAGACTAAGTTGAATTAGGCTACGTTCACACTGCAGGCTGAAACGACCCAATTCCGATTTTTTTTTTAGCCCCTATGCTTGTTGAGTCCATGTGTATCTAATCTTTTCATGACAGTCTGAACGACACAGATCCGATCTTTTCAAATGCGACCCAGGCCACTTGTCCAAAATCCGATACGTATCCGATCTTTTGAAATGCGACTTCAGTCTGAACGGCCAGGTCGCATGTATCCAACCCGCACGTCATTGATACGCGACAAACGTCATAATTCTGGGTTGAAGTAGGCAGGAATGAGAAGATAAATAACAACCATGGCAGAATTCTGTATTAGTGAAGCCACTCACATGAGTCTCCCACCACTCCTGGCCGCGACTCCGAACCCACACGTTTCTCTGTACCGACGTTGCTACCACTGCTCCACAAAACGCCATGGCCAAAAACCTTGCTCTCCTCCCTTTTATTTTTCTCCTTAAAACGAGAAGATTGAAACTGTGCTGGCTCCGTTGTGAAAATAACGTTAATAAGGCTAAACGAGCTCCACTGTCGACATCCATGTGTAACTACTTATGCAAAACAATTGACGTTGTTGACCGTTGAGTACTCTTCTGCGCATGCGGGTCAATTCTGGGTCATTTCACGGGGTTCACGTTCACACAGGAGATCACAAAAGGTCGCATTTAATTGGAAATGTGAACGGCCTTGCAAAAAAATTGAATAAAAAATAAATAAATCGGAATTGAGCATTAAGCCCTGCAGTGTGAACGCAGCCTTAAGCTTGGTTTATACTTCTGAGTCACGTCAGTCGCGTAGGTTACGCCGTAACCGCCGTACCCACTGCTGTGTTTATACTTCTGCGTAGGGCTGAAAGCGTTGTGTTGCTGTTTCCTTTCCAGACCTGCAGGTGGCAGTAGGCTGGTATCGGTCGGCAAACTCCACAGGGCGGAGATTTTCTGATGGTTTGCTTATGTTTGCTTCAATTCCGGCAAGTATTATGGCGGCCGACTTGGTGCAGTGTCTCAACGAGATTGTGGAAGCAGACAAACAAATTATCCTTCTTTTGAACACTTTGCAACGCAAGCAAATGAGAAGACGGAGACGTAAAAGATGGTACGTGCGTATGTAATCTCACTGACCAATCACAAGGGGGTCCGAGGAGGTGCGCATCAAGCCTCTGCTGACCTACGCAGAGGCTACGGCGGTTACGGCGTACCCTACGCGAGGGACACGACGCAGAAGTCTGCAGAGATATTAGCTGCCCCTTTTCCTGACCTGTACAGGTCCTAGATGGTCAGCCCTGATGATCCTTCTCTGTTGACCTAATTGTTCCCTGCAGTCTGGACCTGTTCTGTTCTGTGGAGGATCCAAACCACACGGTGATGAACGAACACAGGACAGACTAACGAGAATAACGGCCGCGTAGAAGATGACCAGAAGCTCCTGTGGCGGACTGTGTACAGGGGAGAAAACAGCCCTGGGGGTGATGATGGTTCTGAGATGCTCCTCAGCTTCTAAAAAATATTTATTTGGAAGAAAACTGTATTTTAAAAAAAAGAGAGAAAACAATTAGTTTGCCAAACAATCCCGCTGAAATGTGGCAAATCAAAACTAAATGAAGCCAATTTAATACAAATTATGTAAGGCATATTTTTGTTTAGAAACTGTTTTTTATCTTACTTACCCATACATGTTTAGACTTGGAAAAATGTCAATGCAGATTCCAGACTGTACAGGAACCCGGATGCTTTAACCCAATGGTTCCCAACCTTTTTTCCTTGAGGACCCCCCTTGCCTGTGTCTAAGACAAGCCGGGAGCCCCAACTCCTACCCACACACACTCAGTAAAAGTGATTCATTACAAACCTTTTTTTTTGCAAAATCTAAACAGCAATTGTAGATTTTTTCCTCTTATTCTTGCTGTTTTACACTGTAGGTTATATAGACAATTTTCTTTTTGTCTTTTGGATTGTATGAATTTAATATGTCCAAACATAACTTCGATAACCTTAGCACAGACACAATTGTGTGGACCCCCAGAGGCCCAAGGTTGGGAACCACTGCTTTAACCAACTGGCAGTAGAACTTATTTACCAATGTTGATGCATCTGTAACACAGAGTCAACTATTACTTCCACTAAATTTAACATTTACTGGGCATAATGCTTTTGACTTGGCTTCCTGTCCAGCAATGAATATTTCATCAGCACAAACATTTCATGGAACCATGTTACATGAAGAAGACCTGAACATAGATTAGCTGTATGACGTTTAGCATTAAAATGATTTTGGGGTTCTTTTGGATGCTCAGTTTTTTTTAAACCACAGGATAGTTCTTACAGATAAATTCTTCCGCTTTCAAGAACATTTCAGAAAGAGAGGAAAACCACTTAAGCGAGCGTTAATCAGTCACTAATTTGGAAATTATCAAAGGAAGTCTTTCAAACTGGCAAAACATGAACAGTGAGAGGTTTTTAAATAAAAAATAAACACCCCAAATTGCATTAATGATTGAAAATACATCCTTTGAGCTACAAAGTCAAAGAAGACAAACGCAGCTTCACTTTGATGTTAGCTGCTTGAAGCTGTTCTCATCTGAAGTGTGTGAACCGTAGCTGAAGGGATTCTGGGTGTAATTTACCTGAATACGATGGCTGTTGACAAAAAAAAACAAACTTCGCACTCACCGAGGCTCACACTCCGATTTTTAGGTTCGGGTTTATGGGAATCTTTGATTGTTCAATTGCCCCCAAATGACATTTGCTTTGTGATCAGGATTCCCAGTTATTGCTGAGCGCTGTTCATCAAAGTGCAGAAGGGCGTATGTGATGGAATGCATAATTCTAAAAACAAGCCCTTCATAATAAAGTGCTCTTTTTTTTCATGGCAAACTTCAAACGGCGTCCCAAATCAAAGGGGAGCAGAATATTTTCAGCACACAAGCTGCTTTATGCTGCTGTTGTTGTTCGACCTCCTCTTTGCTGCTCAAGTGTCCCCCAGAATATGTGAATATTCGATTTTATTTTAGAAATATTGACATCATCCGCTTCCCATCTGCATTATCTCGGGTTCCCTGTGGATCGCTGCAGATTGTTCCATTTTTAGAAAACGATTAGTAGCCCTTCAGCTTTTTAAGAACACAAACTTCAGATCATGCTCTTGGGATTTTATGTTGTAGACCAACACAACCTGGTGCATAATCAAGAAATGGAAGATAAATATATGATTTCTTTAAGCAAGATTACTGAAAAGTTTCATGTGTGTTTATTTAGCTCCCATGAGTCAATACTTTTTAGAGATAGAAATGTCTACCCATCCTGAATTTTGAGAGTTCAAACTGAGGCAACTGGATTTTTGTTGTTGAAAAGTCATGTTGCCTTCATTCTTCATTCAAGAAAAGTCCAGCTGCCTTTATTTAAACTCTCAAGATGATCATGTCCTGGATGACTAAGAATCGACACCAACGTTCTGCTCGTCCTTCTTTGCCGAACAACTAAAAGCTGTCAGATAAGACAGAAAGCTTCACCTTTCAAGTATTGCTACAGATTCTCAATTAGATTTTGGTTTCCTTCAGGAGATTGCAACCTGTTACGATATAAAGAGCCAATTCGGCCCTCACTCCAGCTAGATAAAACTCCTTTAGATGTTTAAATGATATGTAACCCTTTTAAACAATACAACTTTTTGAATTTTTGATAAATATCCACTACAGGAAACATCTAGTCATTTCTGAAGAACCGCTATTTTGTTTCTATGTTCTGTTTTTAAAATTAAGCTTGTGCAAAAAAAAAAAAAAAAATATGGACGCATTTCTTCTATGTGATAATGATATTTCTGGATAAACAAAAGCATATGTTTTCCAACCTGATGACAAGGAAAATAGATCTATAAGAATCTCACCGATACTTTTAGTGTGATTCTATTGTAGGAATTCAATGCAATTATTCCATGAAAAAGCTTGGGGGGAAAAAACCTGCTAAAACCTGCATTTGTTATTTTATCTATATTCAAAACATTAGTTGGTTTTCCATCATTTTAGGTCGTTGTGGAAAGTCCAAAGAACCACTTGTGCTTTGGGAGCTGCAGGTTGGAGACCCCTGGTCTAGAATCACTGGTTTCCCAACCCTGCTCCTCAAGGCACACTGCCCTGCATGTTTTAGATGCTTCCCTGCTTCAGCAAACCCGATTTCAGTTGATGGCTGATTGGCAGGCTTTTGCTGAAATGCAATCCTCTGAATCGGGTGTGTTAAATCAGGGAAACATATCTAAAACATGCAGGGCGGTGTGTGCCTTGAGGAGCGGGGTTGGGATACACTGATTTAGACCATTCTACATACACTAAACCAGAGCTACTATTCTGCAGCTTTTAGATGCGTCTCTTCTCCAACACAGCTGAATCAAATGAAAGGCTGGTTAACAGCCCTCTGCAGAGCTGGATGCGGATCAGGAAATTCAGCCATTTGCTTCATGCATGTTGGAGCAGGGAAACATCTAAAAGTTGTTGGATAGTAGCTCTCGGGGACTGGAGTTGGCCACCCCTGATAAACCATTTCATTCTAGATACTAGGGTCATTGACCTTCTGAAAGGTGAACCTCAACCCCAGCCTTAAGTTTTTTTCCGGTCTCTGTGATGGGTTGGTTTTTTTTTTCCACCACACAGCGTTTTCCATGTTTGATCTGATCAGACCACCTTCTTCCACATGTTTGCAGTGTTCCCTACATGGCTTACCTTCAACCATCCAACAATGGAGCAACCCGCTTTCAAAAGACCAGGGGTCTCATTTCTAAAGCTTGCTTATGCAAAAAAGGGGTCACAAACTTTGTGACTTCAATCCAATTTAGTTTACTTATATAGCACCAAAACATTCCAAATAATCCTTCAGTTAATTATTCCAATCAGTTAAAAAGTTTTCTATCTAAGGAAAAAAAATGACGGAAAAATGTGTGCAACTTTAAGCACACTATAAGGACCTTCCTTACGCACAGTTTGGACACGGGGAAACTGGCAGAGCAGCCGGTGAAATGGCAAAACGGTGAATTTAAGCCAGAGTCACTCGCAGCTCTTCCATTTATTTGTGACCTCCAAAAAATATTTTGCACAGATAAACTTTTAAAAAATACACTTTTCTGTCAGGCTTTATATTTCTAGGAGCGCTGAAACTTATTCTGCTGTAATTTAGTTTGTATTTGTTTTATTTGCTTTAATTCCAAACTTGTTGCTACAAGAAGGAATCATATAATTCAAACTTTATATTTATGGTTCTTGTTTTTTTTGCTTGTGCTGCTGCTTTTATTTTTCATTTTGATCTCAGCTGTCTTGCCAACTATGTTTTTGTCTTTTATTGTGAAGCACTTTGGTTGCCTTTTCGCTGAGTAAAGCTCTATATAGATAGGCTTTGATTAATTGAAATTAAAAAAAATTCCGTGTCTCTGCGTCAGTGATAAACACCTCATTTCAATCCTCTGGGTTGTCATGGTGACCAGTGAAATGCCCCTTATCAGTCGGCTTAAGTCGATGCAGAATATTCACCAGGCACCTTGCATTGACCGTTTATGGCAGAAAGTGGATGAGGAGGAGGCGGGATATAATCCAGAATCACCCGAGCGCATTTCTAGGGAGAGTGGGATTTATAAAGCGGGATTTGTGTGCAGCTACTCAAAATCTGATAAATCTGAATCTTATGTGGCGTAAGTGAATAGAAAATGTGCTGAGCGAGATTACGGTTTTCGTAAGGAGACCCCAGATAGATGGAGTGCACAACAAAGTTTTCTATCACCACAGCGGTGGATCTCTGCAGCTCCTCCAGAGTTACCATGGAGTTTATGGCTGCTTCTCGGATTAAAGCTCTCTTTTCTAGGGCCTGACAGGTGGAGAACCACGTCATGGTTGGTTAGGAGTTGTGCCACTCTGGATTGAACAGAGCTCTAACAGACGTTTAATGTTTGGGATGTGGTTTTCTAACCTAATCCTGCTTTAAACTTTTCCAAAAGGCCCACGCTGACCAGCTCTATAAAGCTAACATTAAATTACATTCATGTGGACTCCATCTACTAATGATGGAGGTGATTTCTGAAGGTCATTAGTTGCACTGGATTTTATTTAGTATGAAACAAAAAAAGATGCTAAATGCAAATAAATCATTTTCCGTCAACCTTACAGATATGCATTGTCGTGTTGTTCTATTGCATAAAATAAAGATAAAGTTTAAGGAATATTAATACTTTACCAAGGCACTGTAAGTATAAATAAAGAGAGCCAAGCTTTGCTAAATGTGATGCCCTCAAATCTTTCTTTTAAGCCCTCTGATGCTCTCTAGTGGTACAAAGTGCATAGATCAGAGAGTCATCCAGCGGGCCCTTTATCTACACATCACACCCTGACTCACCTGTAACGACCGCCGACGCCGCTCTCACAGAAAGGTCAGAAAAACGGCGCTGCTGTGAGCTCCAACTTCAAACAATCATGTCAACTTCTTGTGATTAAAGAGCCAGATGCTGGGAGCTAAACAATCACTTCTGGAAGCTCCAGGTTCATTTAAAGAGACATCAAATGGAATAGCTAAGCCGGGGATATTAGAATAAACCGCAGTGCTGCTGCAGTGTCTCGCTGTGACCACACCAAGTACGGCCAAGAAACAGCGTGCTATATATCGCCATGCACTGCAACTAGACCTACTTCAAAGGCTGATATAAAAGGGATGGCACTTCTTTGCAAAAACATCAAAGAACCAAGAGAATTGTGCAACAACCGCAGCAGAGAACGGGGAAAAAACCCAGCAGGTTCCATGCTGCAACTGAGCTTGATTTAGATAAGGAGTATCTATACAGGATCACACTTTTGATCATGAAAATGATTTTACTACATCTTTTTTATTTTGTAGAGTTACCACAGGACTAGAGATAGAGTGTGTGTCATGAGGTCTTTGTTCTGCAGATAAAAAGCTTGGATGTTTTTTTCCAGGAGAATGATCTTGACGGGTTTGTCGCAGTGTCTCACTGTAAAAACCAAATCAAGATACATTTTGCATCATTGTATTTTGTTGAGTTTTTTTGTTTTTTTTGTGGATGAAGGTTTTAAACATGGAAGCTCTAATTATAAACTGTCAAAAATGAAGATTCTAGGAGATCAGACTAGGAACCCACAAAGCAGTGGTTATTTAAAATGAAAATGCCATCAGTTATGTAGCACTCATTAATGTGATATTGGAAAGATGCTATCAGTAGCATAAAATAATAAAACAATGTCCAGAACTCATATAGAAGATAAACACACCCTGATATTATAATCCAGTTCACTTCAGGTAGTCTCTGTTTAACTCTTGCATGTTTTAATGGAGCTTTATGGTAATTATGTGACAGCTTTATTTATGTATTGTGTTAGATTTCTGTTTGCAGCTGATGGTGTTACAGTTCAACAAGCAGCCAATGCGAGTGTGATTTCATTGTTCGTTCACTTTTCTGGGACAGATTGTGGACCCACTCCTTTACAAAGACTTGGAAGTAGGATCATTCATTTAGAGGTGTAAAAAATGCATGTAAAAGTTTTTTAATATGGGAAAAATGTTGTATCATTTATCTACTTAAAAGAAAAAAAATCTACAGAGTTACACCCACTATTTCTATTTGGAAATGTTTTCCGAAGAGGTGAGAAAATGCGGGATGAAAGCAGCTCCTGGTGCGCAGACAGTGTGTGAACAACAGATGTTCAGAGAAAATCCGGCTTTGTTCACTTGTGATCACAAGCTTTCTGTTAGTCTTTGCTTTCCACATGGCACTATACTTTTACAGTCATAGGAAATTCAGCCTAGGAAAGATGTAAGCATAAACATCTTATTTAGGAAAAAAGAATATTACCACAACAGGCAGATTCTTCAAATCCAAAGCAGTGAAAGCGTATTTGAAGCACAACAGATTTATTCTGATTATGATAAACTGTATGTCAAACTTAAATGTTTCAGATCATCAAATAGCCTGATTAAATTAAAAAAAAGCTGTTTTTAAATAATGATATAATATATAAGTCCTGAAAACTAACTGACCCTGGCCCTTTTATTAACTGTGATTAATCATATTTTTGGATGGTTGAATTCAACTTTAATAGCCAGAGCCAGGTCAGATTAATCCCTGCCCGGTAGATTCAAGACATCACATTGGTGGTTGTTGTTTTTTTTAAAGATCTTTCATGTTTACAGCTAGGTTCTATCAATCATGTCCTGACCTTAAAACAGATTAGAAACGAGGTTACTGTCATCTGTCTGCCTGGGAAGGCTTGCAGAACTATTTTTAAGGCTTTGGGAATCCACCCAACCAGTAACCACAGTGAGAGCCAGCTAACTAAAATTAATCCAAGAGAACATCAACAACTCCTCCAAGAGGTTTCAGTTTAAGACCAGTGCTCATTAATATGGAGACATTAATGGATGCTTTTATCTCCAGTAGAATTGATTACTGTAATGCCCTGCTTTCTGGTCTTCCCAAAAAGAGTATATCAGGTGTACAGCTTCTCCAAAATTCAGCAGCACGGGAACACATTACACCTGTTTTAAAATCCCTATATTGGCTTCCCGTATGTATTAGGATCGATTTTAAGGTTCTTTTAATTGTTTTTAAGTGTCTTAATGGTCTTGGGCCTTCTTATCTCTCTGAACAGCTTTTAACATATGAACCTTGGCGGTCTCTGCGCTCCTCTGCAGCCGTCTCCTTGTCATCCCTAAAGTCAGGACACACACATGCATGGCGAGGCGTCTTTCCAGTTTTATGGCCCTCACTTCTGGAACAGGCTGCTGGAGAACCTCAGGGTCGCGGAGAACGTTAATATTTTTAAGAGCAGGCTCAAGACTCACCTTTTTAGCCGAGCTTTTAATTGATTTATTATTTAATAATATCTGCCTAATTACTCTGCATGTTTTACTTGATTAAACTATATCAATGTTTTACACTAAATAATTCGAAATTTTATCAGTGTTAAAATTTTATCAGTGTTTTTCTATTTACTCACATCCTTATCTACTCTTTATTTTAATATCTTAACCTGTTATTTTAGTCTTCCTTCCAGTGTTTCCTCTGTGGGAGCCCTCTGCCCCGGGAGCGGTGGTCGGCTGTAGCTGCCTGGATGCTCTCCAGGTGGTGCTGGGTGGAGGTGGGGGTCTAGGCCTTCCCTCCACTGGGCGCCCTGGGCCGGTGCCTTGGCTGCTGCTGCCGGTGCAGATGGCTCCTCTGATGGTGTTTCCTTACCTGGCTCATCTGTTCTTAGCCAAATGTCAAGTGTGATGGTCTGGGGCCATTTTGCTGCTTCAGGAACTGGATGGCTCGGCTGAACTGATGAAGAAAATCTGCTCAGTAGCAGAAAATGCTGAGTGAAAGTTCATGTTTATTCTTCTCCGTTTCCTTTTTTCTCAAGCATACTTTAACTGAACTATCATCCTCAAAATTCATCCACCATGATGTGAAACACTGATTACCAATTAGCTGTCGTCAGCACTTCAACCTGTAGAGGGCAATTATTTTTTACGTAGGGCCAGGTTGGGTTTACTTCTTGTTTAAAAACGGCATTTTTATTTATTTACACAGGTTATCTCAGACTGATCTTAAAAATAGTTTGATGTTCTGAAACATTTTAATGGGAGAAAAAAGCAGAAACGGAAGAAATCTTTAAGGGGTTGAATACTTTTGCAGAACCCTTCAGAACAATCAGTCCTAACAGAGTGGGAAACCTGCAGAACAAACATGCAGGTCACACGCTGACACATTTGTTGTTTTATTTTTTCTCTCCCCACCGTTTGATTTTTGAACACTTTTCACGGATAAGAATGTTGACATTTAAAATGATGGGCTGAGAGCTGAAAAATGATTAAAAGTTATATTAAGATCACAAATCATAGCTCGAGGCAAGGCGTGCCACTTGATAAAAACATCCTCGCAGCAGGAAATTATGACTGCAGAGTTCAAAGACATGCAGGGGAGACAGTTATACGAGTAAACTTTGGCAGGAAGAGTTCGCACGGCAGAGAGAACAAAAAACAGGACATCTTCCCCGTTCCTTTGTCATCCGCCTCCAACTCAGACCTCCAAGATGACTCATGAAGACACCTGTGTCCTTCCAGTGTGATGGACGGGTTTGTTAAGGCTCAGAAAATCTACAGTGCTGGCTGCGTGTCATCTCAAAGACTTCATCTGTCACAACCCGTCTCCACTAGAGTCCCATTTATCCCAGCTAAATGGGAACAAGAACAAAGCATTTTGGGGCTGCCGCTGCTCCTCATGCTAGGCTTGTACCTTGTCCCAATTCAGAAATAGCTCCTTATTACCATCCCTCTGATCTTCTTAGGACTGCTGCACCCGCTGATGGGTCTCAACTTGGTAAGTCCACAAAGAGCAACAACAAAACCAACAAAGCTAATGATGTGGGAGGATTAGAGGGTGGACGACGACATCTCGGTTTTTCACAGAGGAAACCAGCCAAACGATTCTTCTGAAAGATTGTTGCGACTGACGGCGTGTTGTGGTAGAGGGCATCGAGCTCGTCATTGCTTTCTAGAGAACATGCCACCTGAGAGCGAAAGCAAACATGAACTTTGCATGACTTTATTGCAGGTGTAACAAGGCTGAGATCTCAGCAGGCTGTCCTCCGCAGCACTCGCCCATGTTATACAAAACAAAGGTTTTTCTTTGGAAACCACCGAAACGTTCCACGTAGTAATATTGGAGCCACAAAGCTGCAGTGATGAGCTGAATTAAATATTAACCAAAGAGCAAATATTTACAGATGAATGACCTGCAGATGGCAGCAGCGATTTCCAAAAAGCACGTGGATGTGTTCATGAAACATTTAACACACACACAGAGGAAAAACCTCTAAAATCTAATCTGATTCATTATTAAGGCACGAATGAAAATCATTTTAAAAAATGAGATTTTTTTCCCCAAGAACTAATTTATATTAAAATTGTAACCAAAGTCCATATCAGTGCAGACAGGTAGGTCACTCTGAGTTATGTGTGCAGAACAGAGCAGGTCCATCTCGCTTATGTAACTCGGTTCAGGTTGTTTGATTCACCACAGATGTTAGAACAAACAGTGAAGATGACCTTTTACCGGTACAAACACGTCCACATTCTGCTTACTGTAAAACACACAAGATACCAACAATAATTATTACTTCCAGAAGTTCAGAAGAATTTCAGGGAAGCCAGAAAGTCTGAACGTAAAAGGTTTTTATTTCACGGAAGGAGTTTAAACAAACCTTAGAAACTGTAGAAACCCATAAATCTGGACAGAAATGTTTCAGTTTTGTTAATAATTGCTCATGATGTTGGACTCGGTTTAGGTTCATAAAGATCTTTGTCATCTTGATCAGGAAACTGCTGGTAATGACACTGAATCTCAATTAATTCTTATCTGGTTAAATCAAGTATTAAAAAAACATAATAAATAAACATTTTTTGTAAGTGTTCCCATCCTGTTATATAGACAGATGTACAGTAGCGTCACCATAAAGTATTCACAACCCTTCAGTTTTCCACTTTTTTCTTTTACATTACAGATTTATTTCAAATAGATTTGAGCATCTTTTTCTTGGAGACCTACACACATGGTACCATAATAAAAATATTTAACTTTAAACTTATATTGTTGACGTTCTTTTAGCTGCAGTCCCAGCTTTAAGTTGTCTTAGGAGTATTTCCACATCCTTAGGCAAGGCAAGGCAAGGCAATTTTATTTGTATAGCACACATTCAACAGCAGGGTAATTTAAGGTGCTTTACATGATTTGGTGATTTAAAAGAAACACATAAAAGAAACACACATTACACATGATACACAATAAGGCAAGATAAAAATAAAAAAAGCAAGAGAGCATGAACACATTTCATACATATAACATCAAGCATTTACTCAAAGGCAATTCTAAACAGATGGTTTTTAGTCTCGATTTAAAGCAGTTCAGAGTTTCAGCAGCTCTACACTCGTCAGGAAGTCTGTTCCAGATAAGGGGAGCATAGAAACTGAAAGCTGCTTCTCCATGTTTAGTTCTGAGTCTAGGGATGTTTAGTAGGCTAGAGTTGGAGGACCTGAGTGGTCTTGGTGGTTGGTACCATGACAACAGGTCTTCAACATATTTTGGTGCTAAGCCATGTAATGATTTATAAACCAGAAGGAGTATTTAGAAGTCTATTCTCTGAGCTACAGGGAGCCAGTGTAAGGACTTTGGAACTGGGGTGATGTGCTCTACTTTCCTGGTTCTAGTGAGGACGCGAGCGGCAGCGTTCTGGATCAGCTGCAGCTGTCTGATTGACTTTTTAGGCAGACCTGTGAAGATGCTGTTGCAGTAATCAATCCGACTAAAGATAAACGCATGGATGAGTTTTTCTAGGTCGTGTTGCAAAATCAGTCCTTTAATCCCAAAGATGTTCTTCAGGTGATAGAACGCTGACCTTGTTATTGCCTTTATGTGACCCTAGAGGTTCAGGTCTGAGTCCATTACTACACCTAGATTTCAGGCATGATCAGTAGTTTCTAGCTGGATTAATTGAAGCTGTGTGCTGACTCTTGATCGTTCCTCCTTGGGTCCAAAAATAATCACTTAAGTGTTGTTTCTATTCAGCTGGAGAAAGTTATGGCACATCCATCCATTTATTTGGTCAATGCATTGATTTAGGGTTTGGATGGGTTCAGAGTCACCTGGTGACATTGTAATGTAGAGCTGAGTGTCATCTGCGTAGTTATGGTAGCTAATGTTATTGGTTGCTATAATCTTGCCTAGTGGGAGCATGTAGATATTAAATAAGAGGGGCCCCAGGATGGAGCCCTGGGGCACCCCACATGTGATTTCTGTTCGTTCTGATGAAAAGTTTCCTATTGAAACATAGAAGTCCCTGTTCTTTAGGTAAGACTCGAACCAGCCAAGTACTGTACCAGAGAGTCCGACCCAGCTCTCCAGTCGTTCCAATAAAATATCATGATCAACAGTGTCAAATGCTGCACTGAGGTCCAACAGAACCAGCACTATGGTTCTTCCACAGTCTGTATTTATGCGGATGTCATTAAATACTTTGACGAGGACAGTCTCAGTGCTGTGGTGAGCACGGAAACCAGACTGAAAAGCATCAAAATGGTTTGTCACTTGCCTTACCTTGCCTTGGCAAGGCAAGGTCAATTTCTTTGTATAGCACACGTTCAGCAACAAGGCAATTCAAGGTGCTTTCGGGGATTAGGGGATCAAATAAAAACAGCAACAAATTAACAATAAAAACATAAAACACAACATCAGAAACATGAAGAACATTAAAACATACTACACTTAATCGGTTAACAAAAGGCAGCACAGATGGGTTTTAGCCTTGATTTAAAAATAACTCAGTGTTTCAGCAGCTTTGCAGTTGTCTGGAAGTTTGTCCCACATAAGAGGAACATAGAAACTGAAAGCTGCTTCTCCATGTTTGGTTCTAATTCTACAGATTATTAGTAGACTAGAATTAGAAGACCTGAGTTGTCTGGGGGAGTTGGTATAATGACAACAGATCTTGAACATACTTAGGTGCAAAGTCATTCAATAATTCATAAACAAGTAAAAGTATTTTGAAGACTATTGACAAGATGAAGAAATAAATGACGAGCTGCTGTGATTGGGTCAGGTGTACTGTGTCATGTCCTGTTGTCGCTGTTGCACTTCGTGGAGTGATATGGTGTTGAGAATCTCTTGAATTTCTTTGTACTAAAGCCTTTCTGAGTTCTTCTAACAAGCAAGCACGTTAAAACACATATTTTCTGCTGGTGTACGTTACGTTTTGGGAAAACTTTATGTTTCACATCGTTTTTCTCGGCGAGGTAGGATCAAGGCAAGGCAATTTTATTTGTATAGCACACTTTCAACAGCAGGGCAATTCAAGGTGCTTTACATGATTTGGTGATTTAAAAAACAAAAAAAACAATGGAAATTAAAAGTAAAAGAAACACACATTACACATGATACACAATAAAGCAAGAGAAAGATTTTTAAAAAAGCAAGAGAGCATGAACACATTTCATACATATGACATCAAGCATTTACTCGAAGGCAATTCTAAACAGATGGTTTTTAGTCTCGATTTAAAGCAGTTCAGAGTTTCAGCAGCTCTACACTCGTCAGGAAGTCTGTTCCAGATAAGGGGAGCATAGAAACTGAAAGCTGCTTCTCCATGTTTAGTTCTGAGTCTAGGGATGTTTAGTAGGCTAGAGTTGGAGGACCTGAGTGGTCTTGGTGGTTGGTACCGTGACAACAGGTCTTCAACATATTTTGGTGCTAAGCCATGTAATGATTTATAAACTAGTAGGAGTATTTTGAAGTCTATTCTCTGAGCTACAGGGAGCCAGTGTAAGGACTTTAGAACTGGGGTGATGTGCTCTACTTTCCTGGTTCTAGTGAGGACGCGTTCTTCCTGGATCAGTTAGCTTAGCTTCATTGCCGATATTTCCACTTTTGTCTCTCCTCTGTCTCTCCATCTCTGACTAAATCTGCTCCTTGCTCTTCTCCCTGTGTCAGATGTTTGGTTATTCCTCTGCCTCCTTTAGTGATAATGGTACATGTAATAAATGTAGCATTTCTGAAGCTTTGGATGTGAGGGTGTCGGGTAGCGGTCCTCCAACAGAACATGCGCAGCAGGGACCTTTAGGCCAGCTGTGTGACTGTATGTAGGAAGCATAGTCTCACAACCCAGCCCACGGGCCATGACCAACCTGTCTGCGTTTCTAGCAGATTTTCCCCACTCAGCGACACACCAGCTGGGAAGCCGACTTAGTGTAGTATGTAGTGCTTCGGTGTGCAAGTTTGCCAAAAACAATGTCGGACTCCGATTTTTTCTGGTCCCCTGCCTGATCGGACCAGTGACGACATATTTAGCCGCATGCTGTCATTCCACCAATGGTTGTCTAGGTGGTGTCCTGCAAACGATGTGGGATACATTGATAATTGGCGAACATTCTGGGGAAAACATGGTCTGATCCGGAGAGACGGCCTCCATCCCAATTTGGATGGAGCAGCTCTTCTTTCTAGGAATCTGACATGATTTATCAGTTATCAGAACATAAGATCTCTTCAAAGACTGTTAGTTAATGACTTGATTTGTGATAATCAAATTGATTTGTTTTAAATTCTGACAAGACAGAAGTTGTCGTCTTTGGACCAGAAACTGCTTAGTCAATCACTTAATATGGATGGCATTAATTTGGCCTCCAGTAATAAAGAACCTTTGTTATTTTTGACCAAGACATGGTAAATGGACTGAACTTATATAGCACTTTTCTTGTCATACTGACCACTCAAAGCACTTTACACTGTAGCCACATTCACAAACACATGCATACACCGATACAGAGCTCGGAAGGCAACTTGGGGTTAAGTGCCTTGCCCAGGGTCATGTTAACATGTGACAGGAGGCTGGAATTGAACCTATGACCCTCCAATTGCAAGACAACTACTTTACCTCCTGAGCCACAGTCGCCCAACATAGAACAAATCCAATATTAAACAAGTTTCTAGGATTTCCTTCTTTCACCTCTGAAATATTGCTAAAATTAGAAACACACTGTACATGCTGAGAAACTAGTCCATTAATTTGTTACCTCAAGGCTGGACTACTGTAATTCTTTAATTCAATTCAATTCAATTCAGTTTATTTATATAGCGCCAATTCACAACAGATGTCATCTCAAGGCACTTAACAAGAAGTCATTTCAATACATTTATACAAACATTCCAATCAAGTAAAAAGTTTCCTATTTAAGGAATCCCAGCAGATTGCGTCAGTCATTGGCGTGAGGTTGGGCCCCGTTGATGCAGACTTTCCAACCACAGCAATCCTTCAGCAATCCCTCATACTGAGCAAGCATGTAGCGACGGTGGAGAGGAAAAACTCCCCTTTAACAGGAAGAAACAGGCTCAGTAGGAGCGGCCATCTGCCACGACCGTCTGGGGGTTTGAGAAGACAGAGCAGAAACACAGAAGGAAGTCCACAAAATGCAAATAAAAGCCTTCAGTTGATCCAAAATGCTACAGCAGGAGTTCTGATGAATATTAAAAAAAGAGATCACTATCTTTTTAATATTCATCAGAACTCTAACAAAACCGGAACAGACAGAAGTCCATTATCTGAGGCCATGAGAATATCATTAGTAACCTTCACCAGTGCTGTTTCAGTGCTATGATGAGCTCTAAAACCTGACTGAATCTCTTTAAACAGGTCGTTACTGTTTAGATGCTAACAAACTTGATTAGCAACTATTTTCTCAAGGTTTTCGGATAAGAAAGGAAGGTTAGATATAGGTCTGTAATGAATTAAGTCATCTTGATCAAGGGAAGTTTTAATTACAGCAACCTTAAATTCCTGTGGTATGTATCCATTTACTACGGATAGATTCATTATATCTAAAATGGGGCCAGGAACCAAATGGAACACTTCTTTAAATAATTTGGTTGGGATTGGGTCCAACATACAAGTTGAAGGTTTAGATGAGGCTAATATTTTTGATAATTCCGAAAGCTCGACTGAATCAAAACAGTCCAAACACAAATGAGGTTCTACAGTTCACTCCCAATGCTGCCACACTTACTGAAAAATAAGTAATCATGTTTGGGAGGATGGCAATGATTTTATTTTTATTAGAATTTATTTTATTTATGAAGAATCCAATAAAGTCATCACTAAGAGCTGGGGGAATAGTTGGCTCAACAGAGCTATGACTCTGTGTAAGTTTGGCAACTGTACTAAAAAGAAACCTAGGATTGTTCTTATTCGCCTCTATTAATGATAAAAAATATGCTGTTCTAGCTTGTCGAAGGGTCTTTTTATACAGCAGTGGACTATTTTTTCAGGTTAAATATGAATCCTATAGGTATGTAGAGTGCCATTTTCTCTGTGTGGTACACTTGGAAGGAGATGGCAGCCTTGCCACAGAAGTCTTTAGGAAACCCACACATACAGACCAATACCTACTTTTTGACTCACACCACCCACTGGAACATAAACTTTTGGTCATCAGAACACTACAGCATAGAGCTGTACATGTCCCCACAAAGACAGAAGGAAAAGACAAACACAAACGTATAAAGAGGGCACTTCAAACTTGTGGATACTCTAATTGTGCATACTGTATATCAAGGCATGTAGAAAGTCAAACAAAAAGTCAACTCAGGCCGGTGTAGGGGAGGAGAAGAGGATGCAGACAAACATAGTCATCCCATATGTAGCTAGAGTTTCTGAGAAACTAAGAAGGATATTTTCCAAACATAACATCCCAGTGCATTTTAAATATGGCACACTCTCAGGCAAAGACTGGTTCATCCAAAGGACAAAACACCTAAACACAAGCTCAGTGGCATGGCATATGCAGTCCAGTGCAGTGAGGAATGTTCAGAGCTGTACGTTGGAGAAACGAAACAGCAGCTACACAAAACGTTGGCCCAACACAGAAGAGGAAACTCCTCAGGCCACGAAGCCATCTATGTAAAACATATGAAACCCTCCTTGAACAGAGGAGGTGGTTTGAGATTCCCCTTCAAACACATACAAAGCAGCCTTGAGTTGCCCACCCAAGAAGTTTCACCAAAACTCACACATTGAGACATGTGACCAAAACAACTCATTGTTACATAACTGGGGTTGTTTCACCGTTAACGACACTTACACCACCAAGATTGCTTGGTGCTTAGAAGCTTACGCAACCCTGATAGCCTCGTTAGGTATAACGATAGCCCCATTAGTGAGCCTTCACCTTAGACTTATAAATCTGATCCTCCCAATCCAGTTTTCAGAACTGAACAAGCCTCTTGGATGAGAGACGAAACATATTCAAGACAACAAGAAAAGTCCAGTTGCCTTCATTTAAACCCTCAAGAATATCATGTCCTGGATGACTGAGAATCTACATCAATGGAACAACGGAGTGTACAAAAATCATTTTATAATAAAATGGTTTTATTACTAAAGTTTTTATTAGCTTTTCAGCATAAATGACATGCTTTGGCAATCTGTCAACAGTGAAAGGCCATTACAATTGCCAGAACATACATTGAATAAGACTTTATCTTAAATAATGCAACAAGTGCATTTTATCAATACGAATAATGCCTGAAATAATTAAAGTGCTAAATAAATGGTTACTTAGTCTTCAACTTAAGTGCAAAATAAATGCTTAGTTTTAAACTAATCTTATAGAGGTGGGCCTTACTTAAACAAACTGGACTTTTCACAAACATGGGGACCAACAGGTATTTATGTGCAAGCTGTGTTAGGTGTGGGAAACGGTACTTGTTGCTGTTCCAGTATTCCAGTGATCTCATGGTCTTCTCTTGGTTTTTAGATGGTTTCTCTGGGCTCATTGGAAGTGTAGACTGTGAAAGCTACGTCTGCATCTAAAAAATAGAAACATATTTTTAAATATGTTCAGTCAGTATTTGAGTAACTTTTAATTAAATGAAAAGAAAGGAATGTACCTCCACATCAGCGTCTCTCAGCCCTGCCCGTTGAGTGCCATCATCATTTTCTTCAAGGATTTCAGCATAGATGTCAAGGAGAGAAATTGAACTGTTCCCATCTGCTTTGGTCATCTGTGCCTGTGGTTCATCTGGATGGTCTGCTGGGACACAAACAACAGATCAGAAAAATGCAAGATGTGGTTTATTATTGCACTGCTCATGTCACGTTATAACACAACCATATTATGCAATTAAGCTATATTTAGGTAATCTAAAACTGTTAAATACACACATATTTATTTAAAAAGTAAAGCTTCAAAGCTTGAATTGCAGTAATAATGTCACCAGCTGTAGCGGTGGTTCTGCTTATGTCTCTTCAGCTGTTCACACGAATCTAAAACGGTAAGCATGTTCTCATTAAGGGTCCATTACATTGGGCTCAGTGTTGCGGGTAATTTATTGTCAACTCTATCCGCTGCGACCACCTGCTTTTGCTGCAATATGCTCCTGAGCACATAAAACGCACTATTCCATTGAGTGGGCGTGTCTTGCTGAAGTCGTGTAGGTGTTATACCAATTCTTGTCTCTAACTGTGCCAGACTTGAAGTGGCTACTTGTGAGTGCTTAAAATGGCCAACAATTTTTTGTCCTATAGCAATACAGTCAGATACACTCCACAGACTTAGCACAGCTTCCTACGAGCTGTAAAGTATGGGCCATGCAGCCCAGGTGAACAACTCCATTGCCTTGATCATGTTCCACGCATTGTCCCACAGCACAACATGCACAGTCTCCTTCCCTATATTCCAGTGCTGAAAGGCGTCGTGGGTCGCTTGGGCAGTATTAGATCCAGGGGAGTTCTTGGGAGTGGAGGGTGGCGCTGTCCATATTGTATTCTTCATCTAGCCATTGAGCCGTCATACTTAGCACGCTCAGCTGACTAACATCAGATGTCCATACGTCTGTGGATTTGCATTTTTGTGAAGCAAAGAATGAATGTGTGTTGCGAGAACCTGGTACAGATCTGGTAAACAGGTGTCTGAAAAGAAGCGGCAGCTGTATATTTCATAACGTGGCTCCAAATAGTTTATTAGCTGCCGAAAGCTTAGGTCCTCTACGAAAGAAAACGGCTGGTCGGCAAATGCTATTAGTTCTATGATTCTGTCGTTAATCCCTTTAGCTCATGGGTTGTTCTTGTTCAACTTTTTACATTTATCAAATGCTGCGCCAATAGTTACCAGTCCAGACGCATCTTTCTGTTTGTTGTCAGGATAAGAACTAGCATTAGCACTGGTGGCAGCTTCATATTCTTTCCACTTGTTGTCGTGGTGATGGATTTTTAAGTAACATAAAATTTGTTGTGTTGTAGCTTGTTCTTTTATTACCCCCTTGTGGCACATCTGCTGAACATGCGTTACAAACAGTGAATTAATCACCTTTTCTGACACGCTAAAGAAAGCCCAAACGGGTGAATGCAACGCCATAATAGTCCATTATCGGCCGATAATTATTGGCAACCGATATCATTGTGTATCCCAAATCAGTTCTTCTGTTATTTTTGTGTCTCTGCTCTGTCTTCTCGAACCCCCAGTCAGTCGTGGCAGATGGCCGCTCATACTGAGCCTGGTTCTGGTTCTGCTGGAAGTTTCTTCCTGTTAAAGGGGAGTTTTTCCTCTCCACTGTTGCTACATGCCTGCTTTTATATGAGAGATTGTGGTGAAGTCAACGACACAACGCAGGCGACTGCCTACTGTTGCTATATGTTGCTCTAGGAGGAGTGAATGCTGCAAGTCACTGACTCGTTGCTATCTGCTAGGTTTTCTTAGAAAACTTTTAAACTGATTGGAATATATCTACGATTGAATTTAAAGGACTTTTCTTGTAAAGTGCCTTGAGATGACATGTTGTGAATTGGCGTTATATAAATAAACTGAATTTAATTATTCTCTGAGCTACAGGGAGCCAGTGTAAGGACTTTAGAACCGGGGTGATGTGCTCTACTTTCCTGGTTCTAGTGAGGAACACGAGCGGCAGCGTTCTGGATCAGCTACAGCTGCTGACTTACTTTTCAGGCAGACCCGTGAGGACAATGTTGCAGTAATTAACCTGACTAAAGAGGAATGCATGGATGAGTTTTTCGATGTCCCATTGCAACATCAGTCCTTTAATTCTAGAAATGTTCTTCAGGTAATAGAAGGCTGACCTTGTTATTGCCTTTATGTGACCCTGGAGGTTCAGGTCTGAGTCCATTACTACACCTAGATTTCAGGCCTGATCAGTAGTTTCTAGCTGGATTAACTGAAGCTGTGTGCTGATTGTTGATAGTTCCTCTTTAGGTCTAAAAATGTATGGCGCGATATTAGTGCCAAAATGAACACTACTTCTGTTGTGGTAGATACTGCACATCTGAGGCGGTCCCATCCGAGAAGCTGTATGCAGAAATGTGTGTTTGTGCCAGAGGAAGGACCCAGGGTCAATCTGACCTGGGTCGTGCTCCAGCCGAATTATAACCTTGGCTAGGAGGACTTGTTTCCTTGGAAGAACATAGAGCTGATAAATTTTTGTTGAGAGGAAATATCTGGATATTGTCAGACAGCTTGTGCGTCAATATGATGAACGAACAAGGTATAAAAATCTGTGTGCTAATGATAGTGGATGGTCTTGCAGTGGTAATTGAAGACAACAAAACTGTATGTCATCAATGCTTTGTCCTGCTCAGAGAACATATGCAAACCAATAAACCGACAGACGCCGTATTCCAGAACTGAAGCTGTGTTGACTGTTTTTTTAAACTCTACTCAATATCTTGCATGTCAAACCGGACCAAATACTTCTGTGCCGCAAGAGGCTATATCCATTCCAAAGTCAGCAACTGATCTGATTATTGATAGGTGCTAGAAACTGAGAAGGAGACCGCTCACTTGTGTTAGGATTGGAGACGCTACTAGCATGCCTAGGCTGGCCACCCACTGCACCGCCTACTCCCTCTGCTGTCCATTAGCATGGATAGGCTGGCGATAGCGTTGGAGAGGCTGGTGACTGGCCTGCCTTGTTTCATCCACTTGTTTAGATGCGTATTTTCTTCTTCCGACTTTATGGCGGTTGGCAAACAACTTGAGGTGCATTATCGCCACTTTCTGGACTGAAGTGTGGACCAGAGTAGTTTTAATTCCTTTATTCTTGAAAAGTAACTAAACCCCAAATCAATTTTTTTTGCTTCTAAACTGTATAAATGGGTCTTTACCGATGCCATCTTTCAGTTTCTGGGAATTGTTTTACATTTTCATGTAAACTTCTTTAATTCTACACTTTTTGGTCTAAAAATGTCTTAGTGCTGCCCTCTTAGGGTTGAACGGTGGCTACTGCATTTGAATTTTGTGACTGGCGGCGAGCGGTACATCTTTTCCAATCTGTACGTCACAGGCAACTCCACACTCGGCCCGTGGCGAGTTTGGAGTTGGAATTGCGAGTTTTGATCGATTGCGTTTTTCAGGTTACCAAATATTATCACATTAGCACTTAGTTAGCATAGCTAACATACTGTTTTGAACCTTAGCCTATGTTAGCATTACCACTCAGAGACCAGACCCGTCCTGTATCCCTCTCCCTCAGAAGCACCAGCCTTGGGTAGCGCTGACTCAGCGCCCTGAGCCAGCGGATCTCCTCCACCTCCGGTGACGGCGGAGGAGATCTGCTCATCCGCTGGGAGGCTTTATGGAGCCCAGCGGCCCCGAGCCTCCTGGCACCGCCCACTTTGGTAGAACTTTTCAAATGTTGTCTGGGGGCGGGGTTAGGCTTATTCATGGGGTTCAGTTCCACTTTAAGTAAATTCTAGTGACTCCTAAAAATCTAAATATCATCTTGTAAATATTTCCCCCCCACTCTTGTAAAGTGTAATTAATACTTAACTGAACACTATTTCTGTTGCCCAGATTGAGTATTTTCCACTCCTGCCTATATTCATCAAATCTAACGTTACTTGTTCAAATGTTTCCTCTTGCCCAAAAAAACAAACACAATTCCCTGCCCCTGGGTATGAAATGAGGTTCCTCTGGCTTGAATTATATGATTACCTAATTGAGTCTAAATCGGCTCCTGTAATTCCTTTGTATTACTTGTCATTTGCAATCAATATGATTATTGAGGTCACCAGGAATAATTGGGTCATTACTGAGTAATTTTCATCACTATTGCACACAAAATGCTTGCTGTTCCATTCAGTTACATTATTATGCAATGCTGATGCAAACGGACTGCAGCCAGATTAGGAGAATGACTTTTTCTCACTTATCTAACTCTGAGGAAGATGGCAATAGCCTAAATTTCACTTAAAGGTGGAATATCCCTTAAGGGCCTGATTGGCCTGCTGGATGGACCTCTCGTCGCCTCATAACAATGGAGCAATTCACAAAAAACATCTTGAAACACACTAATGCCACCTGTGTTGTATTAATCTTTATTTATTTAAGAAAGCTTCACTCAAGTTGGTTTTAGAAAAAGTCTGTAAGATAAAAAAAATGCAGAAAAAAGTGTAGGGTGTCAATACTTTTATTAGGACCCAAACTACCATGGAGTTAAACAGAGGACAGGAGGCTCCAGAAGATTTGAATCAATCTCCTGACCTAAACCATACTGAGCAACATCTGACCTGCCGAGGAGAAAATAGGAAGAAACAACTGAAAGACAACATAAAGAAGAAAAAAAAATACATACCTGTTGCGTCCTGCTGAAGACAACCTTCCCCTCTAAGCTGCATAGTAGGTGAACCTTGTTTCCTAGTCTGCTTCTTTTGGCAAACCTAAACATTTTCAGTGAGCAGCAAAAACATCAAATCAAGTTCGATTTCATAAAATAAGTAAATAAATAATAATCAGCCCCTGTGAACTTTTGTGTGTGTTTTTGTGGGTAACAAAGTCCAGAACGCAGTTAAAGATAAACACGGACAGCATGGCGCAAACAGAGGCGGGTCGGATGGCGACTGTATCCTCGGGACTGATTGGATGAGTTACATCCTTAAAAACTTCGACCGCGTTGAAGACGGTTTTAGTCAATTTTAGAAAACGAAGAGAAGAACATCTTTGCTGCAACAGACTCAGATAAACCATGAGTCAGTGCCCGTACTTTGAGAAGAGACATTTGTACGTTCCAGTTAGAATCAAGGATATTTATTTCTTTTTTAGGATGTACAGTAAAAAAGCAAGCCTTTTCAATTCTTTTGATAGAAAAAAATATAACCCAAATGACCAAAGGCTGCCTTCTTTCTTGTTGCAGGTTATTCAAACATAAACCTCCTATCGAAGAGAATGAGGATGCATCGCAGGCGGGGGTAAATAAGGCCAGTAAAGGAGGAATCATCTATGGAGACTACCTGCAGGTAAAACAAGGACAGTTTCCATTTTAACATTTTGACTTTTTTTAGGAAAATAAACTTAGAAACCAACTAAAAGTTGTTTGCATTACTTCATTCCAACCTTCAGCTGGACAAAATCATTTCGGCTCAGGTGTTGCAAAGTGAACTGAAAGGCAATAAAATCCACGATGAGCATCTTTTCATCGTCACCCATCAAGGTACGGTTGGATATGTTTTACTTGTGTAGAGAAATGTTTAGGCCTCATACCTGAAGTCTGACGACCTAATTCACTGTTGACAGCTGAGCGTCTTAGCTTCATAACCTCACACAGATCTATTTATGATGTTTAAAGCTTTGATTTTTATTTCAGCCTATGAACTATGGTTCAAGCAGATTCTTTTTGAGCTCGATTCAGTGCGGGAGATCTTCGTCAGCGGCCATGTGAGTCACACAGAAAAGAACATTTTGTGCCGACAGGTTCAGATCTTCAAGTGTTTAGGGTTTCAAACTGTTCACAAGAGTCAGATTTCTGATTAAATGTTTTAATTTAGAGCTCAGGCAGGTAAAAATGAGAACATTTTCTCATCAGCTGATGCATATCTCTTTGTTTCTTTGTTTTAGGATGTTCTTGGAGATTTGATTGTAATTATTGGTGAATAAATTTCCCCTCAGGTCAGAGATGAACGCAACATGCTGAAAGTCAACACACGGATCCATCGGATTGTAATGATCTTGAAACTCTTGGTTGACCAATTTGCAGTTTTGGAAACGATGACAGCACTGGATTTTTTTGACTTCCGGTAAACTCACGAATGACCTCTGACTATGAATTCAAAGGAGGCCCTTTGTCATCATGTTAACTTGATCTTATGTCTGCAGGGAGTACCTGTCTCCCGCCTCTGGGTTCCAAAGCCTTCAGTTTCGACTTCTTGAGAACAAAATAGGGGTGCCGGACAACCTGAGGGTGCCTTACAACAGACGCCACTACAGGGACACCTTTAAAGGGCACGACAGCGAGATGCTTCTGGAGACAGAACAAGAGCAAACGCTTCTGAAGCTGGTTGAGGTTCGTCTCGGTACCTCTTGTACATTAATTTAACCACCACTTAATTAACATAACTGTGTGGTTGGACCTGCTTTAGTCAAGGGACAAATGGCATATAATCTTTGGACCTTTTTTTTTTAAGGAGTGGCTGGAAAGAACGCCCGGCTTGGAAGTAGATGGATTTAATTTCTGGGAAAGGCTTAAAATCAATATATTTGACGGGTTGACTGTGGAGGAGAAGAAAATCGAGGTAAAAAAAATGACTTCAGCTTCCAGAACAAACTTTCCCAGCTTCGTCTCGGAGTGCAAGGATGATTGACTGAACTTGGGGTTGTTTTTTGTTTGGGGGCATTGTTTATTTTTGCAGAAAATGCCAGAGTCGGAGGAGAAAGAGGAGCTGATGGCTGAACTCGTCAAACAGAGAGAGCTCTTCACGTCCCTGTTTGACGAAAAGCGTCATGACCACCTGGTCAGCAAAGGTAGCTGTTTCGTCAGACAGTCAGAAATGCTGTTTGTTCAAAGCTTCCTCACAATTGCTTCCAGTCAAGTTGGAACTTTTGCAGCATATATGTTGTAAAGTTACACAGTCAAAAGTTAGCCACAATAGTAATTATTTAGCCTTAGTCTTAAGATAAGTCAAATCAAACTTTATTTATAAAGCGCTTTTCATACAAGAAGTTGCATCACAAAGTGCTTTACAGATTAAAATGACCCCACATAAAACCACCTTCCCTTCCCTCGCCCACAGATTTAAAAGCATGATCACAGTTATACCCCCCTCCCCCCAACCCATCTCCCATGCACACACACAGTTAAAAGAAAAAGTTAAAAGGACATTGGGCCGAGTGTAGAAGAACCATGCAAGGAAACGCCATCAGAGGAGCCATCTGCCCCGGCAGCGGTAGATTAACAGCAGCAGCCGAGGCACCGACACAGGGCGCCCAGTGGAGGCAAGGCCAAGACCCCCACCTCCACCCACGCTCCACCTGGAGAGCACCCAGGCAGCCGACCACCGCTCCCCGGGCAGAGGGCTCCCACAGAGGAAACACTGGAACGGGGATTAAGATAAATTAAAGTATAAAAATAAACAGTAAATTAATGTGCTAAGATTAAATAGTAAAACTGATAAAAATATAATCATATAAAACATGCAGAGCAATTACACAAATAGTAATAAATAATAATCAGTTAAAAGCTAAGCTAAAAAGGTGAGTCTTGAGCCTGCTCTTAAAAACATGAAGGTTCTCTACGGCCCTGAGGTTCTCCAGCAGCCTGTTCCTGAGGTGAGGGCCATAAAACTGGAAAGACGCCTCACCATGCGTGTGTGTCCTGACTTTTGGGGTAAGAAGGAGACGGCTGCCAGAGGAGCGCAGAGACCGCGAAGGTTTATATGGTAAAAGCAGTTCAGAGAGATAAGAAGGCCCAAGACCATTAAGACACTTAAAAACCATTAAAAGAACCTTAAAGTCCATCCTGAAATGTACGGGGAGCCAATGCAATGATTTTAAGACCGGTGTAATGTGCTCCCGCCTCCTGGTCTTCATCAGGACACGTGCTGCTGAATTTTGTAGAAGCTGTAAACCTGATATACTCTTTTTTGGGAAGACCAGAAAGCAGGGCATTACAGTAATCAATTCTACTGGAGATAAAAGCATCCATTAATGTCTCCGTATTGGCCCGAGAGAGAATGGGGCGGACTCTGGCGATGTTCTTTAGTTGATAAAAACCTATTTTAGTAATATTTTTAATGTGAGGGATAAAAGTCCGCTCAGAGTCAAAAATCACGCCCAGGTTCTTCACTAGTAAGGATGGATTAAAAGACAGTGATTGTAGTTTTGGTAAAAGTTTCTCTCTCTGAGCCTCAGGACCGATGACTAAAACTTCAGTTTTGTCCTGGTTGAGCTGGAGAAAGTTTTCTGCCATCCAGGATTTAATGTCTAAAATGCAGTTAAAAAGTGCATCCATTGGCCGTGTGTCATCAGGAAACATGGAGATGTACAGCTGTGTATCATCAGCATAACTGTGAAAGTTAACTCCATGTCTCCTGATGACGCTGCCAAGAGGGAGCATATAAAGGTTAAAAAGCACTGGGCCTAAAATTGAACCCTGGGGCACACCACATGTAATCCTGTGGACCCTAGAGGAGCAGGTATCTAAACTTACCATAAAAGTCCCGTCTGTGAGATAGGATGTAAACCATTTGTGAACATTACCAGAGAGGCCAATCTGTTATAAACGGGTTAAAAGAATAGTGTGGTCTACTGTATCAAAGGCAGCGCTTAGATCCAGTAGAACCAACACTGTCACCTTCTGGGCATCATAATTTAATCTCAAATCATTTAAAATCTCCAGAAGGGCCGTCTCTGTGCTGTGGTTCACCCTAAAACCAGACTGAAATTTCTCCAGGACATTATGAGCATTAATAAAATCATTAGCTTGAATTAAAACAATTTTTTCTAAAATTTTGCTTAAAAAAGGTAAGTTAGACACTGGTCTAAAATTGTTAAAATCATTAAAATCTAAATTGCTCTTCTTCAACAGGGGCCTCACTACCGCCCCTTTAAAGGCGGCAGGAAAGACCCCCGTCTGAAGGGAGCAATTCATCATGGTTAAAATCTCATCTCTAAAAGACCCATAAAATGGCTTAAAAAATGAAGTGGGAATCGGGTCATAAACACATGTGCTGGGCCTCACTGAGGAGAAAACTTTATTAAGAGTCCCAGCTTCTACCAGGACAAAACTGTCCAGCGTTTCCTCTGGTAAAGACACGCACTCAGATTTGTCTAAAACCATGTTACTCTGAGAAGATAAAATCTTACATCTGATGGTGTCTACCTTCCCTCTGAAGTGGTCTGTGAACTCCTCACAAAGATTGTTTGAGGGAGTTTTCTGAAATGCATTAGTAGCTCTGCTAAAAAGTTTATCAATGGTGGAAAAAGGATTTTGGAATTATTTTTATGTTCCGAGATGATTTTGGAGAAGTATGAATTTCTTGAATTTCTTACTGCATTGTTGTATAATTTGAGAAGATCTGTGTATATTTGATGGTTATATAAATGGCGATTTATTTTTAAAGTCATTTTTGCATCCATGTAATTTATTCATTTACATGTTGCAGCCTCAAGTTAGCAAGCTATATATTTAGTTTACAAATTAAATATTTACCTTTGAACTAAATACTTAGCATGCTAAATATCTAATTTGAAGCTAAATATTTAGTTTACAAATTAAATATTTACCTTTGAACTAAATACTTAGCATGCTAAATGTTTAGTTCAGAGCTAAATATTTAAGTAATATACAAAATTACCTACGAAAACAAAAGCTGCGTCTTTCAAACCTCCATATAAACTGCTAGCGAGACTGAACGTCACCTCTTTATTGTTGTTTATTTTCGTCCCAACATGTCGAACATTTCAGCTTAAAACGTAGGATGAATGGTTTTAACGACAATACAGATGTTTAGCAATGGTGACAGCAGCAATTTATATAGAGGTTTGCGAGACGCAGCGTTTATTTTGATAGTCTACTTCCGCTTCTCGGCAAGTGAACTTGCACATTAGCTAAATGCTTAGCGCTTCGTTAAATATTTAGCTAGCCAGTTTAGCTTGATAGCTAAATATTTAGCTTGAGGCTAACTATTACATGTTTTAGCTCAATGTTTAGCTTGCTAACTGAATTTTAAGTTTGAAAGTGTGACATTTAAAAATGAATAAATAACATGGACACAAATGTTACCCATTTTTCTGTCTTATGACAAAGTAACCCAAATCATTGCTGTTCATTTTTGACTGTGTAACTTTACAAATGGCAACCCATACAAATAACAGATTTATGTTGCTTCAGAATTAATATATTTTTACTTTTGCAACCAAGGGGAAAGGCGTCTGTCCTACAAGGCTCTACAAGGCGCTCTGATGATCAACTTCTACAGGTAAGATAAGCTTTTGTTTGTGTTTCTCAACCTTTAATCTTCCAGTGAAACTGCAGCATTTACACCATATTATTACACGTCATATTACTTTTTATATCTAGGTGTTGGCACCTTCCAAAGGGACTAACTTTAGAACATCTCAGTGCAAGTCTTAGAGAGGCCTGCTCATTAATTCTGCCCTATAACATTTCCATATCACAAGCCCAGTTCTGAAACTCTGTCAGCCAGGCAACACCTACAGCAGCTGTAAAGTAGGTCTTGAGGAAACTTCAACAGTCTGAGCACGTCTGTCAGATTTTCCTAAAGGTGTCGTAGCTACGTAACACATGTGATCAGGACAGAATGTCACACGAGGCTCATTAAGGCTTCAGCAGAGCTAACAAAGTCATCCTGCAACAACTGCAAAGTGATAATTAGTGCAAAACTGCCGAGGCTGTTGGTGGTGCACAGGAGACACCTGCTCTCATTTTACTCCCATTAAAATTTAGAAGGATTTTCAGGAGATGTTTAAAACATCAAACCTTCCCTTTACCTTTCAGGGAAGAGCCGAGGTTCCAGGTTCCCTTCCAGCTTCTCACGTCCCTCATGGACATCGACACCCTCATGACAAAATGGAGATGTGAGTATTTCACCGTTTATGGGACTTTCTGCATATACTGGGCCAGCAACAGTGTTTAAGTTTGCATAAAGGTAGAACTAGATGTACAGAGAGACTACGTGATGTTAAAAAGTGATTTAGATCATCATATTTTAACCACAAACCTGGAAATGTAAAGAACAAAACGGGGAAAAATATTGAGGCAAGAAGGAAAATTATGCATAGCTTTAAATATACCTTTTACACAAAAAAAGGTAGAGCTAGAAAATATGGTCTGCATTGGTTTTCAGCTCTCCTTGCTATGAGCCCAGCAGACAGGTCAGGGAAACAGTTTAAAGCAGGGTTAGGTTCTACAACAACATCCCAAGCTTTGAACATCTCCGAGAGCTCTGTTCAACCAATCACCTGAACATGGAGAGAGGATGGACCACCTGCTGACCTACCAGGACATGGACGTCCACCTAGACTGACGGGAGAGCTTTAATCAGAGAAGCAGCACCATGGTGACTCTGAAGGAGGGAGAAGAAAATATGATTTTTGGTCTGGTCAGATTGGCCCAAAATTGTACGTTTTGTCTAGAAAAACAACAATGTACGTCACCCTAAACGCATTACACCAGCAGTGAAATATGGTGGTGGCAGCATCATGCTGTAGGCATGTTTTTCTTCAGCAGGGCAATGGGAGCTAGTAAATCTTTTTTGAAAGACCCTAACGTGACAAAACGTGGAAAGGTTGACGAGAAGATATAAATACTTTGGCAGTACACAGGCAGTGTCAGCCCCAATCAAACCCAAAGATGTTTGACCTTTTTTGCTCCTCTGTCTTCCAGACAACCACGTGTGCATGGTGCATCGGATGATTGGCAGCAAAGCAGGCACAGGGGGCTCGTCTGGCTACCACTACTTAAGATCCACTGTCAGGTATAGTTTGGCTTGAACTTCAGTCTCATGATTGCAAACATCACTCTGCAGAGCCCATCCAAGCGGATTTAGATAAGCACAGTACAACGATACCCTGCTTATCAAAGATGAACCTGTCACTTGAGTATTGTCTCTAGAAAGCCTCTACACAAATATTTAACATTTATTTTCAGAATAATAGAATTTTCTTTAGCTTCCAATCAACAACTAGATGATGTTTTTTCCCCTTTAGTGACCGCTACAAAGTGTTTGTGGATCTGTTTAACCTGGCGACGTTCCTGGTGCCTCGTCACTGGGTGCCCAAGCTGAACCCCAACATTCACACCTTCCTGTACATGGCCGAGTGCTGCGACAGCTCCTACTGCAGCAGCGAGGACTCGGACTAGGAGTTCATCTCAGCCGTCTGTTCTGGTTTTCCCTCGCTGGGACAGAGATCACAGCCGTAGGACAACTTGCCCAGTGTGTAGGTGTGGAGCAGCCTCTTTGCTGGGCCGACATATGCATGAGGCAGAGCATCACTTTTTACTATTAGTAAACCTCACGTTAAAAAGTAAAATGACGAACTTCAGGGTTTTAAACCAGGTTAAATGGATTACTAGGATGTAGAAGGTTTCCGATGAATGTATAAAGAAAAAGAAAAGATTGAAATTCATAATTGGGCTTGTAAATATTAAAGAGGACATATTATGTCTCTTTTTAAACCAGTTATAGTAGGTCTATGGTCTGTACAAAACATGTTAAAGTTCTTTGAACAAAATCCCTCTCACATAAAGTGATCTTAGCAGCTCAATTCTTCACAATTTCAGTCCTTTTCAGAATAAGCTGTTTAGAGGGCTCTGTCACTTTTATGCAGATTAGCGGTTGCAGACCACGCCCCCCTATTTTGTTTAGGCTGCGGGTTTGCCACACATTAGAATGGCATGGAATAGGAATAGGTGGGCGGGGTTTGACAAGTGAAGGGCGGTTATATGCAAATTGTACATGTGACATCACAATAAGGTACTTTCTCAAAGATTTGAGATGGTTGGATGGTTTTTATTCATGTTTGGAGTGTTAATAGAGGCAACTGAGACCACAAAATTAAGTTACACAAAATTAGCATACGTCCCCCTTTAAGGTTCAGTACATGGCAGAAACAAACCAGAAAAATAAAAATAAATTCAGTTGTAGGCTTGTGACATAATGTCTGACATTAAATATTTCACGATACCGGATCAAGCTATTCCACTATAATCTTGTCTTGGAGTCACAAAGTGCCGCGGACGGCTCCTTGACAAGACCTGTTCAGATGTTCCCTCGATGACTCGTTGGAAATGAGGCAGATCTGACCTGGAGGCAAGCAGATCAGTGGGAGGAATGATCAAACCTCGCACGGCGAGACAATGCTGCATAGCGGCTTTCATGTCAGCGCATCACAGTGGGCCGCTTCAGACGTCCCACATCCACCTTCCATGAAAAAAAGTGCAAACAAGATGAAATCTCAAGCATAAAAATGTCAGCATCTAAAGCAGGAAGATTTACTGCTCACACATATCAGAGGAGCCATGAGTTGTGTACATAATGTTAATGCTGTAGCTCTTTCAGATGTGTTTTGTATAGTATTCTGCATAATTTTGTAATGTATTTATCGACTAATTCCTGAGATCTTAATATATATTATGTATTTAATAAGATGCATGTTTTGAACAGTGAAAATACTTGCATTGTGGCGCAGTTTGTGATAATCCAACAGTTGCAAACATATGAGATTTATTTGTTTAAGTGACACAAGATGGCTACGTTTCAATAAAATCATTATCCACAGTGACACCGTAGACGAACAGATGACTTATTTCATTTTGGCAGCGGGAAGCACCCGCACACAGCGACTCACACAGACACATCCGACTCAACTTTAAACTGTCGTCAAAGGAAAACAGCTGCCACAGAATCGGCGATACCTGGGGAGAAACGCAAAGGCAGAGCGCAGTTAGCACTGTAAGAGAACAGACTGTAATAATGCATCAAAACACACAGAAGATCCAAGTGATGAACTCACCACAGATGTTGCCACCGATCTTTATATAAACATAACCCTGATCTCCCCATGTGGTTCCCCAGGAGTTCTGCACGATCCAGTAAGGTGTATCCCCTATGAGAGAAAACATTATTTCATGAGCCTCATAGGTTTTATTTACTGGGATGTTTTCCTTTTACACATTTACTACTTTCCTTTTATTATACATCTGAAAACAAGCCTGTGTGAAATTGTTGATGCTGAGAAATATCAAAAACCGAGGTTGACTGTTAGAATGGATGGATGGATAAATGGCTGCAGGTAGAGAAAACAACTTCTTTTGTTTCAGGTCAGGATTACCTAAATGATTTCTATTTCCTAAATGCCACAATAAAGAAAGAATGTCAATAAATCAGAGGTTTAGATACAATGCTATTACTGTCTCTTCAAACAATGAAGAAAAAGCCAAATACCTTGTGAAGATGCTGCTAAAATGCAGCATCATCCACAGTGAAAGGTGTCCTGTAACGAACTGGGCTGAAAGGCCACTCAGTGAGGAGGAAGCCAAAACTTGGAGACTAAAGTGGAGCTGTTTGGACATAATGACTAAGGGGTGTAACGGCACGCAACATCAATATTTTGGCTTTCTGCCAAAGTCAAGACAATCTGGGATATGAAATGATTATTTCAGATTTCCCTGTTTACTGTGTAAACGGTGGTAACAAGTTATTCGGGGGTTAAGCTGTTAATTTGTGCAGAAATCTATTTAAGTCAGATGTATTCTTATGTTTTTAATCACAGTATTATCTAAAGCAGGTTCTCATTGCACATGGTGTAGGAGTCTTTTACCAGTCGTGTCGTATCCAACAACCAGGACGGCATGGTTAGACCACTGGCTGGAGCAGTGGTGCTGGATAATGCCTCCCAGGTAATCCTGCCAACTGACAGCATCCACGTTGGCAGTCAAAGGACCAAACTGCACCAGCTGACCCATCATCGCCTCCTCCTGACCGCTGGGGGAGAAAATTACAGAAGCATATTCTCTATGGGTGGCTTCTTTGGCCTTTTGATTAGCTTGCTATTTGAAGAACATAAAGGTAAAGAGCTGAACGAGGATATGCGCTGAAAGCTTTCAAGATTCTTCGAACACCTCAAAGATGGACATGCTTCTGCCACCTTCTCTCCATTAAAGTTGATCTGCTATCCATATTTCTCATTAGTAGATCTGCTTTTGAAAAAATCTGACATATATTCTCTTTTCTTCCTCAGTGAACATATGCAGACCCCCTTCTGTTACCCCTTCCTGTCATCCTGCCAGAGGATTCCCACTGGGCCGCCAGGCTCATTACAGGTCATCCATATGGCCTCTTCCTATGTGCCGAAATTTTCTGAAAAGCCACTTTGACTTTGCGACCATGTTTGTCTTTTGGTGAGCTGCAGTAAAGATCTGACCTCCTGGTCAGAAGAGACGTCTTCATGCTGGATCAGAAGATTGTTGAAAAGGGTAAAACGAGTATTTCGCGGGGTACCGTGACATTGACATTTGCACAGACTGAAGATCATCTTTACCTTTAAGTTGTGCTTAACAAGGCCAGGCTGTTTGAGGAAAATTCATAGCGAGTTTCATTGATAAAGATAAATTAAAAGTCGTTTAACAGCTAAAAAAAAACAGATGAAAACAATCAACAAATGGGATTAGGAAAAGAAAAGGAATAAACTTCAAACAGGTTAACATATACGATTCTCATACTGTAAAAAACAGGAGTAATGAGCTGTAATCTCCCCCCAATGTAGAAAATTACAGAAAAGAGCTAAATTCTGTTCAATTTAAGAATCCTGTATTTATCCCAGAGGGACAGTCAATGTTTTTCTAACTCATATGATCCAAGTTACTACAAAGAGTTGTTGTAGATGCTCATTGGATGCTGTGGGAAGGATCTCTTGTAGCAGTATGTGTTACAGCTGCTCTAAAGAAGCCTCTGACTGAAGACACTCTGTTGTTGTATAACAGTCTCATTTTATGAAGAATCTTTCTGTGCATCATCATCTCCAGATGCTCCACAGTCGTCCCCTGAACAGAACCACCCTAAAAGAATAAACTCTCCAGAAGTGACTTATAGAAGATCTGCAGATCTTTAAGGAACTAAGTTTCCTCCGGAAGTCCAGTCTTCACCGTTTAGTCTCCAGGTGAACTCTGAGGGATTTATACTCCTCGACCACCTCCACTTCTTCTCCCGTGATGGAAACACTGTTTGTCCCAACTCTTTTCCTCTTCATATCTATAATCATCTGGGGTTTTTTTGCTATAAAACAAGTCACACACAGAGAGAACTGACTGAAAGCGAGAATTAATGAAGTTAAGCAGCAGCTTTGCCCTATTTGAGTTAGATTTAAAGCGCTCTGATTCAAGGGCATTGGTTTGTTTTTAAAACAGTTGGAGACAATAACCATGAACTTGAGTGTTGTTTGAAGATTCCCGTGGACAATTATTATTAATTATTTATATACAAGTACTGTATTCATCTGTTTGACGATTCATTACAGTATGCACTACAGTGTATTAACAGGTGTTGAAAATCGTATCTTTATTCAATAAATAAAAGTTGAAAGCCAGACATGTTTTGTCATCACCATTAGGCTGTTGGCTAGGTATCATATTAAGGATCGATCCATATCGTAGCACAAAGAACATTGTTGGCTACATTAATAATATCAATTCAAAAATACTTTATTGATCCCAGAGGGAAATTAAGTGTTGGTATAGCTCATATAATTAATTCCTTAAGGAGTTGTTGTAGATGATGATGGCTGTGGGCGGTCTGTATTGCAGCGAAACTGAAGAAGCCTCCGACTGAAGACGCTCTGTTGTTGTTGTTGTATGACAGTCATATATGTATACACCCGCCCAAGAAGAAGAATGCGCAACAAAAACAAATGCGTTTCCTTGGAAACCCTGGCCGCTCTGTGTGGAGAAACTTCAACTTCACTACAGATAAAATAATGCTGCAGCATCCGCGAAGAAAAAATCCATGAGTGTATAAAAATAGTGGAAGTAAAATAGTGGAGTGACTTAAATAGCAGTCATATCGGATACTATTTATACAGAAGCTGTGCTGGGAGCACAGGTGGATGTTAGATCTGCACTGGTAAGAAATTCTTCATCAGGTTTTTAAAGGTTGCGGGGAAAAAATGTCAATCATAAATATCGCCGGCAGGGATCGCGTTAACCGAATATTTTCCGTATTTGATGGCAATATCTGAAAGCCGTCCATCATGTTGACAGAGTAGTATTCACACCTCTGACAACATGGTGCAAATAAGAAGACATTTTCAACTTTATGCATGACATACAGGTAACTAAATAAAACAAAAAAAAGATTCCCATGAGAGTATCTGAGCATCATCTCAGACCTGGACACTGTACTCAATACATCTAGCTAACCGGGAGCTGACAAGTTACTGAGGCTTTAGAGCACATCACTCCCAAAAACACGTTGTTGTGCCAACCTCTGGTGCATGCTGTGGGATTTCCTCCTGTTGAAGTGACAGCTTGCGGGGTCAGGAAACGGGTCGTTCAGAGTCTTTCCAAATTCTGATCACTTTAACTGGAGAAATGTTCCCCAATTTCCAAACCTTGGCTGAAGTGGCGCTTTAATTTCAGTCTCCAGTGTGGCAGCGGATTCAGCCTCCAGAACAACATCTAAAACTCCATGAGAAGTCGTCTATCTGAAGCAAAATCCAAAACCTCATGACAAAAACCTCTGCAGCAATCCCACTATTTGATTACGCACAAGCAGGAGATAATTTCATTTCCATGTGAGACTGAGTTCAGGCCACAGAGACTGAACTGTTTGTATTCTACGTGCAATCGTTTAATTTCCTTTTTGTATATGTACTTCTCTGTTCAGCTTGTTTAGAATAAATATTATTTAAAGGGGACATATTATGCAAATTTCTTTTTTCATCCTTTTGTGTTGCCATTTGGGCCTCTATAAACACTCCAAACATGAATAAAAACCATCTATCCATTTTTTTTAGCACATTTTTGCTGTCAGAACTCTTGTGCTTCTACGGGCCGTTTGATAAAGTGCTGTATTGTGACGTCATAATAAGCAGAATTTGCATATAACCGCCCCTCACCTACCAATTCCAGGTCATTCTCATGTGTGGCAAACCCGTAGCCTATTAACAAGATGGGTGGGCGTGGTCCGAAACCGCTAATTTGCATAAAAGTGTCCTCTAAAGCGCTCATTCTGAAAGGGACTGAAATTGTCAAGAATTAACGCCCTTCTGAGCCTTTACAGGGTATAAAATGAACCATTCAAAAAGTGAGTGCTTTTTAGTAAACAACCCATCGCGGAAAATTACTGACAGGGGCCTCCCCTTTAAGTTGTCAGGAAATAGCTTCAGATACTTAGGGGTGAATATCTTTAGACATTTATCAACTATTTTTAAAATTAATTTCCTGCCTTTAATACAACAGATTAAAGGGGGGGGGTGGGGGGTGACACTTTTTTTTAGGCAGACAAAACAATTCTATGATACAGTACAGCCATAATATTACCGTAAATCGATCTGTAAGTTCAGTAAATAATATAAACTACCTTTTTGAAATTTGCACTCACAACATGTCCGAACAAAATGCCTTGAAATTAGCCGCCTGTCTCTTTAAGAGCCTCGGACACTCCCCCTTTGGCATGTTGTCTTCACTGTTATAACATTCTCTACATGGGCACGAAGCATTACAGTACAGCAGCATCTTGAAAGGTTGCAACTAAAGTTGCAATGTTTTTCTGAGTGATTTTCTTTTACGTTTTGCCAATCACTTAAAAATTAGTACGAAACTCGCCTTGAGGTCGGTCGAAACAGTTTTTAATCCTAAATAACTCAGTGGATCTAAAAAGTAATTGAAAGTACACCTCCTGTCATTCACATAAAAACTGCTCTCCTGAAAACTTGCTGGTCGCTGCTGCTGTCTGTGTGTCACTCTTTACAGCTGATCACTTTCTCATCGGACGCACACAAATTACATAGGTGACCCCTTTTGGATTCAAAACGGCAAATTTCGCCAACAGGTGATGGATTTTCATGATTGGAATGAGGAAACTGTACCCCATAGCACCTACACTGGCAAAATGAAAATTTAACATGTTTTATTCTCGATCCCTCTCACATACAAAACGGAGTGTACATCATATGCGACACCGTCAGATGGAAGATAATGAAAGGGAGAGTCACTGTTAACTGGTAAAAGGTGCGGTAAAGTTGTGTTAATTGTATAAAATTGCAAGACGTGCAGAATCCGCAGGGATTGGCTGAATTTGTGTTAATAGTTACGATCGCAACATCGTGAATTCCTGGAGGGACTGAATAATAAACACCAGCTACAGTGCGCAGATTTAACTCTTAAGCCTAAGATATGTTGTTCTAACCATTGACTGTATATATAGAATATTGTTAAGATTAGAAACATCCTGTCCAGGAGTGATGCTGAGAAACTAGTCCATGCATTTGTTACCTCAAGGCTGGACTACTGTAATTCTTTACTATCAGAAAGTCAACAAAATGCCATTAAAAGCCTTCAGTTGATCCAAAATGCGGCAGCAAGAGTTCTGATGAATATTAAAAAGAGAGATCACATTTCTCCTGTTTTAGCTTCCCTTCATTGGCTCCCTGTTAAATCCAGAATAGAATTTAAGATCCTTCTTCTTACATACAAAGCCCTTAATAATCAAGCTCCATCATACATCAGAGATCTGATTGTTCCATATGTTCCTAACAGAGCCCTTCGCTCTCAGACTGCAGGTTTACTTGTAGTTCCTAGGATTTCTAAAAGTAGAATGGGAGGCAGATCTTTTAGTTATCAGGCTCCTCTCCTGTGGAACCAGCTCCCAGCTTTAGTCCGTGAGGCAGACACTCTGTTTACTTTTAAGGCCAGGCTTAAAACTTTCCTTTTTGATAAAGCTTATAGTTAGAGTGGCTAAGGTCATCCTGAGCTATCTCTGTAGTTATGCTGCTATAGGCTTAGACTGCTGGAAGACAGACTTACCAATTTTCTTCACTACTTTGCTACTTTTCTCTTCTACTACTCTCCAGTTGTGTTTTTGTGTGCTGTTATTTTGAGAAGCTCCACCTGGTCTGGTATCCTGCTTGGCTACAATGCGCTGTTGGACGGGGGCATCGACTGGGATGAACCTCCCAGTAACTGAGCATCCTCCCTCTGTCTCATTGTTTTGGGTCCGAACTTGTCCGGTCCTGAACAAGTCAGGGGAGTTCCTCCAATTGTTTCTTCGATGTGTTGTGGGACTTTTAGCTGAAAATATCAAAACGTTTTACTGTAAATCTATGAGTCCTAATATCGTCTTAATGGTGTTAATAAACAGGATTGTAATATTGCTTTAGTATAATAAGCAAACAATAATATGCTTTGGTAAAGTTTGGAAAATGAGAAGTTTAGTTCACTCGTTTATAAGAAGATAAATTTAAAGACATTAAATAGCTGAACTGGCATTGGTTTGCCGCTGTGTCATGAAATTCCAAGAAAGAAAGAAAGAAAGAAAGAAAGAAAGAAAAAAAGAAAGAAAGAAAAAAAAAAAAGAAAAAGAAAGAAAGAAAAAAAGAAAAAAAGAAAGAAAGAAAGAAAGAAAGAAAGAAAGAAAGAGAAAAGAAAGAGAAAGAAAAAGAAAAGAAAGAGAAAAAAGAAAGAAAGAAAAAAAAAAAGAAAAAAGAAAAGAAAAAAGAAAAAAGAAAAGAAAAAAGAAAGACAGAAAGAGAAAAAAAGAAAGAAAGAAAGAAAGAAAGAAAGAAAGAAAGAAAGAAAATTTTCTCCAATATACCTGAGGCCAGAAGCAGAACAGCTGTATTTATACTAGGATTCAAACACACAATGACTATTATTTAGCAATTGGTGACTTCTGAAGGTTGCACTGGATTTTATTTAGGCGTATCAGTTGATCCAAAGGGGAGTAAAGGGGAGGCAGGGGGGTACATTTGTATAGTGCACTACTCAGGTTTTAATTTGTGAAGAAAAAGTGCCAAAAGCACTGATCATTTTCCTTCCACTTCATAATTATGTGTTACTTTGTGTCAGGCTATTGCATAAAACTACGAATTAAGGTTTTAGAGAAATCTGTAAAAGATTTTACTTTAAGAAACTAGCATCGATTTTTAAATCCATTATTAAGCAGCGAAGTCTCAACACCATCAGCTGGTTGTGAGTTGTGATCATCCTGACCTCCTTGGACAAACATGGCTGTTGATAAACAACGGTGAACTTCACTCAGAGCTACGGACAGATCGATACGAGTTCTGGAAAGTTGGATCGTTGCTTCACGATGTCATCAGACTCGGCGCACAGACTGCATGCAGAAAGTCCTCTTTGACGTCCACACAGAACACACCTTTTGAAAAGCGGAACACCTTCCATGTTTCTCATGTTATTTTTCACAGCGAGCACACACCTTTGCAGAATATGTTCCGTTTTTCTTGAATCATTTTGCTTTCTGAACACAGATGAGAGGTGAACGCGTCATCTGATGCAGATCCAGCGGCCTTGCAGGAGCGGCGCAAATCTGCTCTCAAGTGAAACACTTGAACTGTCCCTTTTTCAGCTGCCAATTGCTGTGTTCTGCTAAGCAGAGGCTTATAAGACTCTTCGGCTGGATGACAGTCCAGGCCAGCTGGTGGCAACACAAACCAGTGGGCATTTGGCCACTGTCATCATTCATCCTCCCATTTCCCTGGCAAGTGATTTATGCGTCTCCTTTGCACGTGAGATGACTACAACCAGCAAATTTATTACTAGCCAACTTGTTTCTTGATATTCTCATTGTTGCCTTTTCACTGAACGTTGCCGTTTCCCCTTAAAGTAAGCAGTAACTGGAAAAGCTTTAAAAAACAAACGCTGTTTTTACAATCTATCTAGAAGTCAGATCAAGATATCTCTTTAGACAAATGTTGGCAGAGTGAAAATGGTCATCCAGCATATATGATGTTTTAAAGATCATTTTTAAACTACAAACTACAGCTGAAGCAAGACATGCTAAAAAACAAACAAACTTAAAAGCTCAATTAAAGCATCTATATTCATGAGAAAAGCAAACTAGTTAATCAGTGTGCCAGTCTGTCTGCTTTAGGGTGTAACAGGTGACCCAGACAGAAACACCTTTGTGCCACTGAGCTATCAGAACCATTGTTGACTGAGTGAACATGGTGCCCTGTGATTGGATGGGACAAATCCTTCACCTTCTGCCCTCTTGTTCCTCCTTAACAACAAAGCTAATGTTCGTCTAATTACTTCTAAAAACAAATATTTATAGCTTTTAGTAAAACCAGATATTTAAATACATTCCCCCCCTCATTTTCTTACATTAAATTAGAATAAACCTTTTCCTCCTTTAGGATTAGCAGCAATATTTGTATTTGCTAAAAGCCAGATTTATTTTTTTATACTTTCTCCAAAAAGTCAGAGGTTTACATACAGCTGCAAGAAAAGGTATGTGAACCCTTTCGAAGTATATGGATTTCTGCCCAAATTGGTCACAAAATGTGATCTGATCTTCATCCCAGTCACAACAACAGACAATCACAGTCTGCTTAAACTGATACCACACTAATAATGATATGTTTTCGTGTTTTTACTGAACACACCATGTAAACATGCACAGTGCAGGTGGAAAATGTATGTGTACCCCTAGACTAATTACATCTCCAAGAGCTAATTGGAGTCAGGAGTCGGCCAACTGGAGTCCAATCAATGAGATGAGATTGGAGGTGTTGGTGAAAGCTGCACTATAAAAAAAAAACAAAAAAACACAAACCCGTTTTTGAGTTTGCTTTTCCTCAAGAAGCATTGCCTGATATGAACGATGCCTCGCACCAAAGAGCTCTCAGAAGACCTACGACTAAGACTTGTTGACTTGCATAAAGCTGAAAAGGCTTATAAAAGTATCTCCGAAAGCCTTGATGTTCATCAGCCCACGGTAAGGCAGAATAATCTAGTCTTAATAATGGAGAAACTTCAGCACTGTTGCTACTCTCCCTAGGAGTGGCCGTCCTGTAAAGATGACTACAAGAGCACAGCGCAGAATGCTCAATGAGGTGAAGAAGAATCCTAGAGTGTCAGCTAAAGACTTACAAAAATCTCTGGCATATGTTAACATCCCTGTTGGCAGATCTACGATACGTAAAACACTAAACAAGAACGGAGTTCACGGGAGGACACCACGGAGGAAGCCACTGCTGTCCAAAAAAACCATTAGTGCATGTTTAAAGTTCGCAAAAGAGCACCTGGAAGTTCCACAGCACTACTGGCTAAATATTCTACGGACAGATGAAACCAAAGTTGAGTGGTTTGGAAGAATCACACAACACTGTGTGGAGAAAACGAGGCACAACATCAAAACCTCATTCCAACTGTGAAGCATGGTGGTGGGGGCATCATGGTTTGGGACTGCTTTGCTGCGTCAGGGCCTGGACGGATTGCTGTCATTGAAGGAAAAATGAATTCCCAAGTTTATCAAGACATTTTGCAGGAGAACTTAAGCCCATCTGTCCACCAGCTGAAGCTCTACAGAAGATGGGTGATGCGACAGGACAACAAATCCCAAAGCATAGAAGTAAATCAACAACAGAATGGCTTAAACAGAAGAAAATACGCCTTCTGGAGCGGCCCGGTCAGAGTCCTGACCTCAACCCGATTGAGATGCTGTGGCATGACCTGAAGAAAGCGATTCACACCAGACATCCCAAGAATATTGATGAACTGAAACGGTTCTGTAAAGAGGAATGGTCAAGAATTACTCCTGGCCGTCATGCAGGTCTGATCTGCAACTACAGGAAACGTTTGGTTGAAGTTATCGCTGGCATATAACTCCAACGGGTTCACATACATTTTCTAGCAATTGTACATTTCCTTGGTTATTCGTAGAATGTAAACTGTATGACTAGGGTATCCTTCCACAACCTTTCCACAATAGTTTGCAGGAGTTCTGGCCCATTCCTCCTCACAGAAACGGTGTAACTGAGTCCGGTTTGTACGCTGCCTTGCTCTCACACGCCTTTTCACATCTGGCCAAACGCTCTCTGTTGCATCAAGATCAGGGCTTCGGGACGGCCACACACAAAACATAGACTTTGTTGTCCTTCAGCCACTTTATAGCCACTTTGGCTGGATGATGATGAGGTTAATTGCTAAATTTGGAGGCCCATGAATGTCCAAACTTGAACTTCCTGGCCAATGTGTTTAGATGTTGCTTCAATATTTCCATTAAAATGTCATATCTGGACTTATGTTTTTATAAATATTTTTTCATAATGTCACAAAAGGAAGCAGTGTTTTTGAGGGGGTTGCCCGAGGTGTGCCTCCATTTAACTGAGGTGTTCTTTCAGAAGCTTAAAAAGCTATGACATCATCATCATAAGGGTTTTTCCAAGTTATTCCAAGTAAAGCACTGTAATCCAAGTAATCCGAGTGCAAGTAAACTTAAAGAAAGTGATTAAAATTAAAGCTGAAAGCGGCCTATGTCACGTACCACCGCCTCAACACTCCTACTCCCCAAGACACAAAATGGTGACTTTAATCCAAAATGGCCGACTTCCTCTGGGGTTGGACCATGGTTAGAAGAGACATTTTTATAAGCCAACCCATTACATAATTTTAGGTGAAAGCATGGCTTAGGTATGATTGTTTTAATGCTTCTAGGGGGGCGCTGTGGAGAAATTAGGCCACTCCCACCAAATACTGGCATAAATAGGGGTACTGCAACAGCGTCCTCACAGGTCTGCCTAAAAAGTCAATCAGACAGCTGCAGCTGATCGTGTTCCTCACTAGAACCAGGAAAGTAGAGCACATCACCCCAGTTCTAAAGTCCTTACACTGGCTCCCTGTAGCTCAGAGAATAGACTTCTAAATACTTGTACTAGTTTATAAATCATTGAATGGCTTAGCACCAAAGTAAGAGCTGCTGTTACTATACCAACCCACCATGAACACACTCTCATTCCAGTCTACTAATCATCCCTAGAATCAGAACCAAATATGGAGAAGCAACTTTCAGTTTCTATGCTCCTCTAATCTGGAACAAACTTCCAGAAAACTGCAAAGCTGCTGAAACACTGAGTTCCTCTAAATCAAGGCCATCTGCTTAGAGCTGCCTTTGATCAAGTGGCTAATAATAGCTGGAATGCCATATGTTTTATTGTGTCGTATGTTATGCGTCTCTAATGTTGCGTTTTATGCTTTTATTGCTGCTTTTATTTTATACCCTAATCACCCAAAACCCATTGAATTACCTTGTTGGTCAACAGGGTATAATGCAGGAAACCTGAAGTTAATTTTAATACCTTTTTAAAGACCTTCCAAAAAAACTTTGACCTCCTCACCACTTCGAGCTTTAATCAACGCATCTTTAACTTGCTCAACTGTTGTGATCTGCAGTTAAATCCATAGAGCACAACCATATAACAGAATTCAGATAAGATGGGAAGGAATCAAGCTCGAAAGAATCATTTAAAGCAAAGGTTTATTGAAATCTAAACTAGGTCACAGCAAGTAACATTCTCAAGAAACCAGCTACTCACAATATATGCTACTCACAAGAAGGAGTGAGTGGTGATTTGCTGAAATGTTAAGACACCAGATAACCTCCGCGCCCGGCGTCGGTGTGCCGCCCTTAGCCACCTTAATGTCGGCAGAGAACGAGGCAGGGGTCGCGGTCGTAGCTGTGCTAACGAATTCAGCTGTCGTACTTGGAGGTAGCGTCACTGATGTAGCACAGAAACTGGCGATGGACAGCAGCTGCTGCTGCTCTCTGCGACTAGTGGCAATCTTGTGACCAGCACCGTTCATATGGGTCTCGACAGCGTTGACACCCATCGACGCTACGCTAATCTTTTTTTTTGCAATACGAGCAGTAAGCCTCTCGCTTGTTTTCTGCGACAGGCTTCAGCCATAGTTTGAAATCTAGCATTGCCAACCAGGAATCAGAAAACTTATATTTACCATTTTTTTCCCGTTGTAGTTAGATGTTTCGCGCCAGGTGAGCGTTAGCTGACGCAAGACGTGCAACGTCACACGTACGCGCGCGACTCCGAGACAATCTAGCAGGATGAGCACTCCAGGATATCTTTGTTTTATTCGTCACGAGGAAAAAGATAAATGAATTCATGGATACTTTTGTATGTCAAACAACTTAGACAGAGCTTGAATACCCACAAAATTTCAGACTTTATAAAATCGCGATTAAGACTTATTTTTCCCACAACTGATTTATCAACTTTTAATACTTTTTAAGACCCCGCGGACACGCTGGTCTAAGTGTGCTATACAAATAAAGTTGCCTCACTTTGTCTCATTACTCTGCCACCTGCCAAACAGAAATAACTTCGGTAGTCCTAACTGGCTGGATTAATGTCAGATAAAGAAAAATAAAAGAAGTACAGTAATGGTAAATTGTTTCTTTTACCTAAAGCTATGCAGGGTAAAGTTCTTCACAGCAACACCCGCATGGGACTGGGAGAAGAAGTGGCACATTCCGGTTTTGGCCTTGTATGGATACTCCGAGTGACTCACCAGCTTCACTCTGGTCTAGATGATAAAGAACATGTCAGCATCATCTATTAAAAACAGATAAACTATTGGATATAAGACACATGTTACAATCGTTTTGGTGTCAAACTTTTACCGCAGTGCAAAGCTCACCTGTTTTAACCAAGTGAGCGCGTGGGAGGGGTTGCCTCCACTGCAGCCCTCGTTCTTATAGGAGCAGTCTAGAAGTTGCTGCACACTGAGCTGCTCCAGCGGCGGGCCTCCCATAGCATGGACAGACTGTATGGCACCGACTGTGCTAAATGCCCAGCAACTCCCACACTACAAAAACACAGGGGAGGCGGGGGAAAAAAATGGAAAAATTGAAACTTTTGTTCATTTTAGCAAAAGAGTTGTGGAGATGGGTGGTGATGCATTTATACAGAAATCAGTCCCACATGCTTACAGTTCTACCAGGTTTTAATAGAAAGTATCTGGCTAATATTTTCTGCCACAAACAGCTGTCAGTTTCTGTTTTAATTCAAACTACAATAAATCAACAATAATATTAATACATTTTGAAATCTAATTATATTGCTACACTGCATCATAAAGACAGATGAGACGAGTGAACCAAATGAACTGTGACTAATTGCTTCCTGCTGCCACCTACTGACAGAAACACTTCATAACAAAATTCTTGGGGAAAATTTCAATGGATAAACTCTACTCTCATCTATCGGCCACATGATGAAGAACTACATAGAGCCAGCTGTTACAGAAGCTTTAGCGAGACAATCATTTCTAATATTCATAAAGTATGGCGTACAATTCTTGGAATATAAATGGATTGAAATTGATTCCATTCGTTTCCAGGAGGCAGAATGTATTTCATTTAGAGCATGCAATACCTTATTATGCATGGAAACAGATCTTTCGTTCTCCCCTCTTTAATGTTTTAACACTTTTTATTCTTCACACCACATGGAGATCACGACATCATCCTCACTCCCTCAGCATAAATTCTCATAAATATGATGAACAGTTTGCTGTTCAAGACAAATACAAATTGTTCCATGGCTTAAAATCAATGCAGAAATTAAATTCAGTCCTGATTGACTGGACTGGAGTTAAATATGCACCGAGCATACAAAATATTAAAGGGAGGTGTGACCACTGTACTGCCACCCAAGTATAAATGAGGAATCGAGACAAGGAGAGTTGGAGCGGAGATGACTTTTTCGCATTTCATCTTCTGTCTGTCTATTAATCTCGTGTGGGAACCCAGCCCATGAAGGTCCGCAGACAAGCCAGACAATAAGAAATGTGGGCAGACAGACTGCAGGCGAGCTGAGGCAGGTGAGCACGGAGACTCTGGTCGTTTACGGACTCTCCCAGGAGCGCTAAACTTTCCCCGTGCTCAAAAGGATGAAATATACACCATGTTATCATGCAGCATTCTCCTGTATAGGTTACGTCCCTCCCTTAGGACAAGTGCTTTGGAGTGAAAATATCATCCCCGGCAGCAAATTGACTTACCAAACAGAAAAAGGACAAAAAGAGCAAAAAGTGAACCTTCATAAAGGACGTGCAACAGCTCCGTTTCACTAAGCCTCGTTGTTCCCTTCTGCTCGTTGAGCTTCGGTCTCAGAGGCTTGGTTTGTCATCGTTTCATTGCTTTTCCTTAACGATTGAACTCCCCCGCCACTCAAATATGTATTCTGTCCATTACAGCTTCAGATGAATGTATGACCTTCAGCTGAACTCTCCAAGACTAAAATTGATTTGCGGAAGGGAGAACTCTCTGTGCACCCGTCGTAAATCTTAGTTTGAGACTTCTAAATATATCCAAGATGAGAGGAGGTTTATTTGCTTGTGAAAATGAGATGTTTCCAGCACATATTCATTAAAAGAGTCTAAACACTTAGTAATTACTTAAATAAACATTTTTTTTTACCAAAATAAATAAAAACTATCTGAAACTCAGGGTTTTGAACAGCATAACTATACTTAAGAGTGTTTGAATTATATCTCATGACAAATATAGTATGTTTGAAGCCTTCCTCGAGCTCATCTCATCATCCTTCCCATGTAACTGGGAGCCATTATAAATAACTGCAAATCAGACATTCGCAGGATCATGAGGTGTCCCTCCTGATACTGAAGTGGAGGCACAAGTCTGGGGCAGAAAAATAGCCACCCTCTTTCTCACATGATGTATAAATACAGTCTAGATGAGCGAGAATGCGTGCACCTGCCCAGCGCCACTGACCTGACGTATATCTGCGTTTTGGAGACAGGATGAGCTGGCGAGGCAGATGGTGAGGTGATGAACTGAAGCCAGATTGTAGAAACTAAACGCGTGGACCTCTCGCACCGTTAAGCGACGCGCTAAAAGATCCATTTCGGCGTAAACATTCGAACTTGTGCTTTTCATTTCGAAAGGAACGATGCCTAAAATCTTCCACTAAACTTTAACACGAGCCCGTTTTGTAGCTGCAGACAGGCTGAGCTGAACTCTGCTGCCACTGGAATTCACTGGAAGCTGCGGAGAGCACAGCGGCGCCAGAGATATGGAGATGATGCGGGAATGTGGCAGGTGGTGGCTTTCGGTAGAGTCAACCTCGTCTTTTTTTATTTCTTCTTCCTGATATTAACTGAAACCCTTTCACTCCACCCACATTAACCAGGTTAACTAAAGCAGTCGTCACCATCTGCTTGAAAAGGAAAAAAAAAAAAAAAATCGAATCATTAAAGCCAAAAGTTTAAAAGAACACCGTTCAATCACTGTATATGTATGATTACAGTAGGGTCCGATTTAAAAGCTCAAACTTTTCCTTGTGTGCAAAGATACATTTTCCCTCCACTGGAATTAAATTTTTCACACTGGAAACCAAAAACTCCAACTTATTTTGTTGAGATTTTATGTGATAAAAGTCAACAATCGCTACACGTTCGTTCAGGAGGAGTGAATGCTGCAAGTCAAACGACTCGACGCAACCTGCAGGGATTCCTTAAATAGAAAACTTTGAAATTGATTGGAATGGATGTATGCATTGAAATTACTTTTGTTGTAAAGTTTTTGAGATGCCATCTGTTATGAATTGGAGCTATATAAATAAACTGAATCGATTAAACACATAGCAGCGCATCATTGTGACGAGGAAGGAAACTGATGCAATGTTTACTTATTTTCTCACAAATAAAATCTGAAAAGTGTGGCGTGCATTTGTATTCAGCCCCCACCTTTCACCGTCTTTGCAGCTTTAGGTCGTTTAAGGTTTTTTCTCTAGCAGCATGGAAAATATAGACTAAATTAAAGCTGCAAACAGCCTTGAATGGCCCTTGGAGTTTAGCGCCGCTCCGACCTGTGCTGCGGCCGCGGCTGCCGACTCAGCGCCACCTTTAAGCCACCTAAACCCTTCCACCGAGCCTGCTGATCAAACCGTAAATAACAAAGTGTCCAAAAGGCACAAAATGGCAGCTTTCGACCAAAATGGCCACCTTCCTGTGGGGGAAGGACCCTGACTTCAATAAACCTTTGTATAGGTCTTAAGAAACTACAAATATGTACTAAATCTCACAATCCTAGTTGAAAGCATTGCATTGCTTGTGGTTTGGTGCCCACCAAATATTTGCATACGTATCTGTTCGTGGTTGGACTAATATTCATGTTGTAGAATTTGGTGCAGATAAGATGATGTACGTGGGAATTAGAGCCAAACCCATTTCCATGGTGTAATCTCAAGCCTCTCCATGCCACCACAGCCACACCCTCTTTCTAAACGTCTCAGTTCTGGAAACCAAGTCACTGTTCACAGCCAGATGATGATTAGGTAATAGGAGTCAGATATGAACATTTCACTTCTTGTTTTCAGGGGGCGGGGCTAAGGTGACATTAGCAAACCAGCCCATGAATGTGTTGAGTGCTGGTATCTGGTGACACACAGAAACTTTGGAACAGCTCTGACTTTGTGTGTTGAAGTTATTACACCTTTTTTCCTTTTTGGGCGAGAAGCCATACTTTGAGGCTTGGCCACGCCCACACGCTTTGATGCAGCAAAAACCTTTGTACAACCTTTGATCCTCAATGCCTTTCAGACTATCCTGACTCATTTTTAAGTCTGCAAATCAAAAGCTCTAAGAGGAGTTCGCTCGAATCGAATGAATGGCACAAAATGGCAGGTTTAATCCAAAATGGCTGACTTCCTGTGGAGTTTTGGACCATTGCTCCAGGAGACTTTGTTGTATGTCCTGAGAGACTACATATGTGAAGCGAATTTCATAAAATATGGCTTGGGGCTGGTTGTTTAAATGCTTCTAGGGGGCGCTGTGGAGGAATTTGGCCACGCCCAACAGATATTTGCATAAATATCTTTCAGGAGTTGCACTAGTATTCAACATGTTGAATGTGGTGCAGATCAGATGATTTTTCTGGAAATCGGAAGCAAACATATGAATATATGTGAACATGTGAAACTGGAGTTTGAATCAACTACCCCCCCCCCCAGAAATGTTGGATGACACGCCCTTAGCCCCGCCCACTTGGAACAAATTCATAGGTTTCTACGTACGATGATCTTCCATGGGTTTACAGAACCTTCGAACGTTTGAAGTGCCGTTGAGGGGGGCGGGGTCAGACGCCGGCGGTCGCGACACAGGCCGGAGCGCCGCTAAGCTGCGAGGACCGTTCAACGCTGCTTGCAGCTTTATTTGTTGTTTATTTATTTAATGATGATGACCAAAGGCTTCCTGCCAGCTACGTTTAATGAGATGAGGTAATCCATGTTGTTTATTTCTGCTCACAGTGATTTGGGTGTTACAGCCAATCAGTCTATCCATCATCTGTCTGTATTAACCTTACTTCTAATTGGTTCTGGACCGGTGCCACCACTCCCTTATCCCTCCAGTCAAATTTGGCCGGGAGCCCCATCCTCGTAGATCCGGCGAAGCCCGGCGCTCTGCTGCTTGCTGCACGAAGGTAAACATCTGCGGATAAAAATAAAGCCCAGAGTCACTCCATAAATATTGGCTCTGCCTTCAAGAGCCATGACACGTTTAGAATACGTGATTTCATAAAGATCTTCAGCATGTCTTCACTTACCAGTTCACAGACATTCAGCACATGCAACTAATTCAACCCTGCAAGCTTTAAATCCACAATGAAGTTTTTCACTCACCCCTGAATTCCATCTGTGAAAGGTCAGAGAAGAGGTTAACGCCATACGTAGCAGCTTGTGGCTCCGCGGAAAATGAGTTCAGGTAGATGTGTCGCATTGCAGCATTCTGTAATAACACAACACAAACGTTGTACTAAAAGTCAACCAGAAAGTAGGCAAAAGGGAGTAGATGTGAAGGTTTAATGTTGAACAGATTCCTGGAAAAAAAAAAGAGAGAAGAAATTCCACGCAGACGTGACGCGTGTGCAAAGTTTGGTGAGTTTTTGTATATGTTTAGGCCTCCAAAAAAGCCACTTCACTTCATGGGGAGAAATATAAGGCTTTAAGAAAGGGGAGGGTGGGTTTAGCTGTTCTTTTGTATGTTTTTATGCAACATCTGCATTGAATATGAATCTTTTCAGCTTCACCATGCATGTGTACTCGTACTTGTATTCATAAATGTGCTCCGATACTACAGCTACCAGTGTGATGAGAGCTTTGTGTACCTTTAACAGTATTAGTTTACACATTCATGTTCTAACCCAGTAAGTGGCAGTAATGCATCGTAAACTGAATGCGAGCCAAATAGAAAGAGGAAGAAGATGACCGCTACGGTAGCCTCGCTGAACAAGCCGAGCTTAGCGGACGGCGGCCGGGTAGTAGAGGAGGAGCTGTGTCAGCGGTGTGGAGATAGTTCCAGGTGAACCAAGGCGACAAAAGCAAGGCAGACTGCAAATTATTATGCAAAGTTGTCAAGAGGAGGTCATAGTAGAGCTGGCCGATATGGCCTCAAATCTATATTGCGATATAATCTAAAGTATGCACGGCAACGATATCTATTGCAATATATTATTTTCTTTTCTTTACATGGGTCAAAATGAAAGTTTATGAAGATTCTCACTTTGCAGATACATTGCAGCAGAACAACAACTTCAATAAAAATTTAGGAGGCCATTTAAAGAACATTTATTGTGCAAAATGCATTTATAAAATATTCAAATCTTTTTTTGCCCCCCAAAAAATGAAACACTAAAAATTCTCACAACAGCTAAGTGTTATTTAAAAAACACAAAGTTAAAAATTGTCCGCTATCTTGGTTGCTTATTTATAAATTTAATATCGCACAAAAATAAAGCTGCACATCTTTGAATTAAAAATGCTTCAAGTTCAACAGGTTTTTTTTCCCCGTTAAATGGAAAACAAAAAATTTAAAACTTGCAATATGTTGTGTAAAGACAAACATGAAGATCAGTATTTATCCTCCTTGATGACAGCTTGATGACATCATCAAAATGAGCAATCGCGGTATGCCGGTATGGTCAAAATCTCGACCTTTGGCTACATTTATATCATTTCTACCTTATACCTTTTATATCCGCAACCACTAAGTCATGTATACTTAAACAGTTTATTTATGTTTAAAGTGGATAATGAAAATAAACAATTTAAGGAGTGTCTGAACATTTATTAGTTCTCTTATCGGTACTTGGTATTCGGCAAGTACTTAAATGAAAGTAGTTGTACTCATACTTGGTTTTAAAAGGTCTAGTATCGGTGCATCCCTAGTGAGTATGCTGGCCATGCAAGAACTGGGATGTTGCAAAAGGAACACATTTGCAATATTGATCTAATCAGCACCTTGATATGCCACACCTGTAAAGTGGGATGGATTATCTTGGCAAAAGAGAACACAGATTTAGACAGATTTGTGAACAATATTTGAGAGTAGTGGGTCTTTTGAGTATATTAGAAAATGTTTCAGATCAGCTCATAAAAAAAGTGTTGCATTTATATTTTTGTTCGTTGTAGGTTTTTTTTGTTTGCCATACTTATGGAAAGGGTTAACTTAGCTGGGGGTGTTTAGTCCCCTTTGCAAAAGATGATTTATTTTGTTCTAAAACCAGAAAATAGAAATTAGTTTTTGTTTATTTTAAATTCCTTTAAGAATTAAAATCAAAACGTTTTGTAGATGTTTATCAAATCGTTTTTCTGTGCGCCTGGAGGGATTTTATTTTGCAGCAGCGGGGTTACAAGTGGCTCTTTGAAAGGAAAAGGTTGGTGAGGCCTAAATGTATAAGGAGAGATTTAGATCAAAGTGTATTCATGCTTGAACGTTAGAAAAAACCAATAATAATTCCCCTCCAATTCACTATGAACTACACTCTGTTGCTTTGTCTTATAAACTTGTAGAGTTCAAAAGCTATACATACTTTAGCAGGACACTGGAAATGATCTGAACTGGTAGTAAGTATTCAACTGTAATAGGAAGTGAGCTCTGCTGTGGGTCAGATTATGTTTTGATGAAGCCCAAACAAGCTAATTTTGGATCAGTCCGGAGTCGAACAGCCTCCTCCTTCAGCCTCTTACCTGAAAATAGATTTGACGACGGCTAAATTCATCGCTGTGGACTTCATACAAACGGTGAAACTTCTTCCTGAATGACTCGAAATCAATCGCAGAGTCGTTCAAATTGGCAGCACTTTCACCAAAAAAGGCAGCAGTGACTAAAAGAAGCACAAACATCTGGGAAAGAAACCCCGATAGACGAGGAAACAGCAGCTGTAAACACAGGAAGCAGGGCCGTTTAATGTTCGCGGAAAAAGGTGTTCGGTGCCGCTCCGCGCACGCGCAGTACTCCGGAGGCGTTACCGTGGAAACGCTGACAAGATTCGCTCCACAGAAGAACCAAAGTAAAAAAAACAGAAAACTGTGAAACATGATATAATATTATGGTACACAGGTGCAACTTAGAATCAACCCATCACTCTTTATGATATAGTCTTGCAGTTTTTATTCGCAACACTGGCTGCTTTTTAAAATAATTTTTACCTTAGATAAAAACAAACGTGGTGCAGCTCTAAAAGGCACCAGAGTCGCCTACTTTTCTTCTACTCTCCTCTCTGATAGTGCGGTCCTGACAAAGTGCAGCCTGGAAAAAAATGCCCTGCAGCTGCTACTGGGCCTGAGCAGCCACTGCAACGTTATTAAACACTGCCCGAGGGTGTGGGTGATCATATAAATGCCAAATCGATTTATATATATATATATATATATATATATATATATATATATATATATATATATATATATATATATATATATATATATATATATGCACATATGTATACTGTGTATAAAGACTTGAAGAACTTTCTTAAAATTTGATAATTACTCTTATCAGTACTTTTATATCTATTCTTAGAATTGGTATGTATATTCTTAATCATTATTACCCTAATTCAGTTTTTTCCCCTGTCTGTGTATGACATCTTTATACACAGTATACATATATGTATGTATATATATATATATATATATATATATATATATATATATACATACACACACATTTAATACAAAAACAGAATGCTGAGTCGTTGTGTGTGTATATATATATATATATATATATATATATATATATATATATATATATATATATATATATATATATATATATATATATATATGTTAGATCGTCATGACCAAATCGGGTACTTTAGTAATTTTCATAGCTTGTGATCACCCACACCCTCGGGCAGTGTTTAATAACGTTGCAGTGGCTGCTCAGGCCCAGTAGCAGCTGCAGGGCATTTTTTTCCAGGCTGCACTTTGTCAGGACCGCACTATCAGAGAGGAGAGTAGAAGAAAAGTAGGCGACTCTGGTGCCTTTTAGAGCTGCATCTGGCCCTGCCTTCATCAGAACCTTAAGCTCTTTTGTAGCTTGCCAGAGGAAATGTCAAACCCAGCGGTGGAACTCACCAACAAGCCCTTCGCAGTCCAGTTGTCCAATGTTTATCTGAGCATTTTGGCGCTGTTCTGCTTCAAGCTCTTTGTTAAGATTTCTCTCAACCTGCTGACATACTTCTATATAGTCCGTGGGAACCGTAAAGAAGCCGCCCGGATATCAGCAGAGTTCTACGACTACGGTCAACAACACAGTGAGTATCAGGAGAAAGGTGTTTTAATAACCATGTGTTGAAGTGCTTTGCTGTTTATTATAAAACTGGGCTATTTGAAGTAGAAAAAGGATGTGAAACATAACATCAACTACATGGCTGTGTTTCAGGGACTCACTTTTTGACATCACTTGTGAAGTGAAGACGGAAGAAATCCTCACGGTTATAAATCAAGGACACACGCACCATATTTACACACACACGATTTCTGTAATATAAATACTGTTTCACTTATCCGGTTACTATAAAAGCCATTAATTATACACCCATTTATAGCAGGGAAATGAATTAATGTCCACTTTTCTTTGATTTCATGCTTAATGGCCACTTATAAATCCTGAAGTATTCCATTTTAAACGAAGACTCGACCGACCCAGCAGCTTTCCCTCCCTCTCTCTCTCTCTCTCTCTCTCTCTCCCTCCCTCTCTCTAATATAATAATAGAACCCAGTCATGATACCCCCCAGGCCTCCCAGCCCCCATCATGCCCTACTTTCCATTCCCAGCTCTGCGGTGCGCCCACCCTGTCACACTCACACAGCGACCAAAACAACGCTCCACATTCTGGGGGACAAGACAGGCACGACAACAACAACATAATAATCTGTAGCTATCACTCAAAGGGAATACCAATTAGCTCTAGTCGGGATATTAGTCACGCTCCTGTAGATGCGGCCTTCCTTGTTAAGGGGGGGGATCTGTTTGATGTCTCTCTCTTTACGTCTGTATTTCATATGAATGTCATTTGAGGGAAATATGCTGCACGAATATAAAAAGAGGAATTCCAGCTGATCATTATTCAGAATTTATGAAGAAAATGGAGGAGAGTCATGAAGATGATGGCGTGTGGAATGCGTCAGCTGTTATCCTGGATATGACTCAGGTGTGCCTGATGTAGGGGGGGGTGGGGGGCGCCTATCAAAAGGTTCCAAGAACTAATCTTGCTAAAACAGTATGTCTTGATGGATTAACCATCACTGGGACACAGTTCATCGCTGTAGTTTATGAAGCTCGTCTCTCTGTGCTGCATGGGCAACATAAACTGGAATAATAAGAATAAATGTGGGCAGAAGCAGGCAGCCCCTGAATTTATATTCCTGTCGCAGGATCCTGGGCGGACCGTTCACCCCTCCACGACGCTGCCAGTCAGGGACGCCTCCTCGCCCTGAGGACCCTCATTTTACAGGTGAAGGGAGCACAATCTCTCAGAGGGTAATGTGTGTGTGTCCCCCCCCTTATCTGCACGCATGTCGCTCTTTTGTTGCCACCTCTTGTGCTGGTAAATTGCGCTCTGTACCTTTTGTAGACCTGTCTTCTGATAAAAGAGATGGAGGAGTGCAGAGTGTGGGGTGTAAGCAGAGGTGGGTAGAGTAGCCAAAAAGTGTACTCAAGTAAGAGTAGCACTACTTCAAGATAGTTTTACTCAAGTAAAATAAAAATGTAGCTGTTCAAGAAATTACTCAAGTTTAAAGTATTTGGTAAAACGGCTCCTTAAGTATGTAGTAAAGCATCATAACATCTGACTTAAACGGGACATATTATGCCTTTTTTTTAACAAGTTCTAATAGATCTATGGTCTGTACAAAACATGTTAATGAAGTTCTTTGCACTGAATTACTCTCACATAAAGCGATCTCACCAGCTCAATTCTTAACCATTTCAGAATGAGCTGTTTAGAGGGCTCTGTCCCTTTTATGCTATGGAAGCTTTGGAGGGACACAGACTGACTGGCCGTGCAGGGTCGGGATTTGACCTGCAGATAAAAATCAAATTAATGGTGCGGGTTGGTAAAACTGGACCAGTGCAGGACTTAAATTACATATGCAAGGAGAAACTCTTGGAGGAAAAAATATGGATTTTCATGTGGCTTTGAAGACGAACGGAACGGAAAAATTGTCACATGACTTGAAAATGGGCCAAAAATGGGCCAAGAATCGTACAGTGTGTCCACCTTGCCCCTCTGGAAGAAGCACACACAGACATGCACCATGTGTATACATGGAGCAGGTAACGGCGCATAACTAGAACACCTTGCATTAAAGAGATACAAGTTAATCAGTTACCTGTAGATACTGTAATCACTTTTGAATGCAAGTCTTTTTTGAACGTAACATCAACCGCAGCATTCGCGCAGAAAGAAACATGGCTGTGTTCTTATACCGCCATGTTTCTTTCTGGACCGGAACATCACTCAGTTCAGATATTGATTGTGTGGAAATTGTGCTGGGAGCACAAGTAGATATTAGATCTTCGCTGGTAAGAAATTCTGCACCAGGGTTATAACAGCTGTCTATCATAAACATGTCCCCAGTGTCCCCGGCTAAAACGACCGCTATGATCAAAACCGTCTGAGCTTGAGTTATTTTGCAAAGAAGTAAATAATCTTAAACTTTAGTCGTGTAACACTGATAAAAACAGACTGGCAGCTGTGATTGCAGTGACATTTTCTTCTACAAAGTATCGACCCCGGGGCAGGCCTGTCACGATAACAGATTTTGCTGGACGATAAATTGCCCCAGAAATTGATGCGATGAACGATAACATTGTTGTTTTGAGACCATTTTCAGCTAATGTAATAATAATGCAGGTCCACCCACTGAACAATAAACTTTAATTTCTAAAGAACATTTTCCACTGCAACTGGAAGACATTTTTAACATCTACTATAAATTAACAAAGAACCTGAAAGAATAAAAAAAAATGGATGAACTCTGTAAACAAAATTACCCTTAAAAAATATTAATCTCTTACCAGTTAGAAGTTTTTGTGAACAAAAAGCACAAACTAATATAAAAAACACTCAGTTTGAACCCCCCAAAAAATAGACATCCCATTTTACTCTGTTACTACGGTTATATGGACCATAAACGCCTTTTTCATCCAGTCTCTTTTGTAGAAAAAGTGAGACGCGAGGAAAACAAACAAGCATTCAAATGGAAATTATCGTAGCTAGAAAAAGTATCAAGCTCATTTGAATGTATCATGGGATTAATTGATTTATTGTGACACGCCTACTCAGGCGATCTAAAGACTAAGGTGTGCCACACTATTTATGCCTTTGTTCATAAAAAAAGATGAAAACTATGCATCATTTTCCCCTCCACTTTATTGTGCACTACTTTGTGTTGCTCTCTCACATCCCAAAACTTCTGGTCGTGATGAGACACATTGAGCTGTGTGGCTCTCAGGTTTTAAAGGCTGAAATTGCCTAAATGCAAAATAAAATGTTGCTATTTGTGTACCATAACTTACAGTAGCTTCACCATTCTCACAGAAATGCTGTCTGGGACTGGATTAAAAAACGACAAGCTTCATTTTGTTCTTCTTCTCCCCCACTGATAGACGACCATGCCCTGAAGTTTAAGATGCTTTGTTTATGTCAGACACATCAGTGACAAAGCGGTGACAACATTACTGTATTCACATGGTGAATTATTAGCATTTTAACCAGCCTTCAGTTTGATCTGCACTTTAATTAGCAGGCTTATTACTCTCTGGAGCTGAAATGTGACTTTCCAGTACAGTTCAGTAATCACTTAAAGCCATAACTGAGGATGATGGCTCTGTCTGCTATGAGGAGATAAGCTTTGATAATGTCCTTGTAATTCCTGTTATTCGCCAGCAGAGATTGACAGAGCGCGTCTGATGCTGAGCGCTTCTTAAAACCAATTTTCCCACTAAATCTCTTTGGCTGCTGCTGTGCTCTGTTTCCAGGGTCACAATGTGAATGTTCTGACTATAGACCATGTGACACCCCTTCATGAGGCCTGCCTCGCAGACCATGTTGCCTGTGCCAGGGCGCTCATTGATGCAGGAGCAAATGTAAGTCACATTCTGGCCCGGAGACCCTTTAATGTTGCCATTCTGCTGAGGTCAAATGTAATTTCCATGGATGGGGAACTCCGGGAGGGGATAACAAATGAGAGATGTGCTGCTCTCCATCTACGGACACCGTAGAGCAATTTAATTGTCGTCGTCCCCCTTCAATTGTTCCCCCTGGCGTTTGCTATTAGTCAACCTGCATTGCTAAAGACGGGCTAAAAATAACGATAAAAAATGTTTTTACAGGTCAATGCATCTACAATTGATGGAGTCACCCCTCTGTTCAACGCCTGTATGGTGGGCAGTGTGGCTTGCACTGAAATCCTTTTGGAAAATGGAGCAAAACCCCAGAGCCTTGTATACCAACCTTCGCCGATTCACGAAGCGACCAGCAAAGGTATAACATGACGGAATACGGTGCATTGGAAAGAGAGCCTAAAGCCAACATTACAGTGAAAAACTGCTTTAGCAGGTCATAAGCTGTTTACAATCCATCTAAAATATTGTAAAGACTTCTGTTTTCTAGCTGAGAAAAAGCACAAGAGTCAGCCTAGTTCCCTTGATGGTCTGCAATGTTTTCCCTATCAATATTTCTCCTTATCGGGGGTTAGACTCCGTCCCATATTTCAAGTTATTTTTATGTCTCCTGCTCTGCTAGAACACCCTTTCTAAATGACCTACGGTGTAAAAAAAAAGAGAAAAATCACAGCTTTAAAAATAAATGAACCTGACCGGACAAGACAGCTTGGAGAATCACCTCACACTGTCGCATACTGATTACTGCCTTCATGCTCCATTACTTCCAGGTCATTATGGTTGTGTTGAGGCCCTGGTGACTTGGGGGACCGATGTGGACATGGACATTCCTCACCTGGGTACGGCGCTCTACACTGCTTGCGTCTACCAAGAGCTGGAGTGTGCCAGGAAACTCCTGAGGGAAGGTTAGCTCGCAGCATTGTGGGGATATTTAGATCTCCTCAAAGACAGACGCAAGTCCAAGTCATGGTCTGAAGTAGAAGTACAGTAGGATACGAAAGGTTAGGATATAAATACTTATCCCATGTATTCTTACCTAATCCAAAAGCCTCTGAATAAAACTTGAATACAGTTGAAACCAGAAGTTTACATATACTAGACAAGAAAATACATACACCTTTTTTTTCCTCAACGTCGGAAGTTAAATCAGACCAAATCTGTCTTGCTTTAGGTCGGTTAGACAAAGGTGTCAGATAACGTAGTACAAATACTTCTTTACCTTTCTTAAGTAGAAATTTTGGGTATTTCTACTTCACTGGAGTAATTATCTGTTGGCCCACTTTTTACTTCTACTCCTCACATTTTCACTCAATTATCTCATTACTCCTGATTCTTTTCGTCATTGTGTTAAAAGAAACACAAAGACAAAAAAACCTATACGGACACCTTGCTGGTATGCGATCCATTGCATACTGTGCACACAGTATGGAAAGTCGCATTAACCAAATATTTTCAGTTTTCGTCCGTTTTTTTTAGAACGGTGACGGAAAGATCTGAAGGACGTTTGTATGGAATTATATTTCAGTCAAAAATCCCGAGCGAGATTTTCAACCCTCACCTGCGCGTATTCAACAAGGCACGCACGTAATTGCTCATGCGCGTGCGCGGATATTCAACAACACGCGCGTGTAGAATTCATCTCATGAGTATCCAACAACCCGCGCATGTGGATTTCACCTCACACGCGCTCTACACGAAGCTTTCATACATGCGTGAAGGTAAATCTCGGCACTGACCCTGTGTAATTGGTCTTTTTAAATCGGTAACGCCCACAGGATCAGTGATTTTTTTCATAAGAGTTCACCAAACATCACAATACTTTTAGTATCCTACGAAAAGAAAAAAAAACTCAGATTGAATGTCATAATTTATATTCTGTTGTTAGTTTTTCATTCATAAATGTAAATTTCTCAAATGCAAACCTCTGTTTTATACCTTCCTGAAAGAACTGAAACTCTTCTTCTCCTTCACTTTCTTTGATAGAGAAAAGCACTGCAATTGCTTGAAAGGATATAATGAACTGATTATGAACTTTTTACCCCTAGCCCTTTTTAAAATTAATTTTTCATTTCATTTAATTTATTTACGCTTTTAGTTTTTCTTTTTTCTCTGCTTGAATGCTACACCAATGTACTTTTGCTATTTTCCTGGCTATCTGGCATCACCAAAGTCATGTTTCTTTGTTTGACAAATGCAATTTTCTTGTATTGTTAAACTGTGAAAAAAATATATAACTTTACTGATCCTGATCCTAAAACTCAATTTACCATTAGGAAAACTGTCACAACATTCTAAACACTCCAACATGTTTCATACTTTAACACATCCAGTTTTATTACTAGAAAACAGCCACAAACTACCAGTCGTGCTTTTAATTATACTACAAATATTACTGTCATCATTAATGGTTCCATTCAAATCCCCCCCCCCAAAAAAAACCACCGATATTTTTGTTTTGAATATCGATACAATATCGGGAATTAAATATTGCCCTAATATATATATATATATACAGCATAAAATATGAAAACTGTGTAGCTATTAATCTATCTGGAGTCATAATTTTTCAGTTGTAATGACGTAAACTAATCCAAAATAAAAAACAAAATATTAAAAAAATAAACCGTGTGTAAGACACCTGATGACATAAAAATGCTGATTTTCTTTTGTGTAGCTGACAGTCCATCCGGGACAAAGCAGATGTATGTTGCCGAGTTCAAAGATGGCAGAAACTCAAGCAAATGCACAATTACAATACTTAAATATAGTAGCCAACTAGTTATCATATCTCCATGAAACATATAATAATGCTTAGTAGTCCACATATGGTTCTTTAGTGTATTTGCATTGCACTAAGAAGCATATTTTTAATGGACATGTATGCAGCTGAAACATGTAGCCGGGTGTCTCCCAAATGTTTCAATATTAACATTTTTATACAACATTCTAGTCATTATGACCTTTAGTAAAAGTGTTTTTGGGGGAGCTGTGGTAGTGCAGCTTATGTTTTAGTCTTTAATGGATTTTTTTAAAACTTACATTACTCTTACTCTCATACTTTAAGTAGTTTTGAAGCCAGTACAGTTTTTACTTTTATTTGAGTAAAAAAACTTGACTTGATAATTCAACTTCTACAGAAGTCTTTTTAAACCCTAGTATCTATACCTCTGTAGTTAGAATTTCCAAAATTATTCCTATTTTCTAAATATCACAATAATAATAGAAGATATCATATTTTATTATTAATGTCTTCAAAACCAGAAGTTTACATACATAATGCTTACTATCTCTTTAAACAATGAGATGATGATTTCATGGCTTTGGAAACGTCTGATAGGTTAACTGACACATTTTGGTTTATTGGAGGCTCACCTGTGGACGTATTTTAAGGCCACATCTGGAACCCTCTTTCTGGATTGACACGATGGGAAAGTCAAAAGAAATCAGTGAAGATATTAGGAAGAGAATTGTGGAGCGTCACAAGTCTGGTTCATCCTTGGGAACAATTTCCAGATACTTGAAGGTGCCACCTTCATCTGATCAAACAATTATATGCAACTATGGACATAATGGCAATGTCCAACCATCAGACCACTCCGGAAGGAGGTGGGTTCTGGTCACAAAAGATCTTGTTTGGAGTTTCATCCAAGCCTTTTTGGACATGTTGAAGAAATCGCTCTGGTCAGATGAGACTAAAATGTAACTTTTTGGCCAAAATGCAAATCTTAACACTGAACATGAATATGATGGTAGCAGTATCATGGTATGGGAATGCTCTTCTTCAGCAGGGACAGGAGAGCTGGTTAAAGGTGATGGGAAGATGGGTGGAGATAAATACAGGAACACCTGTTAGAAGCTTTAAAAGCTCTCTGACTGGGACGGAGGTTCACCTTCCACCTGGACAACAACTCTAACCATACAGCCAGACATATAATGGAATAATTCAGATTAAATGAGGTGAAGAATCAATCAAAGCCTAAACTGAGAAACCAACTTTAATAACAGACCAACACATTCTAGGCCATCTGTCAAAATGGGTTGGTCTGTTAATTAAATTGGTTTCGGAGTTCTTCGAGTGTCGCTGGATTCTTCGCCCCTCCCTATGCACCGTGCAAACAGGTGAAGTCTTGCCAGATATTTTTGGATCTCTATCAAGTTTCAATGTTCTTTATTTGCTATTTGGAGAGGAAACCCACAGTCCAGGCACTTTGAAATTATTGTACAGAGTTCTCTTAGTCAACAATTACGGAAAAGAATAGAACATAATATACAAAAACATTATATAAAAAGCACTAGGTGGAATATGTACACAATTTTAAATACAAATACTGGGCTAATATTAAGGGTAAATGAAATTGCACAGTTAGAATATTGCACATTTCCAGAAGGGTATATCATGCATAAACCTGTTTTAATAGATAGAAACATACCACATTATACATAACAGGCAAAGTGATGTAGTGTAGAGTCATTATTGCATATATTCAGGGGTAGGGATGTAAGAAAATATCGATACACCGATATATCACGATATTTTATTTCCCCATATTGTATCGATATTCAAAACCAAAAAGGATTTGAATGGAACCATTAATGATGACAGTAATATTTGTAGTAAAATTAAAAGTATAACTGTTTTTTTCTGGCTTTTTTCACCTTCTTCATTCCAGTGGATCAACTAGATCTAGTAATAAAACTGGATGTGTTAAAGTATGAAACATGTGTGGAGTGTTTGGAATGCTGTGACAGTTTTCCTACTGTTACATTGAGTTTTAAAAATCACAATATATAATCTTACTCATAGTATCGCCATATATCGTGATATATCGTATCGTCTCCCATGTATCGCGATACATATAGTATCGCCAGATTTTTGCCAATACACATCCCTAGACAGTGGTTTAGATCACAGCATATGCATGTGCCAGAATGGTCCAGTCAAAGTTCACAACTAAAATCAATTAAGACTCTGTGACAAGACGTAACGTTAACTGTTACTACTCGATTATTTTATCGGGTCTAGAGGAAATATTTAAAAACTAGAAAAGCAAATACTTTGTTTGTTTGTTTAATAAAAGATCAAATCCTTAAACAAAACCTCTAAAAACAGTCAAACAAGAGATATGAACAGCCGTTGGCTGCTGGACTCTCCTCTCATGAGCAGTCATCAAAAAGCCACAATCTATTGCTTGTTACAGGCAAAATACAGCATAGCCATGTTGTGGAAATCCACCACCAGACCACACTTAAAAAATAGCTTTCTACGTTATCCAACTCCTTACCTTCTGAGAAACCTACATTTATGACTAAGGGTTGTTAGAAAAATTGTATTATCATTGATAAGTGTAATACTGTGTATGTTGCTGTATTTTGGCTGTGTAAAGTTTAAATAAGACCATCAGTATGCCTTACTGACATCACAGAGCTTAGGGATCGGAAAGGTTTCTGCAAATTCCTCATATGGGTTCAGTTGATAATTCCTCTAGATAAGAGTTTTTTGAGAGGGTTGTTTTGGAATGCCTAATTTACATGTACTTTGTTATTCCGTTTCAACACCCACACATGCTTGGTGTGGGTGTGGTTTACGACCTGTAGTAGAACCCTATTAAGAAGAATAAATCTGCATAGGGAGAGTTTGATCTTTGGAGAACGGATCAACCTTCGTGGGTGCCTGTTCTCCCCATGCATGCATGAAATTTGATTCTCGTCTGTGACTGGTTTCTTCCTCAAGAGATTTTTGCTCTTTTATTTACAGAAACATTTCCACAGGGTAAATACTGATCTGATTTGGGGGAAGTTTTTGTTATTCCTAAAATGTAAAGAAACATATGATGAGAAGGATGAACAAACATTAATTTTATATAGGAGATAGACTTTATTTTTTAATGAAAAACAGGAGGAATGCTAAAAAGAGTGAAGAGGACAGTTAACTACTGCAGCCATATCACCTGATACCTCTCTAAAGGACCTAGTCTCAGAAACATTGACCTAAATGTCAATCCGCTGCCCTGATGTAACAAACTTAAATATACAGTCTCACATCTTTGTTTGGCACCTTGTGGGTTTGTGTTGTTAGGTTTTTCCTTTTCTCACATATATTGCCACATATGTATCTTTGCATTTTGTTTGATTTGTAAAAATCAAGACACAGATTTACCCCCCCCCAGAAAGAAATGTGAAGCTTAGGAGTTATTGATTATGAGGGAGAAGCTCTGCATGACCTCGATCTGGTGTCGGATGATTATTTTGTGCCTGATACAGGTGCAAACGTACAGAAAGGCAAGTCTCTGGAGTCCCCTCTACACGCGGCAGCAGAAAAGGACTGCACAGCTGTGGTGAAGCTGCTCCTGGATTTTGGTGCTGATATTAATGCCAGAAACACCGAGTTTCAGAGGCCTGTAGATGTGGCTCCACCCAGCAGTCTAACGGAGGGCTTCCTGCTGCTTTACGAAGGTAGGACTCATCGTTCACCTGTAATTTAACTTGGTCTCAGATAAAAGATTCACCATTCTCCCATCTGGGCTGCAACTATTAAAGCTGTCATTATTTCCTGATTCTCCACAAATAATTTTCAACTCAGCTTCTTTTCTTTCTTTTTTTTCCACAGCTACGCCGCGCCTGCTGAGCCAGTTGTGTCGTCAGTGCATCAGAAACTGCGTTGGCCGGGACAGACTCCACCTTCTTTCCCACCTTCCTCTTCCAAACAGGCTCAAGAGCTACTTGCAGTACCAATGACTGGCAGAACCAACAAACCGTGTGCCTAAATGGACTCTATGAAAGATACCTTTAACTAAGAAAAGCACATCAGCACCACAAAAGCCGGTTTTGGCTGTAATGCTGTGGTCCCAACCCACTATATGGGATTATTTAAAACAGATACAGAGCAAAAAATTAACCCTGCTGCACTAAACTGACTCGAATCTCAGCTACAGATACACTTCTGCTCAGAACTTTACATACGCCCATTATCAGCATGAATGTCATATAAATTTGGGGCTTTTATTGATGCATTAGAACAAATTCTTTTCTAATCTACAAATGGTCAGAATTTACATAAAGGCTCAAGGATATGCATACAGTGACTATAAATTGCCATTAGGAAGTTGGAATAGTTATTCGGGTTCATTATTTGACCACTCTCCACTCTGCTCTGCTAATTCTTTAAATTGGTCGATTTCCTTTCTGTACGGAAAAAACACAAATTTCACTTGGGCAAAATCACATGTGATCACACGTGAAAGCTTTTTGACCATTTTGAAATTCACATGTGAAAACATGTTAAACATGTGGGATGTGTGAAAAACATGTGACCACTTGTGTTTTGCACACATTTCCCTTGTGAATTTGTAACATTTTCATGGTAATAAACTGTGAAACCCATGTACATGCACATGTGAAGCCCATGGAATAACAGGCAAACGACATGTGAAACATGTTATTTTCCATATAAACCAACCTTATGAAAAAAATCTGTGAAACCCATGTGGAATTACATGTGAAGCCTATGAGATGACAAAATATGCAAAACCCATGTAAAACCAAAGTCCATGTATGGTACACCTGTGGTTTACCAGGAACCCCATGTGATAACATGTGAGCCCATGTGAAGAACATGTTCAAACCATGTGACTTTTCTGTAAGGGTGAACCAGGCTTTTGGGAACAGTCCACTAGTTCTCAGTAGGTTTAAGTTTGGGACTGTTCCAGAAGTCAAATGTTAGCAAACCTGTGGGAGCAGCAAACTGTTGCAACCAGATAGCTGTTGATTTGAGGTGAATTTACAGTATTTCCAGGTCTTATTTAGTTTTAGTTTTGTTTTTTGCTTTTTACAATAACAGCCCTCAAAATGATGCTACCACCACCATGCTTGACAGTTGACACTATGTCCTTAGGTTTGAATGGCTCAGCTTGACCCTTCCAAATGTTCTTCTCGTCACCCGAACAGCTCAGTCTTTGTCAAGTCATGTCAATTATGGGGCACCAGATGTAACATGCCTTATTTCGTGGACGGAATGACTATTGTGTAATGAAATACATATATTCATTACGAAACCACGTTACATCGTAACGCCGTTTGTCCACGGAATACACAAACTGGTTTGCATTGTGTCCACGAAACACTGAAGAGAGCACATCGTTTCGTGGACCAAATTGACTGGTGGTCTTTTCATTTCGTGGACATAAGGCTAAATGCACCATTCACTGTCATAGACTAAATAAACTTTCGTCCACTAAAGTATTGTGTTGTGTTACAGAAATTATGATGTGCACAAAAGGGATTTATTCCCTAACAGAAGGCATTCCGTCCACGGTATAGTAACTTAATAACTTACGAAATGCATTCAGTGACACATGCTTTCATTCCGTGGACGAAATGCATAATGGAATACATTTCATGAGTCAGCAGTTCACAGAATGAATTATGTGTCACGATAATGTCACTACGTGGACGAAATGCGTGATAGAATCACGAAATCAGTTTTGTGACCTGCTACAATACATTTCGTGAGTCAGCAGTTCACAAGGAAGCAAGCAATGTTGTGGAATGCATTTCGTAAGTTATTAAGTTACTATTTTGTGACACCCAATTCATTCAGTGAACTGCTGACTCACAAAATGTATGGCGCCCCATAGTCAGCGTGGGCAGCTGCAGATTTCCGCTTGTAGGTGTGGATTCTGGAAGAGTCGATTCTTTCTTGGTCTGCACCATCTCAGTCCACGTTAATGCCAAATTGGCTTCACTCTGGACGGTGAACTGCTGTTCCAGCTTCTTTCACTTTACGTGCCTTTCTGGTTCCTAGGTTGTTCTTGTATATCTGTACCAATTTTCTTTCATTTTAGGGCAGCAGTGTAACTGCCCTAATGGAAAATTCACATGGCCTTGAACATGTTCTTCACATAGAATCACATGTTATCCCATGTGGTACATGGTAAACCACATGTGTAGCACACATGGGCTTCACATGTAATTTCACATGGGTTTCAAACATAGTTTTGACATGTACGTTTCATGTGGAAAATAACATGTTTCACATGTGCTTTACATGTTATCCCATGGGATTTACATGTAAATGTCTTACATGTTTTCACATGTGAATTTCACATGGGACAAAGACTGTTCACATGTGATTACATGTGATTTTGCCCATGTGAAACAATGTGTTTTTTTCCCATAAGGGTGAGATGAGTGAAACCTGGACACTCTTAAAGGTGACATATTAAGCTTCTTTTTAAACAAATTATAATAGGTCTATTGTCTGTACAAAACATGTTAATGAAGTCCTTTGGACATAACCACTCTCACATGACGCGATCTCACCGGCTCAGTTCTTGACAGTTTCATTCCCTATCAGATTGAGCTGTTTAGAGGGCTCTGTCACTATTATGCAAATTAGCGGTTGCAAACCACGCCCAGCCATCTTGTTACCAAGCTGCAGGTTTGCCAGACATGAGAAAGGCATGAAAATAGGAGTTGGTAGGCGGGGTTTGACAAGTGAGGGGCGGAGTTTGATAGTTATATGCAAATTCAGGTTTATGTGATGTCACTCTTTTCAAACGCGCAAACAACAAAAGGATGAAAAACAAAAGAAATTTCCACAATATGTCCCCTTTAACTGGGTGTTCTAATGGGACAGCAACCCAAAACACACATCAACACCAGCTCTGTAATAAATAAAACCGGCTGAGTATAACCTTCAGAAATCACCCCCTCAGCTCTATTAATAATTAATGGAATATGCTTTAAAACCAGGTCCAACCAATCAATTTAGATGTGCTCTACCAGTTCTAAAAAGAAGAATGGTTAAATATCCAACCAGAATGATTGGATCTTCTTAATAGTTTCCCTGGAAATTACTAAGGGACATTTGGTGGAAATCTATTTTTAAGCATTTATAATTTTGACAATGAGCAGATTAAACAAAATCCACAAATAATTCAAATTTATTTCCCCAATTCATGTTTTTAAAACCACTAAAGTTGTATGTTTCTAAAATCATTTCATTATAGTTTAACAATTCATTAAAAGGTCTAAATCAGTGCACCATCCGTGTCCATGACAGCCAGACGGGAAGAGTATGAGCACTACTGTAATAAGGTTAGTGAATGTGAAGGAATATGCTGCTTGAACCGACTTTTAGGGGTCCCTGGTCTGATTATGGTTGTCCAACCAGGCGCGTTTATAAAAATAAATAGTACTTTGTTTCTGATCTGCATGTGTGTTTGATGCCTTGTTAGTTAAAGCAACTAAAACCACATTAGCACTTTATATTGGAATAAATATTATGTCGAAAGGTTTTCATGTTAAAAACACACTACAGTATACATGAATATGTTTCCTTTATTTGATATTGTAAGCACTGAACACTACTTGATGTTTTAAAGTCTTGTGCATTCATTATTTCCTTTTTATGTTACCTTAATGAATAACCTTTATATAAAACTGAATGAAGAATAAAGATTTAGAATGAAACATTCATATCTTTTCAGTCATAGATTTAATAATTGGTTTGGTACCTTTTAATATCTGCTACTTGGTCTTTACAGTATGCTGTGTTTTCCCATTGAAAATGTTAATGTTTGATCCACTAGATGGCAGCAGAGGTTTGACCCAGATCAAGGTGAGAGTTTGGTTGCCATAGAAATGGAAAAACAGAAAAAGGCTGGTGGAGGCCGGTGGAAAGGTGAAGGGCTTAACCTCCGGTGGAGGAAATGTTGGCTGTTTCTGAGAGCTTCACTTGATTCATCTTCATCTGAGGAACATGTCCAACCCGGAGGGTCGTAGAACAGGACTGGGCAGAGAAATGATCAAGTGGCTCCAAGAACTAGAGCTGTCATCTTACCCAAAGAATCCTCGCAGGTATTTACCTACAGCTACACCTCTGGGTAATACAGTAATATCATAAAAGCATATGCTCTGATACGTTTGGTCAATAAAACTGGTGGCTTACATTATGTTGGGCAGATCTTGGGCTTAGAAATCATATTTGTTTAGCACCTAAAGATGCTCAAGTTAAATTAAGGGATTGACGCATAAATCAGACAGACTTCAGAATCAGACAATTTTTTTTATTATTCGGCTCTGATTGGCTGGTCTGTTTCTGAAAAATCTGATTAATTAAATGTGTCAAAACTAAGATCTCCCACAATGTTGGTTTACTGAATGCATCAAATAGTATGTGCTTTTAGTTAAATACAAATTTGATACATTTGTGGTGCACACAAACCTTCAATCAATTAGAATTTTAAAATTTTAAATAATGTCCAATAAAATGTCTGGCTCATTTTCACACATTATAGTTTATCCTCAGAATAATTAATTACTTGATTGGTCAGGCACAAACTATTCTGTTTTGACACAATAGCCAATATTTGTTGATTTATATCATATTCATTTGAAAACAAAAAGCAAAACACCTGCACAACTGACATTTAATAAATAACAGAATAATAAAATACATTTAAATTAATAAATAAACTGAATTTAAAATATCTCAGTCCAGAAAACTTACATTTTAAAAAGCTACAAGCTGAATGAACTCAGTCAACACCAAATACACATGTCAGCCTAGAAATAGCAATAAACCTTTTGAAACTACTCAGGGAAGCGTGTGACATGTTTCCCGTCCAACCACGGATAAAAGGAGCATCTACTGCCTCACGTGAAGAAGCTCAGCTTGTTTGGAGGTTTGTCTTTAGTAAACTTGAATTCTTATTCCCACCTGGAAATATTCTCAACCAGGAGACCGACTGATGACACTTTCTACCCATTCACATACTGTAACAACTGATTAAACGTGTCAGCCCCACAGTTATCGGCTGCACTTCACACACAACAAATGACAACAAATAGAAATGAATCAAAATCTTCATTTAGATTCGAATTAAAGCATTTCGGAAGGATACGTTATCAAAGTTGTTACCATTGTTAGAAATTAATTATTAAACTTTGCATTTTTCAAATTAATGTGCTTGATTTACATTCCGATTATTTTAATGGCTAATATTTAATTCCTTCCTAAACTCAGTTTTATGGTGTCCTCTCCTTCATGTCCAGGGATTTTTCCAATGGTTACCTGGTCGCAGAGATATTTTCTCATTATTATCCTCAAGACTTTTCAATATATTTGTATCACAAAGGAGAAGCGTTTTCTGCCAAGCAGGAGAACTGGAGCCGGATACAGCAGGTAAGAGTGAGTAAAGCTCTTTTTCCACATCCAGCTGGCATGGGGCTGAAATAAAGCTCAAACCTAAATGCTGAGATCTAGCTCATACTGCAATACCCCAGAAGTGTGAATGGGAATATTATAAATGCAAAACAACCTGAAATCATTTTTTATGAGAACTCATTGATACATTTTATGGACTATCTGCGCTTCTGCTCAAAGTTGTTATTGTTCCAGTCTTTACAAAAGCAGAATCTGGACTTAAGGAAGGAAGTGGTTGATGGAACCATACAGTGTGAACCCGGAGCAGCTGAGCGATTGGTGCAGGACATTTACACCATTCTAACTAATCACAGGTAAGATACAGGCAGTTGTGGTCCGTTCCATCTACTTCGGAAGTCGGAGCTGGTTTGACATCACACCCAAGCAAACAGTGTTCTAGTTAACGTAGTCGGACAAATTGGGATTCCCATATGGCAAACCCCAGGTAGCCATTATTAGCAGTATCGCTTATAAACATAGTTGTAAGCTGTACTTTCCATATGCAAACCCAACTTTTATTTAGTTAAGTTTAGAGTTGCAGGCTCTACATGTAACATTGATTTTAGACGCACTCTAATAAGAGTTTCTTGTAAAATAAACATCTTTCCACCACAGCTTACTTACCGACCAAATGTGAAGCCAACCCGGAGGTGACAGAACGTGCAGTTCCCCCCTCATCCACTAGGGGGCTGGCTCCAATAAGGAGCAAGTTCCCATTGACTACAATGTTAAAAAGACCAACTTCACAGCAGGAATAAACATGTTTACAGCCTGGATCGAAAAAATCTTTTAGGTTTAATAGGTCAAGTTTACCGTCATGACAGCTTGGGGGGGGATTTTTTTAAATAATTCATCCATCTAGATGTAATTTAAGCTTGAAATTATGAGTAATAAGAGGCGTGTCCTTTTGATTGACAGTTTCTCAGCGCTGGTGGTAAGTAAAATTATATTTCTGCTGTGCATTTAAGATAATGCTACTTGGTAAAAATGGATTGAAATGATCATATTTCTTCTTTACATATTGATTATTAAAACATTTGATTAAAATTCACACAGTTTTAGTGAAAGATATGGACCAACCATGATTTTATTTGAGAAAATTATTGAATCTGCCTAGAAAGCAGAGGGGCAGCAGAGTCGCACAACCTCAGTTTTCTGGCTAAAAGCACCGGCTAACCTCCGTTAGCTTTTGTTAGCTCAGTTAGCTCGTAGCTACATCGGCTCAGAGTTTGATGCATGCCAATCATCCGCCCCCACCCTCACAGCTCCACCTCTTTGCCCATTTTTTGGACTTTCCGGGAATGACTAGATGCTTTACGCGACCAAGATGGCGGTGGTGGGAACCACCCACTGGGCTTCAATTGAGTTATATATACATATATATAATTTTTTCCTTCAGTATGCTTACAAACATGACACCAAACCAAGGATGAGTTTAAGGACAGTTTATTCATCAATTGGCAAGCAGGTTGATTCTAGTTGGTGTTCATACCAAAGGCCACTAGATGTCATCCAAGAGCACTGTGTTAGAAAGCCTCAAGTAGTGAACCGTTTTTTGACACAAGCTTCGGTGCTTCAGAAAGCTTCATTTGTTCATCACTACGTTTTGGAAACAAAGTAACATTATCACCGCGTTGTCAGCTGTGTTTCACTGAACGTTAATAGTGTAGTGGGGCGAAACATCCGTACCCTTTCAGAACAGTTGGTGATGTAATAGAACGCTAAGTGGGACAGTCACGTGACATCCTCGTCTTGATTCAGACCTCGGAAGAAAGGTTTCGCATCAAACGTTCCACATGGTTTCGATCTTGCCATCACTACCGGATGAAAACAATAACGTTCAATGTGTGCATACCCAATTATGATGTTGTTCTTTGAATTTTCAAAAACACTCGCTACATTGTTGGACATTTAATACAAAATTAGCTGGACTAATAATTTGTCTTCAATGTTTTATGTGTTGTTAAATTGGAATCTAAATCAAAATAATTTCATCAGAACCACAAAATCTTTGCTTCATAAAGTAAAAACGGACCAAAGTTTAAATCCTTTTTCAGTGCCGCAGATGTCAAGTGTCAACAGTCACACACGTCGCCGGCTCGTTCCACAGAGTCCAGAGCCATGGAGACCAATCTGACTGCTACAGGGATCACAGCCGAGCCAAACCTCAGCACAAACCAGAGGACAGCACAAATCATTGTCAGCAGGCACCTGGAGCACACAGCTGCAGAGAGGAATCTCATATCTGGTGGGTCAGTCATGGGTCATCACGTCTTTCACAGTCTTTTAGATTAGATTTACACACAATTTACAGAAACTGATAGAAGACGACAGCCACATCGATCAAGATATAGTTATGTTTGTTTTACACAAATTTGAGAGTTATTGTTCTTTCTGGTGGCAGGGTGTGTCCAGGTTAGGCCTAATCAAAGTCAGCAGACACCCCCCCCCCCCCCCCCCCCGCCCCCCAACCAACCAGTGTGATAACTACACTGACAGGCCTTTATCAAGACGAAAAGATTCAAGTATCACGTTTTGTGGATACAGGCTGATTATGACAAACCTGTGAACATGTTCATATACACTGTTAGGATGCAGCAGAGTTTGATGGGTAGAGAAAATATTACAATGAATCTATAGTGCAATAAGATAAATTATAACGCAATGTATTGTATATCATCATTTTTACAATTAAGAGTCAGGTTTGTAGCGCATATTTATATTCATGGCTATAAGTATAAAAACAAAAGCTATAAATATCACAAAGATTCAAAGTTTGTCTTCGGGCTGCTGCCATCGTTTCCCCATTTCGCTGCATGCTGAGACTTAATCTATTGTGGTCTACATGCAGCGGTTTACAAGCCTAATGCACATCCCGTTTCCATAGTTCCACAGTTTTGACAATTGAAGCATGAGCCTACCACTTTTTTACAAGAGAGCAACACAAAGTGAAGCTTTCAGAAATTTCTCAAATAAAGAAAACAGCTCCAGCCCTAAATATCACAATTCTGCATGAAAAACCAAAGGCTTGTCCTGGAAAATCCTATTTGCTGCAGCTGATCACTTTCGAAGACGGTGTTGTTTATTTGTATATACACAACATCAAACAGCACATTTTCGTACCCAAGAAATTTCCAAGACGCTCATGGTCATCTGGGTGGTCTTGCAGTTTAACTACTGACAGAGTTTTGATGTAGCTGGTGCTTGAACTGTGGGGCACGCTCTGCATTTTTGCTTGTTCTTCCCTGTGATACCAAAACAAGGCATATGACTTCATCATCCATCCATTCATACTCTCTCAACCTCACAGGTTTGCTAGGGATCCCTCCTGATCCATCACAGAGAAACACAAAGGGGAACAGGAAAAATAGTCATGCTTATGTACAGTGAGGCAAAAAAGTATTTGGCAGCTACTGATTGTCCAAGTTTTCCCACTTCAAAAGATGAGAGAGGTCTGTAATTTCCATCATAGGCACAATTCTACCGTGAGATACAGAATGTAAAAGAAAAATCCAGGAAATCACCTGGTATAATTTTTAAAGACTTTATTTGTATAATGGTCTAGAAAAAAAGTATCTGATCAATAACAAAAATTCCCCTCAATCCTTTGTAATGTGACCTTGGGTGGCAATGACAGAGGTCAAAGATTTACTGTAGGTCTTCATCAGGTTTTCACACACTGTAGCTGGTATTTTGGCCCATTCCTCCATGCAGAACTTCTCTAGAGCTGGGATGTTTTGGGACTGTCGCTAGGCAACACGGACTTTCAGCTCCCTCAACAGATTTTCTATGGGATTGAGGTCTGGAGACTGGCTAAGCCACTCCAAGACCTTGAAATGCTTCTTACGTAGCCACTCCTTCGTTGCCCGGGCGATGTTGCGGATCATTGTCATGCTGAAAGACCCAGCCATGTTTCATTTTCAATGCTTTCACTGATTGAAGGAGGTTTTACATGGCCCCATTCATCCTTCGCCTATGTTGTGACACAGATAGGTAGGTTTTGGCTATGAAGAATTGCTTAGGGGAATTATTAATAAGATTAATAATTTTATGTAAAAATGACCAAGTTTGGGGCACCACCTGGGATCCAGAACTAATCAATAGCCAAATAGTTCTGTCTCAGTTAATGTTTAGATAATTAAACAATAGATGAAGAAATAAGTTCTTGGTGTTCTTTGAACAGCAAGTTACCACACATGTATGTGGAACAATGACAAACGACTTTTCAAAATACAAGAGTTTATTTAAAAAAATAATTCAACCTTCCATTAAAGTGCTTTCATCAACAAACTCACCAAGCTAGTGACACCCAACTAAACCACTAAGAAAAAGGGAGAATGAATAATAAAACTAAGTACCAAAAGTAAAACCGTAAAATGGACAAATATGCAAAGCAGAAACAATAACCAATAAATTGATCGTGATGTCACAATTCAGTATGAATATTTATGCTTCAAGACCAAGGCTTGTATTGAAGAGTTTTGGGAGTGAAGCTTAGTTAGTTTTAATTTAATTGTAATTACTTTAAGACTAATTAACACCTTATGGTTTGTGTTCAACCCACCGATTCACAAGGCAAAGCAGAAGTGAAGACAAAGAAAAAATTTTCCTTGGAGGAAGTAATGTTTCATTAAACCATTTGCTAAATTGGAAATCAATTACCCTTTAGAGAAGTGATTCTATTTTATGGATCGGTCACCGCAGTGATTGATCTAATTTAGTATTTTGACATACTAAGAAAGTGGGTTCAAAAATGTCTTGTACGATTAGTTTTCTGTGTTTAAACTATCAGTTTTAAAGCCAATCTGTATTTTGAATACCGTAGATAGCTATCTTTATTGTTTATGAAGTGCTGGCAGTCTGCTAGCGGAGGACGCACTGATCAGAAAGCGTGCAAGGCTAATGTAGCTCATAGCCACTCAGGTTTTAGTTTGGCACCAAAGAACAAAGGAAAAACGGTTGGACGGAGCAACTCATTTTGCATGATTTAAAATGACTATCAGTGTGTTATAAACCTTTAAAAACACAGTTCATACCACAGGCCAATCGGCCAGTTATACCCAAGCGATCAGAAGAATTAAATCTTACAAATGCAGCAATAACACAGTGAAATAGACAAAAAAAACCACCTTTGAATTGTTTTCCTAAACTAATTCACCTCTGCCCAGAACAAATTTATTTTGAACAATTCTCAAATCTCCATTGAAGATTTATGGCGAAGGAAACTCGAGCCATAAGAGCATGTGCTCACGGCTAGCAGTAAGGCCTCTGGGTTCCATGGCTAGCTAGCCACCTCTGGCTCAGACGTCGGGTTGTCTCCGCAGCTTAGCAGCTCCTGGCTCGGCGGCTACAGGTGTGCAGTTCGGCTATTGCAGCTCAGCTAGTGCAGGGGCAGCGTGTCCTTGGCTCTTTCAGCTATCGGCTTCCATAGCAGGGCAGCAGCAGCGTCAACAAGGGTGGAATCTGTAAGTCAGAGATTCCTTCGACAGAGTTTGAACAACTCTTATTTTATCAACCAAGAACCGTTCACCTGATCGATCGGCAGGCTGTAGTGTCTTCTGGATCCAAGAAGCTCCAAAGCTCGCCAGCGAAGTTGGATGTGTGCGCACTGAAGTTTTCCCCCCTTTGTTAGCCGTAGCTAACGGGTAGTGAAAGCGAGAGTGGGGCGGAGCTGGCTTATATAGGGGTGATGATATCACATGATGTTCTTTACTGTCTAATCTGAAATTGGATAGCACTTCCACTGGCGGGGACGTCTGTGTTTTGGTCATGGCTGCAGCCCTACACTTAATACGAAACAGTCATCCTGTACCCTTTGGAGAAAAGCAGCCCCAAAGCATAATGCTTCCACCTCCATGCTTCACAGTGGGTATGGTGTTTTTGGGATGCAACTCGGCATTCTTCCCCCTCCAAACACAGTGAGTGTCGATTATATCGAAGATTTCTATTGTGGTCTCCTCTGTACACATCTCTGGCAAACTTTAGATGGCACTGGACATGTACTAGCTTAAGCAGGGGGACCTTTCGAGCCCTGCAGGATTTTTATCCAGGACGACGTAGAGTGTTACTGATAGTAACCTTTGTTCTTGTGGTCCCAGCTCTCTTCAGTTCATTGACCAGTTTCCCCCCGTGTAGTTCTGGGCTGTTTCCTCACCGTTCTCAAGATCATGTGTACCCCAGGAGGTGAGATCTTGCATGAAGCCCCAGGTCGAGGGAGATTGTCAGTGATCTTGTATTTATACAATTTTCTAACAATTGGTCCAACAGTTGATCTCTTCTCACCAAGCTGCTTGCCTATTGTATATCGGATCATCCGAGTCTGGTGCAGGTGGACAATCTTGTCCCTGGTGTCCTTGGACAGATCTCTGGTCTTGGCCATGGTGGAGGTTGGAGGCTGACTGTTTGAAGGTGTGGACAGGTGTCTTTTAGACAGATATCGAGTTCAAACAGGCGCCATTAACACAGGTAACGAGTGGAGGATAGAAGAGTTTCTTAAAGAAGAAGTAACAGGTCTACGAGGGCCAAAATTATTGCTTGTTTTTAGGTGCTACATACTTATTATCTGCACCATTACACAAATAAACTCTTTAAAAATCATATAATGTGATTTTCTGGATTTTTCTTTTACATTATATCTCTCACAGTTGAGTGTACCTATGATGAAAATTACAGACCTCTCATCTTTTTATGTGGGACAACTTGCACAATCGGTGGCTGCCAAATATTTTTTTGCTGCACTGTACAGATCATCATCCACTTTTTAGGTTTCTTTCTGTTTGTTTTTCTGTTTTAAAGGAGGCATGACCAGATCAAAAAGTGGTTTTAAGATGAATACATTTTCTACAAACAACATAAAAACCAATTATGTTTTATGTATATGCCATCAACTTTTTATGTTTCATCTTTGATGTCTAGATTGAAACTTTATATCTGAAATCATTATATTGTCAGATATACTCTTTTATGTTGCTTTTTTCATTTGTTTTACTTACACATTTTATATAACTAAAATCCACTTTTAGGTATTTAAATATTATATATATATATATATATATATATATATATATATATATATATATATATATATATATATATATCCAGGACTATATATATATATATATATAGATATATATATATCTATATATATATATATATTGTTTTTTCCATCTAAAGTGAAACTGCTTAAATATCATTGTAAAGTTCTGATCTAAAACTCTGAGTTGAAAACCTCATGTCCAGTCATCACATCAAAGGGTGAGAATTGTTTAAAGAATTGTATATTTTGAGATGATATTCTCAGGAAACTGTTGTCTGAAATTAAACTTTCCACAACTGTTTCTGCTCAGACTTCAGCTGTTAGGAAATGTCACATGCACAGCAACCGGAAATGATCCATAGACGTTTCAGTTGTATGAAAAGCATTGTTTATCTTAGGAAGGAAATGAATAAATAAAGACGTCTCCATTCGTCTTCCTGACAATCTGCATGCTAATATTATCATTCTTTGTCAAGACTTGGTGAATGAATGTGTGTAGTTTTTAGTATGAATAGTGTAAAGGCTCATTAGTCAGTATAAACACTTATTTATTATAGATATATGCATAGTTATGCTGCTTTGTGGCTATATAGAAATGAGGTCAACATGCTTTTCATTAACTGATAAAAAATACTTCCAGCTTTATTATACGGATCTATATTTTTAATTTTCTTTCTTTTTCAGATGCTTCAACGTGGAGAGGAGCTTCCATTTCCTTTAAGGAGGTAAAGGTAAACCAGCCTGTCAGATGTTCACTGGTGAACCACCAAAAGAAATTAAAGGGATCAGCTTTCTCAATCACCCCATCACAAGACGAACATTAATGAAATGTCATCATTACTGAAGTATAGCCTCTTTAGTGTTTTTAATTATACCCTGAAAAACATGACTATACGCTTATTTTGTATTGCAGAGCCTCTTTATCTTCATGTTTAAGATAATGACTGTTTGTACCAGTAGATGGCAGCATTGTGTTGTACGGGGTATTTTAAAACCAGCCGCAAGAAAAAACTCGACATAATAAATAGGTGCATGTAGTTCATAAATTATTCTGGACTGACGCTCTTCTTATTAAACATTGGAAGTTTGTGGAATCCAGCTAAATTTGTTAATCTTACTTGGCAATTTGAAAGAAATAAACTGAATATTTTACTGTTAATTGTACAGTACACTCTTCCCACACTACACCAAACCTGCTACACCAGACAAACAATTGCTTGGTTTTCAAATAAAAAATATTGCTAATATTTTCCTTTCTGCACACAATTCTTACTTTTGGTTTAAGCTGTTTCAATCCATTTCATGTTAAAATAATTTGGTGCTATTAATTCCCATGAAATTTATTAATACACAGTTACATTTGGATTTTTGTCTAGTTTTAACTAGACAAAATGTATCCATCTATCTATAATCTATAATATATCCATCTATAATATATCTATATCTATCCATCCAAATATAATTGGAGATGGAGATATTTTTAGTACATCATAGAATGCTCCCACTAGCCCAGATTATAACAACCAATAACATTAGCTGCCATAACTATGCAGATGATACTCAGCTCTACATTACAATGTCACCAGGTGACTTTGAACCCATCCAAACCCTAAGTAAATGCATCGAGCAAATCAATGGATGGATGTGTCATAACTTCCTCCAACTGAACAGAAACAAAACAGAAGTAATTATTTTTGGACCTAAAGAGGAACAATCAACAGTCAGCACACAGCTTCAATTAATACAGGTAGAAACTACAGATCAGGCCTGAAATCTAGGTGTAGTAATGGACTCAGACCTGAACCTCCAGGGTCACATAGAGGTCAATAACAAGGTCAGCCTTCTATCACCTGAAGAACATTTCTAGGATTAAAGGACTGATGTCGCAACAGGACCACAAAAAACTCATCCATGCGTTTATCTTTAGTCAAATTGATTACTGCAACAGCGTCTTCACAGGTCTGCCTAAAAAGTCAATCAGACAGCTGCAGCTGATCCAGAACGCTGCTGCTCGTGTTCCTCACTAGAACCAGGAAAGAAGAGCACATCACCCCAGTTCTAAAGTCCTTACACTGGCTCCCTGTAGCTCAGAGAATAGACTTCTAAATACTTTTACTAGTTTATAAATCATTGAATGGCTTAGCACCAAAGTATATTAAAGATCTACTGGTTCTATACCAACCCTCCAGACCACTCAGGTCCTCTAATTCCAGTCTACTCAACATCAATAGAATCAGAACCAAACATGGAGAATCAGCTTTCAGTTTCTATGCTCCTCTGATCTGGAACAAACTTCCAGAAAACTGCAAAGCTGCTGAAACAATGAGTTCTTTTAAATCACATCTAAAAACGTATCTGTTTAGAGCTGCATTTGATTAATTCAATTCAATTCAGTTTATTTATATAGCGCCAATTCACAACAGATGTCATCTAAAGGCACTTAACGAAGTCATTTCAATACATTTATACAAACATTCCAATCAGTTAAAAAGTTTCCTATCTAAGGAATCCCAGCAGATTGCGTCAGTCATTGGCGTGAGGTTGGGCCCCATTGATGCAGATTTTCCAACCACAGCAATCCTTCAGCAATCCCTCATACTGAGCAAGCATGTAGCGACGGTGGAGAGGAAAAACTCCCCTTTAACAGGAAGAAACCTCCAACAGAACCAGGCTCAGTAGGAGCGGCCATCTGCCACGACCGTCTGGGGGTTTGAGAAGACAAAGCAGAGACACAGAAGGAACAGAAGATCTGATATAAGAGAATTTTCTATGTTACAGAAAGTAAAAAGTTGATAACAGGACACAGTGGATGTTCAGTTACTGGGAGCATCATCCCAGTCGATGCCCCCCGTCCAACAGGGCATTGCAGCCAAGCAGGATACCAGACCAGGTATATCTTCTATGGAGAGAAAAACACTGAGAGAAAACAAAGTTAACAGTCGAAATAACAGAATGTACTGTAATACAACTGGAGAGTAGTAGGAGAAAAGGAAGAATCAGAGTGAAGAAAAGTGTTCAGTCTGTCCTCCAGCAGTCTAAGTCTATAGCAGCATAACTACAGAGATAGCTCAGGATGACCTTAGCCACTCTAACTATAAGCTTTATGAAAAAGGAAAGTTTTAAGCCTGGCCTTAAAAGTAAACAGAGTGTCTGCCTCACGGACTAAAGCTGGGAGCTGGTTCCACAGGAGAGGAGCCTGATAACTAAAAGATCTGCCTCCCATTCTACTTTTAGAAATCCTAGGAACTACAAGTAAACCTCCAGTCTGAGAGCGAAGTGCTCTGTTAGGAACATATGGAACAATTAGATCTCTGATGTATGATGGAGTATGTAAGAAGAAGGATCTTAAATTATATTCTGGATTTAACAGGGAGCCAATGAAGGGAAGCTAAAACAGGAGAAATGTGATCTCTCTTTTTAATATTCATCAGAACTCTTGCTGCCGCATTTTGGATCAACTGAAGGCTTTTAATGGCATTTTGTGGACTTCCTGATAGTAAAGAATTACAGTAGTCCAGCCTTGAAGTAACAAATGCATGGACTAGTTTCTCAGCATCACTCCTGGACAGGATGTTTCTAATTTTAGCAATATTCCGGAGGTGAAAGAAAGAAATCCTAGAAACCTGTTTAATATGGGATTTAAATGTCAAGTCTTGGTCAAAAATAACGCCGAGGTTCTTTAGGTTATTACTGGGGGCCAATTTAATGCCATCCAGATGAAGTGATTGACTAATCAGTTTCTGTTTAAGAACTTCTGGTCCAAAGACAGCAACTTCTGTTTTGTCAGAATTTAAAAGCAAAATGTTTAGATTCATCCATGTTTTTATGTCTTCCAGACATGCCTGTAATCTACCTAACTGACTGGGTTCATCAGGATTTATGGATAAATATAGTTGTGTATCATCTGCATAGCTGTGGAAATTTATCCCATGCTGTCTAATGATTCTACCAATTGGGAGCATATATATGGTGAAAAGAATTGGTCCAAGGACAGAACCCTGTGGAACTCCACAAGTAACCCTTGAGAGTGAAGATGATTTATCATTTAGATGAACAAACTGGAATCTATCAGACAAATATGATTTAAACCAGCCTAGTGCTGTTCCTTTGATCCCTGCAACATGTTCAAGCCTTTCTAAGAGAATATTATGATCGACTGTGTCAAAAGCAGCACTGAGATCTAACAAAACCAGAACAGACACCAGTCCATTATCTGAGGCCATGATAATATCATTAGTAACCTTCACCAGTGCTGTTTCAGTGCTATGATGAGCTCTAAAACCTGACTGAAACTCTTCAAACAGCTTGTTACTGTCTAGACTTGATTAGCAACTATTTTCTCAAGGACTTTGGATAAGAAAGGAAGGTTAGATATAGGTCTGTAATTCACCAAGTCATCTTGATCAAGGGAAGGTTTCTTGAGTAAAGGTTTAATTATAGCTATTTTTAATTCCTGTGGTACGTATCCGTTTACTAAGGATAGATTCATCATATCCAAAATGGGGCCAGGAACCAAATGGAACACTTCTTTAAATAATTTGGTTGGGATTGGGTCCAACATACAAGTTGAAGGTTTAGATGAGGCTAATATTTTTGATAATTCCGAAAGCTCGACTGAATCGAAACAGCCTAAGCACAACTGAGGTTCTACAGTTCTTTCCGATACTGCCTCATTTACTGAGGAAGAAGTAATCATGTTTGGGAGGATGCCAATGATTTTATTTTTAATAGAATTAATTTTATTTATGAAGAATCCCATAAAATCATCACTGCTAAGAGCTGGGGGAATAGTTGGCTCAACAGAGCTATGACTCTGTGTAAGTTTGGCAACTGTACTTAAAAGAAACCTAGGATTGTTTTTATTCGCCTCTATTAATGATGAAAAAGATGCTGTTCTAGCTTGTCGAAGGGTCTTTTTATACAGCAGTAGACTGTATGCTTTGTTGAATAGTGTTTTGTGTGTGCTTACTGCTGTTTTTACTTCATATACTTTGTCTGTGTTTTACTGCTAGTTTTATTTTACCACTTAATCATGTAAAGCACCTTGAATCACCTTGTTGTTAAAAGTGTGCTGTACAGTACAAATAAAATTGCCTTGCCTTGCTCAAATGAGACCAAAATGAGCTTCAACTAAAATTCTATGTGGACAGAAAACTAGAACTGCTCTCTGCTCTGGGCACATCTTCTCCATGGTGAACCATGGCAGTGGCAGCATCATGCTGTGGGAATGCTTTTCTTCAGCTGGGACAGGCATCGGGTCAGGTTTAGGGGAAAGATGGATAGAGCTAAATACAGGACAACCTGTTGGAGGCTGCAGAGGACTGGAAACTGGAGGTTGTCCTTCCAGCAGGACAACGGCCCTAAACAAGCAGTCAGTGATGCAATCAAACAGTTAAAATAGTTACCATCATCTTAGAACCTAAAATCAAATTGAAAATCTGTGGGAACGTTTTAAAATGCATAGTCAAGTGCACTGACAAACCGCATAAGATTCAATGGTTTGCCTTCATGTTCAAGACAAAGGACAGTGTCATGCACATTTTAGATTAAAGACAAATGCTGTAGGAAAACAAAGAAAGTAGTCGTGCTTGTTTCAAATGAAAAAAAGCAACTCATCAATCAGACTTGAGCCTCAACATGTTTTAATAATTTAGTGATGATGATGAGGCAGATGCAGCAGAATAATGCTGCTTGTGCTCATATTTATACATGTAAGTAACAATGGCTTATAATACACCACATTCTTGCAAAACACATTAGTCATAATCTTTATTATAGTAAGCCTACACTGTTTACTCTGGCATGGTGAATGAATGAAGGAATGAATAAAGGAATGCCTTTAAAACACCCAAGCTTTTTCTTGGAGTATAGATTTGCCATTTCCTCTCAAGGGACGATGTAAAATCAACCCAATCAACTTTTATTCATGAGAGTTAAATTATTTATGACTCAGCAGCTTTTCTAGAAGAATGGCAGTTTGACAAAACGAGCTTATTTGTGCACACTGACTGGATCAGATTAAACTTTTTCAGGTGCCAAACCCTGTCACAGTCACTTGGACTAAGACGCCTTTTCTGCTCCCAAACCTCTGAGCTCTCATGAAGGCTTGGCGTAAAGTACAGTTGAGATGTGAAGGCAGTGAAAAATGGATGTCAGGATGATAAGTGTTTCTGGCAGAGTGCCTAGCTTCTCCTGTGGTCTAAGAGCCGGCACTTTGAATAGAGAGATGGAACAATGCTGTAATGATATGATCTCCACATCCTCAGCTGATTCTGGGCTGTCGCTTACAGGGAGCAATCCCACCTTAGGCAACCCAGGCAACTGAGCTGCTCTGTCATCTGTTTGAAGAGTGTTTTCTGCTCCATTAAAACAAATAACATGCATCTGATGGCTGTTGCATTGATAAAGCTTCTAATTTTCTGACCATTCAACTAAAACTGAATTCCAAAAAAGAACAATATAAAGATACAACAAATAATCTTTAAATCCATATATTAAAAGTGGATAAATTGATTTAAGGAAGATTCTCACCACTTAAGGATTACTTGTGGAGTACAACAGGGTTCTGTGCTTGGACCAATTCTATTTACTATATACAGTGGCTTGCAAAAGTATTTGGCCCCCTTGAACTTTTCCACATTTTGTCACATTACAGCCACAAACATGAATCAATTTTATTGGAATTCCAGGTGAAAGACCAATACAAAGTGGTGTACACGTGAGAAGTGGAACGAAAATCATACATGATTCCAAACATTTTTTACAAATAAATAACTGAAAAGTGGGGTGTGCGTAATTATTCAGCCCCCTGAGTCAATACTTTGTAGAACCACCTTTTGCTGCAATTCCAGCTGCCAGTCTTTTAGGGTATGTCTCTATCAGCTTTGCACATCTAGAGACTGAAATTCTTGCCCATTCTTCTTTGCAAAACAGCTCCAGCTCAGTCAGATTAGATGGACAGTGTTTGTGAACAGCAACTTTCAGATCTTGCCACAGATTCTGGATTGGATTTAGATCTGGACTTTGACTGGGCCATTCTAACACATGGATATGTTCTGTTTTAAACCATTCCATTGTTGCCCTGGCTTTATGTTTAGGGTCGTTGTCCTGCTGGAAGGTGAACCTCCGCCCCAGTCTCAAGTCTTTTGCAGACTCCAAGAGGTTTTCTTCCAAGATTGCCCTGTATTTGGCTCCATCCATCTTCCCATCAACTCTGACCAGCTTCCCTGTCCCTGCTGAAGAGAAGCACTCCCAGAGCATGATGCTGCCACCACCATGTTTGACAGTGGCGATGGTGTGTTCAGAGTGATGTGCAGTGTTAGTTTTCCGCCACACATAGCGTTTTGCATTTTGGTCTCATCTGACCATGGCACCTTCTTCCACATGTTTGCTGTGTCCCCCACATGGCTTGTGGCAAACTGCAAACAGGACTTCTTATGGTTTTCTTTTAACAATGGCTTTCTTCTTGCCACTCTTCCATAAAGGCCAACTCTGTGCAGTGCACGACTCTTAGTTGTCCTATGTACAGATTCCCCCACCTGAGCTGTAGATCTCCGCAGCTCGTCCAGAGTCACCATGGGCCTCTTGGCTGCATTTCTGATCAGCGCTCTCCTTGTTCGGCCTGTGAGTTTCGGTGGACGGCCTTGTCTTGGTAGGTTTACAGTTGTGCCATACTCCTTCCATTTCTGAATGATCGCTTGAACAGCGCTCCGTGGGATGTTCAAGGCTTGGGAAATCTTTTTGTAGCCTAAGCCTGCTTTAAATTTCTCAATAACTTTATCCCTGACCTGTCTGGTGTGTTCTTTGGACTTCATGGTGTTGTTGCTCCCAACATTCTCTTAGACAACCTCTGAGGCCGTCACAGGGCAGCTGTATTTGTACTGACATTAGATTACACACAGGTGCACTCTATTTAGTCATTAGCACTCATCAGGTAATGTCTATGGGCAACTGACTGCACTCAGACCAAAGGGGTCTGAATAATTACGCACACCCCACTTTTCAGTTATTTATTTGTAAAAATGTTTGGATTCATGTATGATTTCCGTTCCACTTCTCACGTGTACACCATTTTGTACTGGTCTTTCACCTGGAATTCAAATAAAATTGATTCATGTTTGTGGCTGTAATGTGACAAAATGTGGAAAAGTTCAAGGGGGCCGAATACTTTTGCAAGCCACTGTATATATGCTTCCAAATGGTAAAATCATCAGACAGCATGGGATAAATTTCCACAGCTATGCCGATGATAGGCAACTCTATTTATCCATAATCCTGATGAACCCAGTCAGTTAGGTAGATTACAGACATGTCTGGAAGACATAAAAACATGGATGAATCTAAAATTTTTGCTTTTAAATTCTGTCAGGACAGAAGTTTCTGTCTTTGGACCAGAAGTTCTAAAACAGGAACTGATTAGTCAATCACTTCATCTGGATGGCATTAAATTGGCCCCCAGTAATAACGTAAAGAACCTCGGCGTTATTTTTGACCAAGACTTGACATTCAAATCCCATATTAAACAGGTTTCTAGGATTTCCTTCTTTCACCTCCGGAATATTGCTAAAATTCGAAACATCATGTCCAGGAGTGATGTTGAGAAACTAGTCCATGCATTTGTTACCTCAAGGCTGGACTACTGTAATTCTTTACTATCAGGTAGTCCACAAAATGCCATTAAAAGTCTTCAGTTGATCCAAAATGCAGCAGCAAGAGTTCTGATGAATATTAAAAAGAGAGATCACATTTCTCCTGTTTTAGCTTCCCTTCATTGGCTCCCTGTTAAATCCAGAATAGAATCTAAGATCCTCCTTCTTACAAATAAAGCCCATAATAATCAGCTCCATCATACATCAGAGATCTATTTGTTCCTTATGTTCCTAACAGAGCACTTTGCTCTCAGACTGCAGGTTTACTTGTAGTTCCTAGGATTTCTTTTTTTTTTTTTTTTTTTTTACGTGTCCTGTTTGGCAGTGTGGAGCTCAGAATTGGTGTCTGAGTACCAAGTAGAAGCCCAACAGATTTACTTTCACAAGCGGAGCAGTACAGCTTTTGCTATAGTACTCCACTTGATTTATGTGTGAAAAATCTTTATTATGAATTGTTGGGGTTTTTATTTCCTGATGTTATGGACACGGAGACGGAAAATTAAGGAGAAGAAAGAAGGAAGATGAAGAAGAGAGGTAGGAAACAAAATGTCATGAGAGGGTGAGTTGAAAATACAAGAGAGGAAGGGGAACAAAGAAAACACAGGAAGACATTGAAGTCTGCCTCCATACCCACAGGACGGCAGAGAGAGGGGGAAAAACAAAACACGAAAAAGGAACATCGACAAAACCAACCAAACATTGTGAACTTAAGAATTACACAACCACATTACACAAAAATAGATATAAAAATACAACAACAATGTCACAGAAAAACTCATGGTACCGATTAATCAAGCTCTAGTAATGATAACCTCAGCCCAAGAATATATCCTTAAACACCAGAGACCCCACATCTATGTGTGTGTGTTAGCATGCTGGTGCATATAAGGTTTCTCCATAAGAGTGTTCGATAGTTGGTGTGAGAAGACATCAATCCGTCCCCCAGGAATCGATGCAGACATGAAGGAGATCGGAGCAAAGACGTCCAAAGGACCGCCAGAGCCCCAGGCAGACCCGGCTGGGGCCGACCGCATCCCCCAAGAGAGGAGAAAAGGAGAACCCCAGGGGAACATCCAGCGGCCACTATGCAGGGGCCCGGGGGGCAGCAGTGACGAGCCCACGGGCTCCGCCTGCAACCGGCCTTCCCGGTCAACGGCCGCGCCGGGGCCCAGGGGCACCCCACCCCCCAGCAGGGACCCGACAAGGGACCGGCCGACGAGGGGCCCCCGGCACTGCAGGGGCCGCGGCCGGCCGCCACGCGACGCCTCCGCCCTAGGCCAATCCCCACCGCCAACATTCCAGCTCCCGGGTCCTGATCCCGCGCAACACAGGGCGCCGAGACCAGGCTTCAAACGAGGGCCAGGGCCGGTCCAACCCGCCAATGAACCGGCCACGCACGGTGCGCACAGAACAGGTGATCAAACGAGCAGAGACGCCGGATCCGCATCCCGCCGAGCCACCGAGCAGGCACCACCCAACAATCCCAAACCTGGCACCTCTAAAAGAGGTGCCCCAACCAACCAAAGGAAGATATCGGCCCAGCGTATCGGCCGACCGACACACAGGCCCCCCCAGGCCCGGCCAGGCACGCACCAGGTCCGAACCGGATTGACCACCTGTGCACCGGCAGGCACGGGCCCCCGTCACCGGCGGGGAGTGACGGAGGGGAAATAGGCCCCCCATTAAGTGTAAGGCCTGAGGTGCGCCAGGCGAGGGGGCAGACCAAGATCCAACCTGACAGGTAGACAAAGACATACAGACACAGTCATACGTTCCCTCCCTCTTAAACACATACATTCTCACTGACTCACCAAGACACCCAAAAAAATGACGCTGTACCCTCACTCACACACCCCATGCACACTTTATGCTCCCAGGTCCAGGTACTGATGCCCCAGTAGAGCCACCAGCCCCCGGACCCGGGAGGTGGACCCCCTACCTTCTAGGATGGAGACAAGCAGACCGCCAAGGGCCCCACAGTGGCGAGGCAGCCAGACAGCCCAGGACCCCGACCAGACCGCCTGTCCTCCTCCGGACCCCAACCCCTGATGGCCCGTAGCGATCAGGGGTGGGAAAAGACCCCTAGCCTCCATCCTCCCGCTCGAGTATGGTGTTGATGCGTGTTGTTATAATGTGCATTTAAAACAGAGGGGTGCGATGTGGGGTAAGCAGCCACACATCCCCCAACCCCCACCCCGAGCCCTCAGTGTCTGTATGTGGTTTAACAGTGGGCACCAGCACCAAAGGTGAAGTTGATTGTACCGCTCCCCCTCTGGATGCCGAAAAGTGTGCCCACCCCAAAGTCCCTACATATGTGTCGTGTGAAAATGTTATAAGTGGGAGTGTCTAAGTTGTATATTAAAATTGGGACCCAGGACACCACGGGACAGCGAGGAGGGAAGCCCCTCCTCACTGTCTATTTCTAAAAGTTGAATGGGAGGCAGATCTTTTAGTTATCAGGCTCCTCTCCTGTGGAACCAGCTCCCAGCTTTAGTCCGTGAGGCAGACACTCTGTTTACTTTTAAGGCCAGGCTTAAAACTTTCCTTTTTGATAAAGCTTATAGTTAGAGTGGCTAAGCATCCTGAGCTATCTCTGTAGTTATGCTGCTATAGGCTTAGACTGCTGGAGGACAGACCAACAATTTTCTTCACTCTGCTACTTCCTTTTCTCCTACTACTCTCCAGTTGTATTACAGTGCATTCTGCTATTTCGACTGTTAACTTTGATTGCTCTCAGTGTTTTTCTCTCCATAGAAGATATACCTGGTCTGGTATCCTGCTTGGCTGCAATGCCCTGTTGGACGGGGGGCATCGACTGGGATGATCCTCCCAGTAACTGAACATCCACTGTGTCCTGTTATTAACTTTTTACTTTCTGTAACATAGAAAATTCTCTTATATCAGATCTTCTGTTCCTTCTGTGTCTCTGCTCTGTCTTCTCAAACCCCCATACGGTCGTGGCAGATGGCCGCTCCTACTGAGCCTGGTTCTGTTGGAGGTTTCTTCCTGTTAAAGGGGAGTTTTTCCTCTCCACCGTCGCTATATGCTTGCTCAGTATGAGGGATTGCTGAAGGATTGCTGTGGTTGGAAAGTCTGCATCAACGGGGCCCAACCTCACGCCAATGACTCACCCAATCTGCTGGGATTTCTTAAATAGGAAACTTTTTAACTGATTGGAATGTTTGTATAAATGTATTGAAATGACTTCGTTAATTGCCTTGAGATGACATCTGTTTTGAATCGGCGCTATATAAATAAACTGAATTTAATTGACATTGTCCATACGTAGCCCGGTATCTCACAAAACAGCATAAAAAACAATTCTTTTCAAAAACTCCAACCAAAGTACAGATTTGCAAATGATCTGTTTTAACATTAGCTTAGCATTAATTCTTTCAATGTTTACCTAAATGAGATTTCTCACCAGGATAGCCAATCATGTGATACATCAATCACCAGGTAATATTGTTTATTTATTCTCTTTGTAATGATTACATTCTGGGTCACATATACAGGTCCTTCTCAAAAAATTAGCATATTGTGATAAAGTTCATTATTTTGCATAATGTAATGATAAAAATTTAACTTTCATATATTTTAGATTCATTGCACACCAACTGAAATATTTCAGGTCTTTTATTGTTTTAAAACTGATGATTTTGGCATACAGCTCATGAAAACCCAAAATTCCTATCTCAAAAAATTAGCATATTCAAATTTGAATAAAGTAATAAAAGACTTTGAAAGTAGTTCTTTCCTTCCTTGTTCTGGTATTTATTTAATTGAAATCATTTTGGTAATCCTAACTGGGAGAAACTGAGATGTTTAGTTTGATTTAACATCCGACACGAAGAAAAAAAAGGGTAATGTGTCTTTTAATCGGTGCATGTAAATATCTGATTTTATCTGTTGGTCTGACATACAGCAGCTTAACGGACTTTTTCTCCCCGGCTCCCCACAGAGGATCTGAAAACCTGACCTCCTTAATCTTTCAGAGCCTTTTTGATTTCCCTCAGCACTGACTGGAGCGCGAAAAACACACATCAGTACTTAAGATGGCGGACCCCCCTCTGCTCGTTGACTTCTGGAGACGTGGGACGATGGACACCAGAATCCCGGATCCTCGGCGACAAACTTCGCCTTCAGAAAATAATCACATTGTCAAAAACTAACAATGAAAAACGAGATAAGCTGCTTTGCCCGACAGTTACAGCAGAAGGTTTATATTTATCCCACACCAACTCTTCTCTCCAACTAGGCAATATCTCAAGCCTGGTCGCTATGGCAACTGGAAAGCCCATACTGGAGACCGACCAGGACACATTAATAAGCTTAGTGTGAGGTTCTTTGGCTCCTTCTGTTGGTAATAGGCACAAGCAGTATAGCTCAGGCTTTCAATGAGCACAAGCCTATTGTGAAATAATATGTAACCACATTAATCTGAGATAGCAAGTATGGGCCTTAAATCCCGTTAAAACTTTGCAATGAATCACATCTGTGATGAAAAAGAAAAAAAAGACAAGTTCAGTGTTAGAAAGTAACAGTGCCTGGAAATGCCCCCAGTAAGTGTTTCACCATCTGCTGATTTTTTTCCTATCAGCATGATGGCAGCCAGTGCAGACGAATAGAGAACATGACAGGCCAAATGGATATTTCGGAGCTTTGGAGGCTTAGGATTCCCCCACAGAAATACGGCCTCCCCCCCATTTCCACGCAGTAAATCCCTCATCCCCATTAACAAAGCAACAATAAGCTGATCTGTGGTTATCAGGGACAAAGGTTGGAACCGCGAGTCTATCCGTTAGCAAAGGAACAGCCCAGGGTGGGTAATAACTAGTTACGCTTACTCAGTTACATTTACTTGACTAACTTTTTGGATGTACTTTCAAGAGTAGTTTTATTACACTGTACTTTTTACTTTTACTTGAGTAATATTATTCTGAAGTATCGCTACTCCTAATTGAATAACATTTCTGGATGCTCACTGTAAGTGACTTCGCTGAATAAAAAAAAAAAAACAGGCATGCTTTTTTATTTCTTTGTTTTTTATTCATCAGACACACACCTAAAGTTTATTTAAAGGTTGTTTCTACACAAGCTTTGTTTTTTAAATGTAATTTTCGATCAATTTCGATCATAAATCGTCACCATAAGTACTTTTTTTTTTACCTTGTTTTTAGACATATATTTACTGAATATTACCTACTGTAATTATTGGTATTGAAAAAGTATTTCTTCTGTTTAAAGTTTGTTATTGTGTAATTATGTTTATTTGTATCCATTTTTTTCCATTTTTGTCTTTAAAAAAACAAAATTTGCCCATAACTTTATATTCGTCTGTCTGATGACATCATTTTAAAAATATTAGCTCAGATGTTACCCAGTACTCAAGTAGCCCTTTTACCAAATACTTTTATACTCTTACTTGAGTAACTTCTTGGATGGCTACTTTTTACTTGAGTGAAAATATGTAGAAGTACTGCTACTCTTACTTGAGTACAATATTTGGGTACTCTACCCCCCTTTGGGAACACCTGGGTCATCGTGATGTGCATCATGTCCAATTTGATATTTGTTATGCAGACCCGACATCGTATTAATCCATTTCTGTTAGCTCATGCTAAAAAAGTGGCTTTAAATTCAGGTGAGTGTTGTGAAGACGAAATGAAAGCCAAGAAATGCAAAAGTTGAGAAGTACAACAGGAGCTGCTGGTCATCTTCTACGCGGCCATAATTCAGTCTGTCCAGTTTAAGTCAGCTTTAACAGAACAGGTCCAGGCTGCAGCGAACAATCAGGGCTGACCTTCCCGCCATCCAGGACTTGTTCAAGTCTAGGGCAGCTAACATCTCTACAGACCCCACACATCCTGGATACAAGCCGTTAAGACTTTTACTTTCACTGAGGCGATTTGAACCGATGACCTCAAGCATATAAGGCAATGTCTTTACCAACCAGGCCACCATGTAAGTCTAACAGAACGGGGGTCTACTTGTATATTTAAACAGTAAATGCTAGGAAAGGCAACAAACTCTAGCCTTACTTGGATTGGATTTAGCTAAAATACGAGGACATTTTAGAGTTGAATATATATAAAAGAACCACAAGGGACCTTTGCTGGTTTAGAAAAAGGGTAATATAACTCACTGAAAACTGAAAGCAAGTATCCCTTATGCACATGCACGATGTCAGAAGAGTGACAAAAAAACGGTGGCATTGAAAAAAATGATTGACATAGTAAAAAAAGAGATGAAAGTGTAAAAAACATGATTCTGAGTTGTTTGTTTCAATGTATATATTTTGAATTTCATTTAAACTTATTAGACTTTCAGTTTTTATTTACCTGACAATTCATACATTTTCATAACATTTATTTTAGATTCAAAATTAATAATTTCAGTTACAATTATATTTTTCAATGCCAATTTATCTGTTCAGTGTCAATGTTTACTTTCACTTTCCTTTTAGGCAAGCACCGTTTTGATGCCATAAACCTGCCTTTAAAATGAAATACGTGTGAATATAGGCCACATATGTGTACATGTTGTTCTTTTTATCTTTTATTTTCCTAAATATTAACTTAATGTCTGTGAGCGTGTGAAATGTAAGTCAAATTTCTTGTTTGTGCTTGCAAACATGGCCAATAACGTTGATTTTGATTCTGATGTTTGTTCTTCGGCCTAACACAGGGCCGTTTCTAGCAGTACAGCTGTCCTGGGGTGCAACATCTGAATACAAATATTATCCAGACCCAGATTTGCATATACTGCATATACTGTATATTATAATATCTTACATGCAACCAATCACTGTAATATTCTAACTTTGATAACAATGTGTTCCAAATCACCTGCACATGGAACTAGAAGAGAACAATATTTATCTGCTTTGCTGCTGGATAATTAAGCTAAATCACAAGGTTCAAGTCTTCTTCTCACACGATCTTTTTATTAAGTAATTATTTATTTCCACAGTTATTTATTTATTCCTTTATTTCCACATTTATTCATTTAGTTCCACATTTCTTTAATTATTTATTTCCACATTTCTTTAATTATTTATTTCCACATCTATTTATTCAATTATTTATTTCCACATTTATTTATTTATTTTCACATTTATTTATTTATTTCCTTCCACATTTATTTAATTATTCATTTCCGCATGTATTAATATATTTTTTTCCACATCTATTAATTTATTTCCACATTTATTTAATTATTTATTTTCTTCCACATTTATTTATTTTTTCCACATTATTTATACATTTATTTCCACATTTATTTAATTATTTTTTTCCACATGTATTTATTTATTTCCACATTTATTTATTCATTTCCACATGTATTTATTTGTTTTCACATTTATTTATTTGTTTTCACATTTACTTATTTATTTCCTTCCACATTTATTTAATTATTTATTTCCTTCCACATTTATTTATTTATTTCCACATTTATTTATTTGTTTTCAGATTTACTTATTTATTTATTTCCACATTTATTTAATTATGTATTTCCTTCCACATTTATTTATTTATTTCCACATTTTTTTTTCACATTTACTTATTTATTTCCTTCCACATTTATTTAATTATTTATTTCATTCCACATGTATTTATTTATTTCCACATGTATCTATTTATTTCCACATGTATTTATTTGTTTTCACATTTATTTATTTGTTTTCACATTTACTTATTTATTTCCTTCCACATTTATTTAATTATTTATTTCCTTCCACATTTATTTATTTATTTCCACATTTATTTATTTGTTTTCAGATTTACTTATTTATTTATTTCCACATTTATTTAATTATGTATTTCCTTCCACATTTATTTATTTATTTCCACATTTTTTTTTCACATTTACTTATTTATTTCCTTCCACATTTATTTAATTATTTATTTCATTCCACATTTATTTATTTATTTCCACATTTATTTATTTGTTTTCACATTTACTTATTTATTTATTTCCACATGTATTTATTTATTTCCACATTTATTTAATTATTTATTTTCACATCTATTTATTTATTTCCACATTTATTTATTTACTATGGTATATTCTAATAACGGGGGCGTTTCTAATTCTGGCCTAAAGCCTGATTGGTCAGCTCCAAGACTCCAGTTCAAACAGAACTGGCTCTGTACTACTGCGCTAGCGGCAGCTGGCTACCCTGTGTGTCTGTCACAGAGTTGACATACCCGGCCGGTGGAATCTCACTGTCAGATGTATCCTGGTTCAACAACAGGGGGCTGTTTCACAAAGCAGGTTGAACAAACTCTGAGTAAAAACCTCGACTCTGAGTTGGCTAACTCTGAGTTGAAAAACTCTGAGTTTTCGGTTTCAGAACAGGTGTTAACAATCAGATCAATCAACTCTGAGTTAAAGTAACTCTGAGTTACACTCGTGCATGAGGATATAAAAAGCCCTCATCAATGGGACATAGTTAACATGATTCACCATGGCAACCAGTGAAAAAAGGGCAGATCCTCCTACTTCTCCCCAGTGGAGATGGAAATATTAATGACAGCATATGCTGAAAATGAGCATATCCTTAAAAAAAAAAAGCAGTACTGTGGCAGCGGCAAATGAGAGAGAGCTTGTGTGGCAGAAAATTGCTGATCAAGTCAATGTGTGAGTATTAATTGGAGGGGAAAAAAGACATGTTTGGTCTTAAATGTTCCACTCATTCAACATTAATATCTTACATGTTTTTTTGAGCACATAGGTGCAACCCAGCAGGCCGAAAAAGGACATGGCAGCAACTAAAGATGAAATACAAAAATACAGTTCAAACAGGTAAAGTATAATTGAATTATTACCCATTGTGGTGATGTTTAGCCTGCCTTCATTAAACTGCATTCAGTGATTACATTCTACATGTGATAGCTATATTTAAGTTATTAGGGAAAATCCTGGCTCTGGAACCCGTCTCCTCGAGAGGGGTTGGACTCTTCCACTCTGGAGTTGCCCCTGCTGAGAGGCGCCGAGCTGGGGTGGGCATACTTGTTGCCCCCCATCTCGGCGCCTGTACGCTGGGGTTTACACTGGTGAACGAGAGGGTAGCCTCCCTCCGCCTTCGAGTGGGGGGACGGGTCCTGACTGTTCTTTGTGCTTAAGCGCCAAACAGCAGATTAGATTACCCACCCTTCTTGGAGTCTTTGGAGGGGATGCTGGAGAGTGCTCCTCCTGGGGACTCCCTTGTTCTGCTGGGGGACTTCAGTGCTCACGTGGGCAATGACGGTGAGACCTGGAGGGGTGTGGTTGGGCGGAATGGCCCCCCCCGATCTGAACCCGAGTGGTGTCTTGTTATTGGACTTCTGTGCTCGTCATGGATTGTCCATAACAAACACCATGTTCAAGCATAAAGGTGTCCATATGTGGACTTGGCACCAGGACACCTTAGGCCGCAGCTCAATGATCGACTTGGTTGTTGTCTCATCTGATCTGCGGCCGCATGTTTTGGACACTCGGGTGAAGGGAGGGGCTGAGCTGTCCACTGACCACTACCTGGTGATGAGTTGGCTCCGATGGTGGGGGAGGACGCCGGACAGACCTGGAAGGCCCAAACGTGTTGTGAGGGTCTGCTGGGAACGTCTGGCAGAGTCTCCTGTCAGAAGGAGCTTTAACTCACACCTCCGGTAGAACTTTGAACACGTCCCGGGGGAGGCGGGGGATATCGAGTCCGAGTGGACCATGTTCCGCGCCTCCATTGCCGAGGCGGCTGACCGAAGCTGTGGCCGCAAGGTGGTCGGTGCCTGTCGCGGCGGCAACCCCCGAACCCGCTGGTGAACACCGGCAGTAAGGGATGCTGTCAGGCTGAAGAAGGAGTCCTACCGGGTCTTTTTGGCTTGTGGGACCCCTGAAGCAGCTGATAGGTACCGACAGGCCAAGCGGGATGCGGCTCGGATGGTTGCTGAGGCAAAAACTCGGGCGTGGGAGGAGTTTGGAGAGGCCATAGAAAACGACTTCCGTACGGCTTCGAAGCGATTCTGGTCCACCATCCTGCGTCTCAGGGGGGGAAAGCGGTCTGCCACCAACACTGTTTACAGTGGGGATGGTGTGCTGCTGACCTCGACGCGGGATGTTTTGGGTCGGTGGATGGAATACTTTGAAGACCTCCTTAATCCCACCAGCACACAATCTGGAAGCAGGGTTTGGGGACTTGGGGTCGGTCTCTCCAATCTCTGGTGCTGAGGTCACCGAGGTCGTTAAAAAGCTCCTCGGTGGCAGGGCTCCGGGGGTGGATGAGATTCGACCGGAGTTCCTCAAGGCTCTGGATGTTGTGGGGCTGTGTTGGTTAACTGCAATATTGCGTGGACATCGGGGGCAGTTCCCTTGGATTGGCAGACCGGGGTGGTGGTCCCCCTGTTTAAAAAGGGGGACCACAGGGTGTGTTCCAACTACAGGGGGATCACACTTCTTAGCCTCCCTGGTAAGGTCTATTCAGGGGTTCTGGAGAGGAGGGTCCGACGGATAGTCGAACCTCGGATCCAGGAGGAAAATTGCGGTTTTCGTCCTGGCCGTGGAACACTGGACCAGCTCTACACCCTTAGCAGGGTCCTGGAGGGTGCGTGGGAGTTCGCCCAACCAGTCTACATGTGTTTTGTGGACTTGGAGAAGGCGTTCGACCGTGTCCCTCGGGGGGCCCTGTGGGGGGTGCTCCGGGAGCATGGGGTACCGGGCCCCTTGATACGGGCTGTTAGGTCCCTGTACGACCGGTGCCAGAGTTTGGTTCGCATTGCCTGCAGTAAGTCGGGCTTGTTTCCAGTGAGAGTTGGACTCCGCCAAGGTTGCCCATTGTCACCGATCCTGTTCCTAACTTTTATGGACAGGATCTCTAGGCGCAGCCAAGGCGTTGAGGGGATCCGTTTTGGTGGCCTCAGGATCGGGTCTGTGCTTTTTGCAGATTACGTGGTCCTGTTGGCTTCATCGGAAGGTGATCTACAGCTTTCGCTGGAGCAGGTCGCAGCCGAGTGTGAAGCGGCTGGGATGAGAATCAGCACCTCCAAATCCGAGGCCATGGTCTTGAGCCGGAAAAGGGTGGGGTGCCTTTGCCGTGTCGGGGATGGGGTCCTTCCCCAAGTGGAGGAGTTTAAGTATCTGGGGGTCTTGTTCACGAATGAGGGAAAAATGGAGGGGGAGATCGATAGACGGATTGGTGGGGCATCTGCAGTTATGCGGGCGCTCTACCGGTCTGTCGTGGTGAAGAGAGAGCTGAGCCAAAAGGCGAAGCTCTCGATTTACCGGTCGATCTACGTTCCTACCCTCATCTATGGTCACGAACTCTGGGTGGTGACCGAAAGAACGAGATCACGGATACAAGCGGCTGAAATGAGTTTCCTCGGCAGAGTGTCTGGGCTCTCCCTTAGAGATAGGGTGAGAAGCTCAGTCATCCGGAGGGGGCTCAGAGTAGAGCTGCTGCTTCTCCACATCGAGAGGAGTCAGTTGAGGTGGCTCGGGCATCTGGTCAGGATGCCTCCTGGACGCCTCCCTGGTGAGGTGTTTCAGGCACGTCTCACCGGAAGGAGGCCCAGGGGAAGGCCCAGGACACGCTGGAGGGACTATGTTTTTCGGCTGGCCTGGGAGCGCCTTGGGGTTCCTCCCGAGGAGCTGGAACAAGTGGCTGGGGAGAGGGAAGTCTGGGTCTCTTTGCTTAGGCTGCTGCCCCCGCGACCCGACCCCGGATAAGCAGAAGACAATGGATGGATGGATGGGAAAATCCCTAAAAAATGAAAAAGCCACATCTTCAGTCATACCATCACTGCCAGTATTCAATATTGTCTATATGAAAGCCACACCTTAATTCCTGTTATATGTGCATGTCTCAAAATTTGAGTTCTCTGCACATGTTCAAACTTGACCTCCATCGTAGCCAACAGAAAGAAGGCTGAGGCCAGAAAAACAGGCGGTGGTCCAGCACCACCACAACTCACAGAGGCTGAAGAGATGGCCCTCAGTCAGAACCGTGGGCGACCAAAGCTGAGGGCATCTCTGGGGGGAGTTCCGCGGACCCAGCCATGCCTCAGGACACAAAGGCCTATATTAGAGGTATATCATTCAAATAAATGGCATATGTTAGATGTAATGGCCATCCATTCATCTGCTACAGTTATCTGTAATTGGCTGCTCAGATATCAATCTAATCTAAGGTGGCTAAGAGTCATAAGAATTGTGATGGGACCTGCACTGTATTTCCGAAACAAAGGTAGAAAAGAAAATAGATAGGGCACTCTTCTGGGTAATAATCAACTGAATAAACTTCTTCCACCAGTTGTTGATGGTGTGATCTGTCTTGTGGAGCCCTGTACTATAACAGACTTCCATACTGTTGTAATTAGCTACCAGAGTTTTTATTTATGTTTATTTTATTTTTTTTATTCCAGAGTTTTGATGATGGGTAGAATATAACACAATAATTGTTACAGGAGGATGATGAAGACACCTTGTCAGCCACCACAGGGAGGGAAGATGCAGAGAGGCCTGTTGAGGTCAAAACCTTTGTGTAAAATGACCTTGGTTTCAGTCAATGTTAGTGTTGTTCTGCAATACAACTTGCAGCTTCTTTTTCTCAAACAGAGCAATGCTGGAAACAACAGAGGGTCCATCAATGAGGAAGAGGTTCCATCAACTTCCACAGCACAGCTTACCTCAGTAGGAATATTCATTATTGACCCACAACTTACTATGACACTAAGTAGACATGGCACTATGACATTCATCTTCATTTGTGTTCCTATAGCTCCCTGTGAAGCAACTATATAAGGTCTATCTCCAAAAACAAATTGAAAAAACAAATGTGGAAATGGAACACATAAAGCTACAAGTGAAGAAGACACAAATGGAAATACAACTGCTGGAACATAAGTTAAAGGTGGGTGATGTGCCCACAGGTGGATGATTTTTTATTTTTCAATCAACAAAATAACTGTAAACATGTGTACTTGCAGGAAATAAAGAAGACCTCATAAAATTAGAGGCCTTTTGTCCTTCTCTGACTGGGGGGGGGATTACAGTTGGAAATGATTCTGGCAGACAATGTCTCAAACAGCTCTCCCATCTTGTGCATCAGCAGCGGGGATGGGATAATCATCTCCATCATCAGGGGTAAGGGTGGGACATTGTTCCCCTCTGATCATGGCAATACTGTCCAGAATTACACATGCCACAATGATGTCACATGCCCTTTCTGGTGAGACCCTGAGCATACGCAGGCACTGGAATCGGGCCTTGAGCATCCTGATGGTCATTTCCACCCTGGCTCGCGTCCTGCAGTGAACTATGTTGTAGCGTTGCTGTGGCCCAGGCTCAGGATCAGGGTAAGGGGTCAGCAGATGGCGCTGGCAGGGGTACCCCCTGTCACCCAGAAGGTATCCATCAAACTCCCCTATGATGATAAAATGTAATGTTTCAGTTGCAATAGAAGGATATACCATATTGATCACAGTAGGCTATATAACTATACTGTATATAAACTCACCACGGGCAAATCTGTCACTTAGTGTGGACTCAAGGAAAATTCGAGAGTCATGGACAGACCCAGGCCACTTTGCTTCCACATTACTGATGATGTATTCTGCATCACTTATGATCTTCACAGTGGAGAACAATAATTAGTGGGAGTTGCTGTATTGTGACGTGTACATTTCATTTGGAATGCTGAAAGCTATTATTTAGGCTTACCTGTACATTAATGCTGTGGACAGATTTCCTATTCACATAATCTCCTTCATTTATTGAAGGAGATATGATAGGAATGTGAGTCCCATCAATGCAGCCAATCACACCTGGAAACCCTTAAATATATCAAATTGAGTTCTTCCAGTCTCAACATTTTTAATTGCTTGACATTATTCATTGCTTACACTGATACCTGCAATTCTGTGGAATGTTTCCTTGAGATGTCTGGTGGTTTTGTGACCTGGAAACACTACAAACGTGTACAATAACTGTTTAAGTGCAAGGGTCACATTTCTCACAGCCCGACAGACGGTTGCCTTGGATACATGCTCCACATCACCGATATTGTACAAAAAACTGCCGTTCGCAAAAAAACGTAGCGCAATGCGAAGAATTTGTTCGGAGCAGAGAGCTCTTCCACGATGAGTCATGTGAGAAATGTGTGGGCCAAGGATATTGTTTAAATAAACTATTGATGGTCTAGAAAAACGGAAACGTTCAAAGAGGTACTCATCATGGAGTGATAAAATATCCACTTGGGGTCTGATAATCCTCTCCCGACGCAGATTTTTGCGGAGTATCTGCGCTTCTACATCAACAGGCTCATCAAGAAATGGACACGCCATGTCTGCCACTAATTTCAGACTAAAGCTTCAACTTCAGAGCAGGAGAAACTCAGAGTTATTTGAAGCAAACCTGCTAGCGAGCAGGTTAGGTTCACGGAGTGTGTTGCCCGGGTAACTGACTCAGAGTTAAGCTGAACTGGCTTTGTGAAACCGAAAACTCAGAGTTTCCCTCATCTCAGGGTTAACTAACTCAGAGTTTTCACTAAACCCGCTTTGTGAAACGGGCCCCAGGCCTGTCCCTGACAGGGAGGTCTCCTGTGAACAACAGATGAAAACGGAGGCGCTTTAGGTGGTGAGGTGCTGGGGCGCTGGGTTAGCTTCCTGTCTACCCTCTAGCTTAGCTAGCGCGAAGCTAGAGGGTAGGTTGCAGCTCACAACCGAACGATCAGCCCGTCTTTGTGTGTCATCTGAGGTTTTTGACGTTTCACAACCACCAATTTTGGCAGGGACGGTCCTCCATAGAGATGACATTTTGGTAAACATACAGCAAGTTTGGGAAGCTACATGCAACATTTTTAAATACGACTGCACATCCATCCATCCAGAAAGATACGTATGTCCTCCAGTGAAGTGGTTCCATAACCTTCCAGCTTAAGTTTCAGCTTCAGACAGTTCCTGTCATCAGACATATTTCATGACTTTTACTGTAATCTTTTAGAGTGGATCTTCATACACATTGTCTAAATTAAGGTTTTGGCTTAAATGTCATCAGGAATTTAATGGAGCATAGACAGTATATCCTGCGAAACCTACCCCAGTGTTTTTTACAAATCAGTCGTATGAGGAATTTTATTGTTCTTGTTGATTTTAAATAGCAGCAAGTAAGGCATTTTCTTCCTATTAAAATAAGTTGCTCTTTCTTAAAGGGGAGAAATGCCACCAACTTTCACATTCCCGCAATTTAAAATTTAAAAATTTGTTTTTCTCACAATCCACTTTTCCCCCAAATTATTTCCAGACATCAAATGTTGAGCAGAAACCCACAAAAGAAAAAGCAACAAATACCACCTTATCTGGCAGCGCTTCAAACAGATTTTATATTTTAAATTGGTAATTGCCCCTCGGGGACAGATAAAGTTTGATTGAATGAATTAAACTGAACTGAAAGTTATTTCTCAAAGCTTGATTCCCATGAAAACTGGACCTGAAAATTGCTGACCTGCTACTCCAGTTATTTAAAAAAATGGGTCGGGTCAGCAGAAACACTCTGTGGATTGAATAACCATTGCATAAGAAACACAAACACAAATCTAGGAGATTGGAAAGAAAATGCATTCCAATAAACCCGAACAATGCTACTTGGCTGAATAGACCGTTATGTAACACCCTACTAACCAACAAAAGCACAAACTGATGGCAGTTTTTTCTGCCCCGCTTTGAGGTTGACTAAACGCGTTGTTAAATATTTCATCAGCTTTTAAAAACACATGTTTCTTTTACAAAACCACATTTTTCACAAATAATGGAAGGCCTAGATAGAATATTAGTGAACCTCTTTCTGTCTGACATTTATTATTTTTGCCTGTATTTATGGGTTCTACATCATCATGCTTGAATTAAGCTAGAGCATCTTGTAACATTGACAAAGACACTCAATCTGACCTTTCCAATGGCATCCCGAAGCTTCTCCAATCCCTGAAGGTTTTTATTTACCCCGAACAGTTATGATCAGAAATCTTTTCTGAATATATCCAGATGACTGTCAAAGTATCTTGTAAATTATCTTAGTTTTGCTCATTTAGAAAGTCAAAATAGTAGAAACTATTGTATTATTATTTAACTTCAAATAATCTTTTCTTTGTTTAATGTCTGTTTTGGCTTTGTATTTCTGCTGAAATAAATAAGTGAGAAATGAATTATGAATGATTATTGTGATTTATAATAAAAAATCCTTTATTACATGTAAAGAATTTGGTTGGTATATAATTACTCACTTTCCATCTTCTGACAGCATTTTTGATAGATTTGTTTTCAGAAAGTTTTTAATTAATATATCATGTCTGAGAATAATGATCTGGACTTTTTTTATTTCATGTTAAGTTGGACTAAATTAGGACAAATATCTCCTGAACAAATCCCACGGTTAGTTTGGGTTCTCCAAGGGCTCAAGGTTACAACAAACTTGCTTCTATCTATGCATGCTTCCTTAAGGCCAACATCATCAGGAAACATATAACATAATTTATTTATATGTTGATCAGAGGTCACTCTAGAATTTTATGTTGTCTGTCATTTTGACCAACGGAGTAAAAAAAAAAAAGAAATCCGGTCATAATCTATTTTTACCCATCAATTTTTAAAATGATAATAATGACATATTCAGTAGTATTCATTTTTATTCATTTTAATCAATATTAAATCTGAACAAACTGAACAGAGAATCCACAACGTGCTATCACACATTGAGCAGATTAATAGGCTACATCAGTGGCACTGCAAGGGTCTCTCGGGGCCCCCAAGATTAAAAAGTTACAAGGGGGCCCCCAAGTTTTCATCATACATATAAAATCCAAACCGGACAAAAATGTCAAACGTTTATTTTATTTGAATATGCATAGCAGCATTTTTGTCTCCAAATGTAAACACTAAACATGTCCATTTTAACATTCTAAATCTGAAGACTGAAAGCACAGCAATCAACAAGATATAATAAAATGTAAAACCTTAACTATAAATCAACAAAATATAGTTCACATCAGCATGTTTTGAATGTAAATATGAAATCTAATTTAAAATTGAAATGCTAACCCTAACCCCAATGCTGGCAACACCATTTGTGCACTACCAGTGATGCTTGTGAGCCTTGCCTTGTGCAAAGGCTCTTATTAAGTCATCTAGATCCAAATACCTTCAGATATTTACTTATAGTTGTAACTATCAGGGTTTGGGATAGGGTGTATTAACATGTAGAAAAAACCTTCTAGATGATTCTGAACAAAGACATTACAAAAGTTTACAAAGAGTAACACATAAATGATGCTATTTTAGGCAAGGCAATTTTATTTGTATAGCAACACTTTCAACAACAAGGTGATTCAAGATGCTTTACATGATTAGGGGATAAAATAAGAATAGCAGTAAAACACAGACAACGCATATAAAATAAATTCAGCATTAGACATTCTAGCCTAATAGTAATGAACTCTCTAACACCATACACACTACAAAATGCTGGGTTATTTTTCCTGCAAACCCTCTCCGCCTCGTTCTGCAGCGTGGTGAGATCCTGGGCGGAGAACACATTCCGGAACTGAGGGAGAACTTTGAGGATCTCCTCAGCCCCGGAGATGCGTATAGGAGGGTGAGGAGAGGCGGAGATCCTGGACAGGTTGGCCCAGACGTCCTTATACAGGGCAGCGATCTCCTGGGTGAGTGCTGGGTCCATCTTTACGGCCGGATCATTCTGTCAGGGAGTGCTGTGTGTGAACGCATGGACCCAAACGCAGACACTGGTTAGTGCAAGGATATTAGAGTGCTACTGGTGGAGGAGGTGATGATGGTGATGGTGACGGCAGGAATGGAGAGAAAGGACATCGGATGAGCAGGACAGGATACAGCAGGACAACACACCATGGAGACATCAACAATGATCCGGTACTGAGTGAGAGGAAGTGACGGGTTATAAAGGCAGAAAGTTAAGAAGGATCAGGTGTGGTTGATGGGAGACACAGGTGAGGACGTTGGTTAGGAGAGGGTGAATAGGACAGTATGACAGTCTCTGTTCGCTGTTGTTATAAACCGCTTCGCCAGCAACTCTTCTTATTCTTACAAAGCCGGTTGTTTGGGGACGTCTGCTTAATGTCTGCTAATTTCCCTCTGAATTACAACCAATCAGCGTGACTTAACCACAGCTCCCGCTGAGCGGCTCGATCTGGTCATTCTGAGTCCCCCCAGACTTGTTCTCTGTTTGTTCCTGAAAACGGCCCTGTCACCCTTCTATCAGCTGAAGAACATTTCTAGGATTAAAGGACTGATGTCACAAAAACTCATCCATACGTTTATCTTCAGTAAAATTGATCACTCAATTTTGAGTTTAAAGGGGCTATATGCAATTTTCTGAAATTTAAACTCGTGACTGACACCTGTGGCCAAAAAACAGAACTGCTCTTCCTTTCTGCTTGCTCTTGCAGCATGCGCTCGTACACCGGTCTACCCCAGTTTTCTGAAGAAAGAAAACAAAAAAAACCAGGTCAAATACAGTCTGGAGTGCAAAGTAAAGCCCCTTTCAAACAGGCCATGAAAAACGGTAATTTTCCGGACTTCGTCTGTTTTGCTTTTGTGTCTGAAAGCCAGTAATTTTATGGCTGAAGACCTAGTAACAAGAGCAGACTTTTTGTGATATGGTGTTTGCATTCAGATTATCAGGAAAGGTTCCGCGAATGCTGGAGGGGTGTGGGGCGGTGGGGAAAAGTGGAGAGGGGCAGGGAACGCTGTGAGCGCACACATTAATGACGTATAAATGTCACTATTTTCCTTTCAGCTTTTTCGTCGATGTCACTTAAGCGTTTCCATGTGCGCAAAATTGCACACATCACAAAGACGAGCGTTGCAAGTAGATCTGCTGTTTCGTCTACCATCTTTGCAATAATGCATTTGTTTGGGGAAATGACGTACGCCCGCCGTACTAAGTTTACATAATATCCATCTAGAACCCCCCACAGACATTCATCAGGATCCTCCGGTACATTTCTTGCTGTGTGAAAGCAGCCGAAAGGCAATGTTCCGGACAAAAGGGGTGCGTTTGAAAACACAACTCCGGTTAAAGACCGGATGGAATTGTCCGCAAATATTCCATAATATTCTGTCTGAAAACGGCTTAAGTAAGCCCTGGAGTCAAGATAGGAGGAGGAAAGAAAGGCCAGGGTTTCTACACTGATTGGAAACAAGATTTCCCTATTTCTTGATCTTCATATGTCTGTCACCATTGCACATTACAAAGCTGCTGGCGGTGTAGGAATGTCTGTTTGGAGAGGTGTCATCCCATGCCAGTGTGTTCTGACCTTAAAGCTCATATTTTATGGTTGTCTTTTTCTAAGTTGGGTCATCTAGAGAAACTTGACACATTTCCATTTTACAGACAAACAGGGGGATTTTGCTTTGTTGTTGCTGCCGGTGCTTCTCCCAACTGCTCCATACAAAGTTGGAAGGAAAGTTTTTCGATCAAGCAGCTTGGAGGTTCGCAAGGCCTTCATTGACATCCAGCCTGTGAGTTCAGTTATTTTTAACTTCAGTTATTATCTACAGCCATTTATGAAACCCTATTTTTATGCCTCAATCTTTTCTCTTTCTTCCTCTTTTTTTAATCCCTTTCACCTCAGACTGGAACAAACATGGTGGAGTATCTGAATGGGGCCACAACAGAGTACCCACATGTTCTTATGCTTGGAGAAGACCATCAATGTTCCCAAGCATTTGTGGTCATCAATGGGACTGCTTTGGAATACCCATCACTTTTGGGTGCAATTGATGGGTGTTTTAAAACATTTTTTGTGTTTGATGTCAACTACCCAAAACCGTGTGCACAGATTTGGGAATTCATTCAGACAGTCGTCTTTGAAATACCTGGTCACGAATCAAATGCTGTGAAACTAATGAGGGCTCAGTTGGCTATGATGTAAGGTGATGTTTTGCTGACTAAAACACAGAGGTTAGTGTTCCTAGAAGATGTTGATGGAAATTTACTTCAGTACAGTTCTTTCATTGGCATTGTTTGAACATTTAATTTATTAACATTTTCAAAATTTTATTTTTTAAGATTTGTAATTGCCTTTAAAATGTTACATTTACATGAATGAAATGAACTGTGTTTTAACAAACATGAGCTAAAAGTAATATGAATGGTTTTTTATTCTCCATTGCAGTTTTATTGATTTTTGTTTTTGATGCATTTTAAAAGGCTGAGTTATCAATAAAGAATTGACAGACATGACTCATACATTGTTAATTCCTGTTTATTGAGTTATTGATTTAGCATTAAAATTTTTTTATAACATTTCATTGTATAATTAGGTCATTTTATCACAAGTATTAGTAATTTAATAACCCAAATGTTGGGTTTCCTTTTAACCCACATTTGGGTAGTCTTACCTGTATGGTTGGGTCATTTTAACCCATTTTTAGAGTAGAAAACATAACCCAATATGCTGGGTCAAACCCATAACCCAACCCTGCTGGGTTAAAATAGCCCATGGCTGGGTCGGTCCACATTTGACCCAGCACTTGGGTTAAAAATAACCCAAATTGGGTTATTTTTAACCCAGCATTTTTAAGAGTGTAGACTTGACAGGTAGGTCGTTTTTTAACTCTTTTTTTGTGTTTTTGTTTTTTGCAAAGACGCATCATGAATCCACTGCGCCCATACCTCCTCTCTCTGGCTGTGGCCCAGTGCATGGAGCAGAAAGACTGGCTCACACAGCGGCGGACGCAAAGTCTTCATTTAAATACTTGCACCCTTTGCGCAAAATGTGTGCTGCGCACACATTTTTGCGCACTTTATTTGGAAAATTGATAAATCAGCCCCTTGGACTTCTGAGTAATAGAATAGAAATGGGGTTCTGTGAGGTAGTTATTATCGAATTATAGCTGTAGTAAACACAAGCTGTGCCAACGTGAGTTTGGGAAAAGAGGAGGAAAGCTGTTAGGAGAAAGGAGGCAAGCTGCCTGTCAGAAGGGGATCCTGATAGAAAAAATTTACATTTATTTTTTTTAAACAACTATTTAGATAAAAACCTACTTCACTGATTCAAACTTTAATAACTCACAATTTTCAGCTTTAATTAGATAAATAACCATGAAAAGTTTAGCTTCATTTTTTTTCAAAATCAAAAACAGATTAACCATAACACCTATAGAAATGTGTTTAAGGCACAGCCAGTCAGCGGATTGGCTGCTTTGCAAATGCCAGGCCATAGCTTGTCAAGTAGCATTGTAGCTATGTATTTCAGCTCTCCAAGCTGCATTTTGTTTCTCTTTCTAATAGTTTAGCTATGATCTATGGAAGAATATGCGAAAAGGCAAGTTTTCAGTGAATAATTTGGAGTCATGTTCCATGGGGAATAGGTGGGCGTCCACTAGAGCTGAAGATCTTTGCCTGAACCCCGACGGGTCAGGTCGGTTCGGGCTTAGTTTCTATCGTTGTCCACGGGCTCGGGCCGGGCTCGGGTTTTAGCGGTCAGCTGATCATCTCATTAGCGCGAACTAATGGCGTTAATAAAATTCCCTAAAGTGTCCAGGTTTTGCTCAGTTTTACAGTCCAAGAATATTAATAATAAAGCGCTGCACTGGGCCACGAATATTATTCCGATCTACCTGTCAAGATGTTGCATGCACACTGTCATGATGTGAAAGATCCAGGCGTCAGGCCACTCCTTCTCTCAGATCCAAACAGAAAACATGCTCTGACTGCTGCACTGCGCTCTCAGACTAAACATGCTGAAGTGTAAATGCTCTATTACCAAACATCCCAAGTGGGAAGTCGCAGAAGTCTCCTGCATGTATATAGCAGCTCCCTGATGCCCACTAGTCAGATAAAATCTCTGGAAATCTAGAGCAAGCGGTCAAGAGCGCACACGAGACGGACTTTTACGCAACAGAAGCGGTTAAAGCTGAGGATCTTACTATTCTCTCAGCCACTGCCAAGGTCCTCTTTTTGGGTTTTCAGACTGTGGTCACCCTATAAAAAGTAAAATGTCCACTAAATTGAAAACCTGCCGGTCACGTTGTCCGGTGCCATTTTTTCTAGCGGAAACCCTGATGTGTGACTTTTGAATAATGTCGGGCTGTAACCGGGTTCGGGCTTTAATAAGCTGTCAATCAAAATATACTCTTCGGGCTCGGGCTGAATTCTCTTGGGCTCGGGCGGGTCGGAACCAACTTTTAAGGCCCGGTTACAGCTCTAGCGTCCACTGTATATAGGCTACATTTTGAAGTTTCTTACAAACATCTCATGTCAGTGGAATAAAACTCAGTAAGTTGGCTCCTTTAAATCAGGACTGAAAATATCACTGTATAGCCTACTGCAGTTTCCATTAAAGATTATTTCATCAGTTCATTTTCATCACATTTCTGCTGTTTACTTGCTATAAATTTGGATGTTAATGTGTCTCTCTTTATGTGGTGCTGACACTTTACTAATGTTATTGTATATTCTTGATTTAAATGCAGTTTTTTCACCTCGCTTTCTTTTTCTTTTCCTATAAACAACTAGAAATAACCTTATGAGTAAGGCTACCTTCACACAGCAGGCAAAAGCACATCAAATCCGACTTTCTTGCCGATATGCGTATCAGATTTTATTATGACCGATCTTTTTCGAATCGGATCCAGGTCACTTTAATATGTGGTGCTAAATCGGATACATGTCTGATGTTTTTGAAAGCGACTGTAGTCTGAATGGTCATGTCGCATTAAAGGGACATATTATGCAAATTGCCCTTTTTTCATTTATCAAAGGTTTCTTATTGAGACGTTACAATAAGCGGAATTTGCATAGAACCGCCCCTCATCTGACAGAGTCCTCTAAACAGCTCATTCTGAAAGGGACTGAAATGGTCAAGAACTGAGGTGGGGAGATCGCTTTATATGAGAGGGATTTTGTGCAAAGAACTTCATTAACATGTTTTGTACAGACCATAGATCTGTTATAACTTGTATATAAACCCAGCTGCTTGCACACTTTGTAGACCACCTCCCGTAGTTGCCCTAACCGGGTTTGGCTAGCTTTGGCTAACATTACAAGAAAGTTAAAAGAAAATATTTAACTGCTTACCTGGCACTCGAATATCCTCCGATATCTTCCTCCAAATAAATCCGATCTCTTCCTGTCTTTGTAAAAAGACAAAGACGGGTCATAGAATTCACGAAAATTACAGACAGCGACAATTAGGCTAGTTGATCCTCCATTTTGAAAGAATGACTTACCGATCCACATCAGTACAAATAGTCCCAACGATTGGTTGACGCCTTGCGTTTGCTGTCCCAAAGTTCAGTTTTCCCTACTTCACGCAGCAGCTGCTCCGACGGCCCGTCAACGCATCCGAGCAGCAGCTGCGTGGACGCGCTGATCCTGGCTGTGCCGACGCGCGACTTGCTGTGGGGCAGCTTGACGCCCACCCGATGCGGAGATACCATAGACTTGCATGTAATCTAGCTGTCCTGCTGCCTGGACGCGCAGACCGGTGTGAACGCACCATTAAACAAATATGGCGGACACTGGAGACAGAGCCACTCAACAGACTGAAAGTGGGGTTTGGACTGGATTAGTGAACATTTTGTTGGTTCCGACAGATTGCACTAACAAACACTAACATCTGTAGCCGCCATTTTTACTTCGGTCAACAGAGCGCATTGTGAGCGACGTCTTGTCTTCCCCTGCGCATGCGGGCCGCTTTAGGGCCGCGACTTGTTCACACTGGAGCCTGATCGCACACAAAATCTGATTTAATCCAAAAATCGGAATTAAGGCCTGCAGTCCTAACAAAGCCCAAATGGTGCTTTACAAACAAACTGTTGTCGCCTCGCCTGCAAATCAGCAAAGGTGAAAACGAAATAGCCTTTTCAAGTGTGCACAATAAAACACTCTTAGTCCACCTACTTGGTGATTGTGTAATTGAATCAGTATGACTAACAAGATTAGGAGAATCCTATTTGAAAATCAGTACTCCCTCCCACCCCCTCCATTATTTAGGGTGGGAGTGAGTTAATGCAGTAGAGCTACAGCTTCTGTGTATGTGGGGGGTGGGGGGAATGGGTGTAACCGGGTGTAACCATTCTGTCTGTGAAGCCAGGGGCGTTTGAAACAAGTATTGCTCACACACACTTAACATGACGGAGTACATGACACAGGCTGGGGGTCTATACTAACCTCAGCCTAAACCTTCTGCATGCCTCAGTGTTTTAACTCCAGATTTTACAGAAACTGGCTATTTTCTTTTCCAGAAATTGGCTTTTTCCTCTGCTGTCTCCATAAAGACCACCCTCTGCTCAGTCCAAACCCCCTTCCCTCCCCCTCCCCCTTCCTCCTCCTCCTCCTCCTCCACCAGGGACCAAGGAGGTTTTCAGCACTTGCCACGGCAGCTCATAATGGGCAGCAGCACAAAGACTCAGTGATTCCTTTGCATCACCCAGACACTTGACAGAAACCACAGCTGACAGCCAATCTCAGCGTTCACTAGAGACACGCAGACAGCCTTCTGTGGGATTATTTTTTCCAATAGATTAAGATTTCCAGCCTTCAATCCAAGCGGGCTTTTTTTCTGAATCTTCAGTTTGTCTAAATCAGAATCAGCACCATGGAAGAAGACCTGGATGAGGGGCAGACCCAGAAAGGTATGGATTCTCTGCACGTTTAGCTCAGCTGTGTCGCTCCACAGACGTCAGTCATGCACTAGTGAACAGGAACATCTGTTTGAGGTGCATTCTTTGTTTAGCATCAGCTCTCCTCTGTATGAGCAGTTTGGGTAGTCAGAGCAGAGGGGTGTGAACAGCGGACTGACTGCCTTTGTGTGCTCCACGAGGATTTCATGCTCGTCTCCACGGCTCAGAGAGAAACACGAGCCAAAGCCAAGCCTCTGCTCCTGAGATCCGCTGCCAGGTTCTGGTCTTTGTCTCCATAATAACGGGGTGTTGCAGCGCTGCAATGCTTTACCACACTCACCATCGATTTAATGGAGAAGCCGGCTCTCTCAGTTAGTTAAAACAGGAGCAACGGTTGCTTTGTATGAAAGTGGGATTGCTGCTCATACATCAACACCCCCACAGCTTTCCTCTACATGAATGATTTAGTAAATTGTCAGGAAACCTTGAGGCAGGGAGGGGAGAAGATTATTTATTGGTTGGTGGAGTGGAACATTTAAAAAGATGTCAGTTTTCTAAAAGAAATCTTGACATGTCACATGAACAACATGTAATGTCAGAAACATGGTGTTTTCTGCCTCCCCTCTCCCCTTTCTCCTGTGACAGACAGGCATGGCTTCATATGTTTGTGTTCCCAATCCAACATTCACCAACACACACAGCAGCTGTCACGGACATGTGGTTATCATCTGCTTTCTGTTCACCCACTCCTGCTGATTACAGCTCAGTAACACAGAGATATAAAACCAACATACAGGAAAAGAGAGGGGAGGGGGCTGGCACCAGATCTCACTGTGTGTAGTTAGCATATTTTATTCTAAAGAGAGAATGAAATGCCTATTATTATTGTTATTATTACTATCCAGGCGAATGTCTCGTTGTAATTAAAATGTCTTTTTTAAGAGAGACCTGGTTGCTAAGATGGAAAAATTTAATAAAATTAAGTACAATCAAAACAACCTGTTCCTAATATGTAAAATTAATGATTCAATGATTAGTTGAATGCCTCATAAATTACAGATCAAATTTAAGTGGCATATGAAAATAAAAAGAAACGGTTATGGTTGTGGTTCATAAATTACTTAAATATGTATATTTTATTAAATATTAACATTTTCTAATAAAGTATAACAAGTCTTTGGTATCTATTTATTCAGCTCAAATTTGTCAGTGAGATTAAAATGTTATTTTTAATATAGCCTTGCTCATTAAGGCGGTAGAAGAAAAGAAAATCATAGATGAAACAAACATAAGTAATTATTGGATTTCCTGGCGTTGATCTACTTAAAATTCCTGCAATTTCCGCCCTACATTTTTTAAAAACGCACACCCAAAATTAACTTAAAGCTGTTCTTGAACCATTTTGAGTAGAGACATGGTGGGGTCTCTTTGGAAAGCAAACACTCTGAGTCCTGTTGTTACCAAGCAATATGAAATTTTATACACTGAAAAATAATTTTATTTGTGTCCGATTATTTATTTTATATAAATACATGCTGTAAAAATGGCTTTAAAAAGAGGTGGTGACCTAAAACACACTGTGAGTCTAAAGCCTGAAGTATTACCTTCATCCACACCAAATTTGACAGCAATAAACCAAAAAATGAGTATTCTGCACACATTTTTATAACTACAGGTCAAAGGTGGTCAAAAGTGTGTCATATGCGCCATCTCCTGGGTAAATGCCGTAGTCCTCACTGAATTAAAAATATCATCAGAAACATAACTGCATCTTACCATATAAAGCTCCACGGCTTCCTTCAATGTTGTATTTTGATCATAAAGGGTGTTTGGACACGGTGCTGAAACAATATGTTACTGGTACGCACTGTGCGTAATCTCTTCCTGAATAAGACCTTTTACGCACGTCACATACAATGGCTGCCAATAAGTCCGCCCGATCAAGTTTTATATCTGCGTTTACAGCATTACATTGGCTATTCGATGCGTCAATCATCAGAGTTCTAGACCGCAATTGGTTCGAGTTACTTCCCATAACGCGACTTTCCATCCATGCGCCATTGGTTGGAGATCTACCCTACGTAAAGAATAAACGGATCAATTTTTTTCCTCTCTCTTCTGGGCATGCTCAGTGACCTTTATAGGCGGAAGTGGAAGCGAAGGAATCGGAAACAAAGCCGTAAAGACTACAAAAATGGCCATAGACATTTCGGGAGCGCATTTTCACTGTTTGTTTTACATTTTTATTGGTTTTGCTGTTGTCCGGGACTAATCACTTTTTCGGAGGACTTTAATCGGACCCTTATTGATGTAAAAAGACCATTTTTGTTTGGAATTGGATCAGTTTTGTCACGTTTATTGGACTACAAAGTGGTGAGTTCCATATTTTTATACCTCTGTCAGGAGAACGTTTGTGTTGGCAAAAGCGGTCACTGTGTCTTCAGTTATGATTGTATCCTTAAACGCCAGGCATAATTGGAATCACAAGACTCTTAGCTTTCCAATGATATAAAACATGTATAGGTTCATAAAAGTTAGAAGTCAGAAAATTGGAGGATTTAAACTAGGAAATGGGCTGGGCCCGCCCGCGGGCCCTCGGAACATTAACCTTTATAAAGACTTTGCTTTGAGTTCTTTGTCCTTCATTCGATTATTTTAGACTGACACTGTTGTTACCCAGTGTACGGATCCAGTAATGACAGAACAAATGGAGACATATTCAACAGTTTAGTGTTTAATAACGACTTGCTAATGTGCTAAAAACCAAGAGATTAATTATATTTAAGTCAGGTCTAAGAAAATGTAAAGACAAAGATATTAAAAACAGTTTTAAAGATCCTGATGCATGTCCTTAACTACGATGTTGCCCTGAAGCAGATTTTAAGTGCATCCATTAATGGAGTGCATGAACAGATCCTCGGGTTGTTGAAGACGCCACACGATTGGAATGACTTCACTGAAGAGGCCAAACGAAGACTGAAATCGTCCACGCCCGTCTTTCTGTAAAATCCGGTAATCCACTGTAAGAATCATTACTCACTTTCAAGCAAAAATCACACTCCAGCGTTTGCTGCTGAGATACAAGATTCTCTGCCGGAGATGGAGTCCGAAGCTAGGACCTCATGGATCATGAGTGTTTTAAAAGAACTTTTGTTGGCACACGGGACTCTGAACTACAAAAGAAAATCAGGTGTCACTGAGTGCACTTCACTGCATGCTAATACCCTTCTGTCTTCCTCCTCTGAGGCTGCAGAGCTCAGATTATGAGTCACCAGATTATACACCAGGTGGGTTCAGCTCACTTCAGCTGCTGGCCAAACGTAGCGGTGCAGTCCACACATGAAAGTGGCCAGGCTCAACAGGGAACAAACCAACACCCAATGGCTGTAACACAAAATTTCCCCTCATTTAAACATGAGGCTAAGATGATTAGGTTTCCAAGGAAAACCTAAAAATTAAACACAAGGAATAAAACCATCACTGCGTCACCCAAACTGCTATTTTGGAAGTATTTCACACTCCGTGTGCTGATTGCTGATCAATGGAAAAACAGAGAAAAGCCCACCTGTTAGCTCTGCCTGAGCCAAGAATCTGCTCCACAAGGCACAGCTTGTCCTTCTGCTGCATGGGTTTGATGAGGCTTCTTACTTGGCAAGCAGATACCGATCGAGGACCTCATTGATTTTTTTATCAGCCCAAAATACCAACTTTCTGTCAGTCATCTTTAAAACATCCAACACACACAACACGACATCTTATTCTGGAGTTTAACTGGACTTTTTGACTTTTAGGTTTATTGAATTTAAAGGGGAAACATATACAAATGTGACTTTTTTTCATCCTTCTATGTTGCCATTTGGGTCTCTATAAGCACTCCAAACGTCAATAAAAACTATCCATCTATTTTTATTTATTTTTTGCTAATTTTTACTGGCAGAAATCTTGTGCTTCTACAAGCCAAAGTGCCTTATTGTGATGTCACAAAAGCAGAACTGTCAAACCCCGCCCCACATATGTCAAAACTTGTTAAAGTCCACCCCTCAACTGTCAAAGTAAGTAAAATTTTATTTATATAGCAGCTTTCTAGAAAGAATCACAAAGTCCTTTACATTAAAACCAAACAACAAACAGAAAAAAACAAAACGAGAAAGCTAAGCAAAAACAATTTTAAAAAGATGGGTTTTGAGCTGCTTATTGAAAGAAATGTCTGACTCAGCGAATCTCAGGCTTAGAGGGAAGGCGTTCCAGAGGGAGGGTGCGACAGCTGCAAAAACTCTGCCACCTTCGGTTTTTCTTCTAGTTTGCTTCACAACCAGGAGCCCCCTGATTGTATTATCTTAATGATCTGCTGGCTCCAAGACATCTGTGTGTAAACAGGAGCTGAATTGTGTAAGGCTTTAAATGTTCAAACCAAAATTTTAAAATGCACTCTGTAGCGGATGGGAAGCAAGTGCAACATTCTTGCTGCAGCATACTGAACAATCTGGAGGCAGTCCATAAATGTCTTAGTTAAATAGGTAAAAAGTCCGTTACAGTAATCAAGAGGTGACGAAATGAAAGTGTGAATTGTCATCTCCATCTCAACTCGTGAAACAATATTGCTAAATTTGGCAATGTTTTTAAATGATAAAACAGGAAAGGACCAACGAAGCATCCAATCAGAGGTCAGAATCGAGGCCCACGTATGTCAAACTCCACCCACCAATTCCAATTCAACGCCATTTTAATGTGTGGCAAACCTGAAGCTTATAGTAACAAGATGGGTGGGCGTGACAGAGCCAAAGTGACAGAGCTCTCTAAACAGCTCATTCTGAAAGGGATTGAAATGATCAAGAATTGAGCCAGTGCTTACTGTACATCCCTGCCTGTGGTGGCGCTGTGCCCCCCGCTGCAATAAGAAGTGGACACCTTCTGTTCTGTTCAATGTAAACAAACATGGAGCGGCATCAGATTTGAGCGGTTTTAGCAATGCTCTGTTGTCTTTGACAAATGTGCCAGACGAGTATGTTGCAGCAATGGGTTCAGCATGAGCAGAGAACGAGGCAGAGTTGGTGTTGTGCGGTTGTTTTGGTTGTATTTACCCAAAATGCCCTGCGCTATGGTCCATTTCCTGCTTTTAGAGCTTCCCACTTATGCATTCAAATATGCAATCCAACCTCACCAGAGTTCATTTGAACCGAGCCGAGACCCAGGCTTTTAGGCGGACCAGAGTTCGCTTTCTTGGTCCGCATCAGAGTTCGATTGCCCATTCACTCCTCCCGAAAAAACAAACTAGAGTTAGATTAAAGTGGACTAAACAGGGCTGGTGTGAATGCACCCTTAAATCTGCATCAGGTGAACCGGTGAATACTGAGGCGGTGGTCCGCTCTAAATGCCTTTTACCCTCTGGAGGGAGATCAAAGTACTACACATGCTAATTATCAGTTTAATTTAATGCTTATCCTATGGATGTGCCTTCTAAGAAGCAAAGTTTTCATGGGCAATGAAGGAAATGAAGAAGTGAAACATAGCAAAAATGTGTTTGTTTTTATTTTATTGGTCCTCAGTAGAGTCGTCAAGCAAGTAAGTTTCATTTTGAAATTTGTAATACTGGTAAAAATGTATAAATTGTGATATGTCTTCCAGCTCAGTGCTCAGGTTCTCATTACTGTATTTTTTTCAATCTAATTTGTACTTTAAATACTAAAACCGTAAATGATCTTTAAATTAATTTAGACTTGAATATTCTACAAGAACTACATATTTTATTTTTGTCTATATCAATTTCTTAATGTGTAACCCAAGAATGAAATGCTGTGAAAATATAGATTTTTTGTGAGATTTTTTCATAAACAGGTTGATTTGCAGAGTATTATTTTGTATCAGGCTATAAAAGGTTAAACTCAGCTTGATCTAAGGGGGTTTGGATGACAGGCACTGAAACAGTATTTTTTCTGAGTACTAACAGATTAAGTTTTAGTGGAATATGCAAAAAAGTTTTCTTTAATGGGTTGACACTGATTTGTAAAGTTTAAGCATTTTAGAATTTAAAATAAAAATCCCTTGAATAGACTTCATAGTCATTTTGTCCTAGGATTTGTGGAACATGCATACTGTAAAATAAAGCCGTGTTACTCAACACACTATTTCAGGGTATATACTATACTGGCAAATGTTCAGAATTTTATACAGACTGTGTGGAGGAATGTAGGAGCCCTGATAGACCTCCCATGTAAGTCAAACTGAGGTCAGGTCAGGGTACAGCAGCAGTATTTAGACATTTTTTGTTAGAAAATATAAATATTCTTTGCTTTGGTCGGTCCTCCCTCTGTCTCATTGTTTTGAGTCCGAACCTGTCCGGTGCTTAACAAGTCAGGGGAGTTCCTCCAATTGTTCCTTCGGTGTTTTGTGGGACTTTTAACTGAAAATATCACAACAACTTCTTATCGAACTGATTTTACTGTAAATCTATGAGTCCTAATATCATCTTAATGGTGTTAATAAACAGGATTGTAATATTGCTTTAGTATAATAAGCAAACAATAATATGCTTTGGTCAAGTTTGGAAAATAAGAAGTTTAGTGTACTCATTTATAACTCCCATGAAGATAAATTTAAGGACATTAAATAGCAAAACTGGCTTTGTTTGCAGTTGTGTCATGAAATTCCAACACAGAAAGAAAGAAAGAGAGAAAGAGAGAAAGAAAGAAGAAAAAAAAAAGAGTAAGTTGGTGCCGGGCCTTTAGACCTGGCCTGTAACTGCCCCTTTGGCCCCTGAGGGCTCGTGTGTGTAGTACCTCTCATTCACTATTGTCCCTCTGAATTTGTTGACATACAGTAAAGTGGGTCACGGCTCTGAAGTACTCGGTCTATTCTCAGATTTCGCGCTGGGGTTGTCATGGCAACCATACTGGTTGATTAAACATGCGCAGAGGAGATGGGGGAGCAGGAAAGAGAGAGACTGCTCACCGCTTGCTACAGGAGAAATGGAATATAGCGAGGGAGGGAGGTATTAAAAGGAGCAATGAGAAGCAATGAGTCAAGCACATCATACCCTCACACTGACACAGACCCCCCACCCCCACCCGTTGTCTTTTCTCTTTAACTCCGAGAAGCGACCCACCGCCTCGCTGACCCCTTCATCTGCAGTTCCTCCAACAAGAAGCACCATAAATCAGGTCTGATTGGACGCATTGTGGTGCATTCTAATCAAAACAAAACGAGCATGGTTATATTTTGCTCCACTAATGAATTTAGTTTATTTTCCCTTTGTTAAGTGTGTCGTTCCAACATGAGCAGATTTCTTTTGTTTAATTGAAAACATGTCGAATCAGCCCACTGCTACCTTCCCCATTGACGCCGACTGACATCACATTTTTACCCAGATGTATTTCTGCTGCCGTTACGAAACAGCTATATATATAAGCTAAACACAGACATGGTGTATTTCTTTTTTATTTCCCTTTAAAATGAGCCCTATTTGTAAGGTAAAAGCAGTTTTTGGTTGAGTTGTGTGCATGAAAACCTTGTCTAAAATATTCTGTCAAGTATGTTGTGCAGTTCGGAGGTCAGGTCTGCAGGCAGATACACCCAAAGTCTAGAGCCCGTCTCTGATAAAACCTGCGCTGTGGGGGCAAGCGATGGAGGTCAGAACTCTGACCAAGATGGAGTTATGGGATTGGTTCAGGTTACAGTACCCCCACAGTAAAGATGGCCTACGCTGAGGGAGATGTCGCTCCACACATCACACTGTGTTTGGCATTAGCAGTTAACTTGGCATTAAAACTATTAACTTGGCATTAGCAGAGAGGATTTGGTCAGTTTTTTGTGAGTACAACCCACATTCTCTACTCCGCTGCTCAAACCACAGATGCATTTTTCTTACAAATGCAGCACCCAGAAATAAACATGGTTTCCCAAAATAAAAGATTAATTACAAAGCAGCATTGTTACAAGAAAAAATATATATAAATAAACACAAATTTCTGAATTTTCTCTGATACTATAATATTTATTAGTGTAGTGGAGTTATATTAAAGTAAGCAAAATTATCCATGTTTATGATTTATCAAAATTTTGAATGATGGATTCTTTACCGTCCCATTAATTTCCATCACAGACCTAAACACAATTGGATTCTGCATGTTTCTCACATATAGGTTTATCGATCACAGGGAGCTAACTAATAGCTAATGAAATTATTATAATGTTCGTTTTTGTCACACCGACATCTGATTTCAGTAAGTAAAGAGAAAAACAAACAAACCAAACGTAAGATTGTTCAGCTCATTCTGCTTTACTCTAATAGAAGGCATGGGAGTTTTATCAGGAAGAAATTGAGCGTTGAAAATAGCATCTAATATTTTAACTGTCTACAATCTTAACGCCTAACATCTAATGTTGATTGGGGTAAACAAAGGTTTCAGAAGCAGCTTTATTCCGTCATCCTCTCAGACCAGAAGAGGATAAGAGTGCACCTACTGTGGGTCAGACACAGCTATCTCCTCTCTTACTGTGCGTCTTGGGCTTCGGCGCGGGGAATCCGACACCTCCTTTCCCTTTGGGCTTGAGGGAATTTGGCTTTTCTGCTGTAGCAGCAGTCCTGTCTGCCTGGAGGTCACTCAGATGGCAAGAGGTCAAGAGGTACTGAGCTTTCTTGGTACTTGGCTTGGATGCCCAATTATTCTTCACTTTGGATTTGGAAATGGGTCGCAAAATTTAAAAAAAGGTCCCTGAAGGATACTAAATACATGTCCGAGTCAAGGAGGAAAAACACCAAGAAGTTCTGTTCAGGAATTTAACAACAATACATACAAAACAATTATGGCCACCAAATCCAGCAAGGTGAACAGTTCTGGTTCTGACTCAGCCAGGCTAAACTTCTTTCTGGATTTTTTTTGTGTGTGTGTGTTGAGTGTTAGAACTCAGCTGGCTTGGTAGCTTCCTGGGAAGAAGGCATCATGAAGGGTTCTCCAACCAATGAGAAGCAGATTGGGCACAGTGACGTACAGTCAGGGGAGGCAGTAAAATCAACACTAAAAATGATAATAGAAAATGAATGTTTCAAAATATCTGTTTTATACATTTCTTTTCTATAGTAATTCAACATTTTTATGGTCATAATCACTGATTTTATATAATGTAACAAGGAATTTACGCATTGCCTGAGGCAGTGCAGTGCTGTACCTCACCTCTGGTGGCGCTGTGTCACACATTGAATGAACGTCTCTCTTTATATCGCCAAAATACATGTTTGATTACACATGTACAAAACTTGCTGATGTTCTACAGTCTATTATATTTAACAAATGTGTGTGACATTTTTTGTCTTTCGTATTGGCCTTAAGTGCGCAGGCAAAATGCGCAGGGTGAGACAGAAAATACTGTGTCTCACTGATAGGGGGCAGTGCTGAGCCCAATAGGCACAATGGGAAAGAGACACTCTTCTATACATGGGGAGCATAAGTCACGCCCATCTACTTCCGGTCCATGGTCCCCTCCTGTCAAAAAAAAAAAGAGTCAATGGAGTGATAAGAGTTATTTTCTGATCCTGTTTGAAATATGAGGTCCGTGAATTTTAAAGACATTTTTTGATGCACAGAAAGTGCTAATTTTTGACAGGCAGCAAAAGTTACTTTAGTTATTTTTTTTAAAAACATGTAGTGGACTACAACTGTAGAAGAAGAAGAAAAATGGCCATGATAGTTTAGCGAGTTTTCCATCCTTTATCCAGGACGATTGAAGGAGCATTAAATAAGGAGAAAACCAACATAAATCTGGCCATGTGGAAAGTAGCAGCGATGCCGGGGGAGAAATAGTCGGTGGAGTGAGAGCCAGCATGAGGGACGAGCTCTACAAGGTCTCTGAGAGTATTACAAGTGCTAGCTAACGTTACGTCATATGTGCGACTTCTGATTTGTAGTCATTTTAATTACGAGTTTTTACAAGCAAATAAATCACAAATCACATGACAAGCACAGTCAAAACGCACATCATCCGTTATCATTTAAATTGAGGTACAGCATATGTGTGAATCAGGGCGTAAGGCAAAGCGGACCAGAAAATAACTTTTATCACTCCATTGACTTTCATGAATAATGCGCCAACCGGAAGAGGAGGAGACTTAGGCTCTCCATTGAAAAAAACGTAAACAGTTGGAAAAATACAAAAAATACAATTGGAATAGATGCAATCCAGGACAATATTACTCCTTGTGGATCATCTCCAGTGAAACAGGCAGAGTTTTTCAAAATAAAAGGCAAACAAAGATGATTGTTAGTGATGTAGCTATTTGTGGAGCAGGGTAGGTGCATGCACTTCATATATAAACAAAGGTAAGATCATACACAATTTTCAATTTATTTTAAAAAATGAACAGCCAAAAATACAAAAATATTTTAATGAATATTGAATATTATACTATTTTTCTTGCTTTCATCTTGTTAAATACCATGGAATTTATTATTGATTTATTATGATTAAAGCATTATTAAAAAAACAAAATATTCCCCTTAATTAAAAAACCTAAATAGAAGCTTCCAATTTGGGTTTTATATCTCCAATTCCAGAGGAATCAGTGCCTCACCAGTCATGAACCTCAACGCATGTCACTGGTATGGTGTAACGTGAGAGGTCATATCACATGGCTAAGAAAAATTCAATTCAATTCAAAATTACTTTGTTAATCCCAAAGGGAAATTAAATGTTGTAACTCATTATCAAAGTTTCTTCATAGTTTTTTTTGTAGATGCTGATGGCTGTGGGTAGGGAGGATCTCCTGTAGCTCTCTGCAGATCTTAAGAAGCCTCTGACTGAAGATGCTCTGTAGTTGCATGACAGTCTGATGTAGAGGATGCTCAGGGTTGCCCATAATGTTTATTTTATGAAGAATCCTTTTTTGCACTCTAATCTCCAGAGGGTCCTCAGCATCTAACCTGTTTGCCAACAATCTCACATTGCCCAATATTATTGATGGAGATGGTTTGAAATTCCTCCTTGTCTCTCTCCTCTTTGCTCCTGCTCTGGATCCAGGGCGTCTCCTTTTCAACTCCTCAGGGTTTTTTGGCCGCAGTTGAGGTATTATTTGAGCTTTTGTGATGTTAATCAGCTGCTCCCAGTTGTAAACCACCTTGTTGCCATGGTTATGGATCATAACAAATGCCCCCCCCCCAAAAAAAAGTACCAAAAGTCTTTCCAGCTGCACAGCATTCAAAACCAGAGAGAACAATTGTCCACAAAAATAATGTTTCTACTAGAAATGGAGGAATAAAAGTAAAATAGAAGTAACAGAGCTACTCCAACATGCTGCCACCTTGAGCAGCACAATTCGGGAATGTCTCGAATGACTGAGACTGTTTGTAAAAGAACATCTCAAACTGATCTATTACTAGGAATTAAGTTTTCAAGATGGAAATGTAAACAACAATGTCTTCACACCTCACAACCTGGACACCGTACCCATTGCATCTTGCTAACTGGGAGCTGGCGGCGCGTGGAAGAGTTGCAGAGGCATAAAGCGCATCTGTGACTGCACCGTCTACAGACTGACAGTGACAGATTGTTGCAGCTTAACCACTGATGCAGAAAGAGCGCATGAGGGGATTTCCTCCCGCTGAAGCGATCAGAAAGGCCCCCGTCCAGAGAGTCTTTCCAAATTCTGATCACTTAAATTGGAGAAATGTTCCCTGATTTCAAAACTTTGGCTGAAGTGGCACTTGCAATTCCAGTCTCCAGTGTGGCAGAGGAGAGCGGATTCAGCCTCCATTAGGCACAAGCAGGAGCGCGTTCAGCTGCATGCGGAGCGTTCAGGCCACAGGATGTGAAGTGTTCATAATTAATGCATGTAGCTTATTAGTCTGCTTGATGTGTGATGGCACGATTTGGATTCTCTGTTCAGTTAGTTCGGACTGAATATTAATTAAAATGAATGAAATTTAAATACTGATGCTTTGTCAAATGATATTCAAGAAGCCATATTCCACCAGAACCTGTCTGACATTAGATTGTACACTTTGAAGTTGGTATGAATAGATCTCTGATAACCCCAGCGGATCAAAAAGCAACAGTGAGATCGAGACTGCACTTTCTGGGAAAACCCAAACAGATATCACTCCTTACCAGCATCCTCACAACAATTTGCTGAGCAGACAGTCTCTTTTCCTCATATGGCAAACGAGAGGGGCTTGCAAAAGATGGTGAGGGGACCCAAAAAGGTAAATTGAGTTGTCAATGCTGTGTCCAGGCTGTCTTTTAGAGCTGCTGTGGGAACAGGATTTGTCATTGAGGCAAACTACACTTCAACATCTAAAGCAGAACCACCAGACTGCTTCACACTTTTCTGCCACAAGCTTTAAAGATTGTGCATTCTATGAGTTGAATGTATTTTGTGTGTTTTTTCTATTAAAATCAGTTTCTGCTTTATTTTATCTATTGTATCTATTTTAGGATTTCTTTCACACCAGGATGTTACAGATCCCAGAGAAACACTGTCTTTTTTGGTATGATATACAGTATGTTAATATATCTCAGAAAATGGATTTCAATTCTTTAGGTTTAGAATATGGGGTATTAACAGGTAAATAGTCAAAATGGCCTGGACAGGCTCCATTATCCACTGGTTTTTTATTACACTTCAAATTACACTCACCAGCCATGTTAATGAGGGACATCTTGCTTGTACCAGGTTTGACCCTCTTTAACATTCAAAATGGCCTTAATTCATCATGGGATAGATTAATACATTTGCTTTTGTGGGCCTCTGCTTCAGGCCTTGACATTATTGGAATCTATATACTTGTAAACAGTGGTTATTTGATGTACTCTTTCCATTTGATCATTTTGAACCAGTCTGTCCATTCTCCTCTGACAACAGGAGGGCATCTGTGTCTAAACAACTTCCACTTGCAGGATATTAACTCTTCTCACACTAGTCATTGTCAACCCCAAGAAATAACTGAATGCAAAAATCTCATTGTCCATTTTCTGAAATACCCAGACTGGTTGTCTGGCATCAATGACCACACCACATTCAAAGCCACTTAAATCCCCTTTCTTCTCATTCTGATGCTAGGTTTGAACTTCACTAAGTTGCCTTCAACATATCCAGAGGACTAAATGCATTGACCTGCTCCCCTGTGGGTGGCTTATTCACTATTTGTGTCAATTGGACAGGTTTGCCCGATATACAGGCTGCTCAATGCAATTCATTTTTGTTCACAATTTTGCCCAAATACATGTCGGTTTATGGACTAGCTGATGTACTGCAGGCTTATTCACTTGTATGAACTATATTAAAATGCATGTGCATTTAAAAACAAGACTATATTTAAAAAAACAGCTAATGCAAAAAGAGAAATTTGGTTTACCCTTCTCATGGTTTGTGTGTTACATGTAAAAGATACACTCAACAAAAATATAAACGCAACACCTTTGTTTCTGCTCCCATTTTTCATGAGATGGACTTAAAGATCTAAAATTCATTCCAGATACACAATATTACCATTTCTCTCAAACATTGTTCACAAATCAGTCTAAATGTGTGATAGTGAGCACTTCTGCTTTGCTGAGATAATCCATCCCACCTCACAGGTGTGCCACATCAAGATGCTGATCTGACATCATGATTAGTGCACAGGTGTACCTTATACTGCCCACAATAAAAGGCCACCCTGGAATGTGCAGTTTTGTCTCACAGCAAAATGCCACAGATGCCACAAGCATTGAGGGAGCGTGCAATTGGCATGCTGACAGCAGGAATGTCAACCAGATCTGTTGCTTGTGCATTGAATGTTCATTTCTCCACCATAACGGATGGATTATCTCAGCAAAGCAGAAGTGCTCACTATCACACATTTAGACTGATTTGTGAACAATGTTTGAGAGAAATGGTAATATTGTGTATCTGGAATGAATTTTAGATCTTTAAGTCCATCTCATGAAAAATGGGAGCAGAAACAAAGGTGTTGCGTTTATATTTTTGTTGAGTGTATATACCTATCAGGCTTGAGGGAAAAATTTTTTATAACTATGCTGACGTAGGAATGTAGATGATACAGAATATTGTATTTGATGTAAAACTACTGAATATTTAATTATTATAATTCTATAAATTGACAGTTACAAGTAGATTATGACCGGATTTTTTTGACCCTGTCAGTCAAAATGACCGACAACAACAAAAATTGTAGCGCGACCTCTGGCGTACAGTTATAAATATTAAATCATACTTTCACTTTTTTTCGGGTAGCACAGTACAAATGTATGACTACAAGTATTATTTATCCAAATGATGCTGAAGTGTTTGTCATTTAATGCTGTACGATTACACACCAAATGCCTAAAATCTGCTTAAAACCGTGACACACAAAAAGGTGCCTGAACATGGCACAATGGATTTAGGGGGTTTCCAAAAAGGCTTCAAGAAATTATGGGAAGGCAACAAAAATCTGCCTACAGTCGGGAATAATCAGGAACAATAGGAATAATCAGTAGATGAAACAAAATTTAAATTTACATGTGGGCAAATTGTACATATTTTTATTTATGCTGCTGTGAATCTTTCAATCTCACATACAAATAAAACATAATTTCACTTATGTAAAAAAAGTGAAAATTAAATTTACAAACCTATGCATGAGGTGACTAATGATCAAGAAAATTATGTGTTATCCTCAATTAGTGCAAACATCTAGCATTTATGAATGCACTGGTGCCACAAAGTATCAGTGAATCCTCCGTTAATAAAGCCCAGCATCATCCTGAGCCGTCTTCTCTCTGGTAGATGTTTAGCACATAGCATATTTAAGCATGTAAAGGTTGACAGGGTCACTGAGGATCTGAGTGTGTGTGTTTGTTTCTTTTGTCTGCCGGATGATGACGCTAAGAGATGGAGGTGGGAGGGGCTAAAGGAGAGGGGGGGGGTTGGGGGTCTTTTTGTATCTGAGAGACGGCTTCTACTGATTGGGCCTTGGTGTCTGGGATCACATGGTGGTTCACTTTTCATGTGCCCTCTGGGGCATCTGGGGGGATTTGATAGATTGATGAAAATGTCCAGGTTTTGGTTTTCCTTTTTTTTAGGGGAACCTAAAGCATACATAAAGTGACCTGTTGGATGCATGCATACCGACAGCCTTCCTCTCATGTGACGTCCTCTCCGAGCTGCTGCCCAGTGGCTGGTTCGGATCAGTTCATAGACGGAACAGACAGGGGGCAGTGCTGCGATGCACCTGCTCCTCTTTGCGCCATGTTGCGCTCGGGCTGTTTACAAGATGCCAAAGCACAAGTGTAGCCTATTGGACAAACAGAGCTAGCATTGCATAGTGTATGTGTTTCTGTGTGTGACAAAAGTGGCAAAGATCCCTTTGTTCACTTGGACACAAAAACTTTAAAAATGCTCTGCAAAGTGAGAATTCATTTATAAATTGACTGAGGATGAAGAGGAAAACTTAAGCCTGGAGTTTCCCCCTATTTTGTCTTTTATTATCCATCCATTTTCTGTACCCGTCCATGCAGGGTTGCGGGGGGATTTTAAAATCATTTTTGTGCTTTTGAAAGCCTATCGGAAGTTGTTTTTTTAACCATTCATTATGTTGTGCCACAGATAGGTAGGCTTTGGCTATGAATAATATGAATAATTGCTTAGGGCAACTTTTAATCAGATTAATAATTTTATGTAAAAATTACCAAGTTTAGGGGCACCACCTGGATTCCAGGAATATCAATAGCCAAATTGTTCAGTCTCAGTTTATGTTTATGATTACCGGCCTGATAAGGCTGATGTAATTAAACAATAGATGAAGGAATAAGTTCTTGGCGTACCTGAACAGCAAGTCACTACACATGTAGGTGAAATAACAACAATGGTTTTCCAAAATACAAGAGTTTATTACAAAAAAAATTCAACTTTCAGTTAACATACTTTAATCAACAAACTCACCAAACTAGTAAGACACAACTAAACTACTAAGAAAAGAATAACGATAAAACTCACACTCAGAAGTAAAACAGTAAAAGTGATAAAAATGCACAGAAATAGAAACAATAAATTAATAATGATGTCACAGTTCAGAATGAATATGTTTGCTCAAAAACCAAGGCTTGTATTGAACAGTGTTGGGAATAAGGCTAAGTTAGTTTTAAACTAATTGCGATTAATTTAAGACTAATCAGTACATTCTTGTTCATTTCAAACCACCAATTCACAATCCAAAGCAGAAGTGAAGAAAAACATTGTTTGGAAGAAGTAATGTTTCACTAAACCATTTGCTGAATTAGAAATCAAAAACCTTGAAATAATTGATTCTATTTAATGGATCGGTCACCGCATTGATTGATCTGATTTAATATTTAGACTTTATGTTGACGTTAACGGCAGTACCAATTATGTCGATCTTATTTAGTATTTTGACTTACCAAGAAGGCAGTCTCAAAGATGACTTAAAAAGTTAGTTTTAGTGTTTAAACTATCCGTTTAAAAGTCGATCTCTATTTTGAATAGCATTAACAGCAGTCTATTGTTCATGAATAAAATGCCGTCAATGGCGGTGCCTTATATAACCTCTGGTCCTCTTCTTCTGCTGTCGGAGCTAGAATGTGGGTTAGCGCCACCCAATGGCTGTGTGTCCGCAACAATTCTAACCCCATGGAAAATTTACGCTTTAAATATGTTAAAATCAAAAGTCTTGGCCCAGTCCTGAAACCTGGCCCAGTTGGGGTCAGGACTGGGCCAAGTGTCCTTTGTTTTTAGAAATGAAAATATGGTCACTCTACGTTAGCTTCACTCTGTACATCCTTTTGTTTTTTTAGAGCAGGCTTTATCATGTGATAACGCAATATGTCAACCCCACAGAGTTCTTCGTTTCAAGCTATTATAATGATAAAAGTTAATTTTTATTTTGCACAGTGAAATGGATTTAAATGTAATTTATTTTTCGTTAGAGTCGGTTAGCCTTTATTTAACAGGATATTGTCCAGGTTGCATTACAGGAGTGATGTAATCTCCAATATAAATCTTGAACTGCACAACTAAATAAATGTAATCTCCCAAGAAGGGGAAAATAAAAGACGTCCTACAAGAACAAATTCAAGTAGGACCAAATTCTTAGTTCATTGTTCACCCCAAGAAAAAAAACTGTTATTATAGCTTTTCAGATCCACTGTAGCTCCACTGACCCCTAATATAGCATGTGATTTTTTTTTTTTTTTTTTTTTTGCGATAGCGAAGCAAAAAGCATGAATTAGTCATGTGAGAGTCTTCCACGCTGTTCTATTGTGCCACTCCTGAATTATGGATCAAGCACCCAGCAGCTCACAGAGTCAACAAGCCCCACTTGCTGTCCTTCATGCCCAAGCTTCAGGTCAGTTAAGCTGAGTAAAGAGTTATGGAGAAGAAAAATGTTGTTTCCCTGCATCATTTATTCATCGCTTCCCTCATTTAACATATATATGTATATACACATTTGTTGTTCATTGGGGTATCAAATGGTCATTCTGTCTTCATATTTCAGTATTAAGTGAATTCAAGGTGTTTCCGTTCCAAAAATTAAGAGCAGACAATCAATAAAACATCACTCATGCTTCATCCACTCACAAGCGCACACATCACACTCATCCAACTCTGTAACTCCACTCTACTGTTTCCATAGAAACATGTTCTCCCAATAATGCAGAACAGGCTATTTTAATTATGGCATAATAAGCACAAATAATTAAGACTTCTGTTTTCTCTCAGTATGAATTATTGATAAGTGATTTTATCACGCTTCAGATGAAAATGAGCTGCATTAAACCAGAAGGAGAGAAAGATTTTCGACTTGGTGTAATCTGCGTGCAGGAATGTAAATAATGCAAAAGTAATAAACTTCAATTGAGGCCAGGTCGTACATGTTTTATACGAAGGCTCTTTCCCAACCACATAAAAATCGTCTCCACATGGCTGCAGCAACACATCCCGTCGACACGTCCTAAAAGCCCATTAAGAAAAACCTTGGAAGTATTGGGTTGTTTAATTGATGCTCATGTCAAAGAGAAAACAAATCACAGCAATTATTTAAAGAGGTGAGAAAGAAAAAGTCTAAAATAACCAAAACTATAGAACTAATAGAGAACATTACCAGAAAACATGTTGTTGCTCCACCTTTAAGGCAGGCAAACCTATAAAACCTTTGTTTGGTGAATACCTCCGATGACCGGACACTAAATGTGTTTGGGTGCATCTATGACACTCATCTTGTGAGTAAGCACGGGTCAATAAATCCTGTCAATGCCTCCTGAAATGACATCCAGATAATGAGTCTGAGGAAGAGTGGAGGTAAACTCCTGATCTGTCCTGGAGGATTTTCAAACAACCTGGTGTTTGAGGCATATTTTATTATGTCCATTGGATGTGCCATAACTTTCTCCAGCTGAATAGAAACAAAACTGAAGTGATTATTTTTGGACCCAAGGAGGAACGATCAAGAGTCAGCACACAGCTTCAATTAATACAGCTAGAAACTACTGATCAGGTTCGTAACCTAGGTGTAGTAATGGACCTGAACCTCCAGGGTCACATAAAGGCAATAACAAGGTCAGCGTTCTACCACCTGAAGAACATCTCTAGGATTAAAGGACTGATTTTGCAACACGACCTAGAAAAACTCATCCATGCGTTTATCTTTAGTCGGATTGATTACTGCAACAGCATCTTCACAGGTCTGCCTAAAAAGTCAATCAGACAGCTGCAGCTGATCCAGAACGCTGCCGCTCGCGTCCTCACTAGAACCAGGAAAGTAGAGCACATCACCCCAGTTCTAAAGTCCTTACACTGGCTCCCTGTAGCTCAGAGAATAGACTTCTAAATACTTTTATTGGTTTATAAAGCATTACATGGCTTCACACCAAAATATGTTGAAGACCTGTTGTCATGGTACCAACTACCAAGACCACTCAGGTCCTCCAACTCTAGCCTACTAAACATCCCTAGACTCAGAACTAAACATGGAGAAGCAGCTTTCAGTTTCTATGCTCCCCTTATCTGGAACAAACGTCCTGACGAGTGTAGAGCTGCTGAAACTCTGAACTGCTTTAAATCGAGACTAAAACCCATCTGTTTAGAATTGCCTTTGAGTAAATGCTTGATGTCATATGTATGAAATGTGTTCATGCTCTCTTGCTTTTTTTATTTTTCTCTTGCTTTATTGTGTATCATGTGTAATGTGTGTTTCTTTTATGTGTTTCTTTTAAATCACCAAATCAGGTAAAGCACCCTGAATTACCCTGCTTTTGAAAGTGTGCTATACAAATTAAATTGCCTTGCCTTGCCTTGCCTTTTGATAGAAAAAAAGGACATAATATCATCAATAAAAAACAGACGTATAATTATAAAGGCTTCACCAGCTAACAATAGACTATTGTTAATAGGGGTGTTAGGGTAAATGTATTCGGATATTTTGGTTGTTGGATGTCGGTTCTGTACGCACATGTACTGAATGAATCCACCTGTTTTCTACATGAACACATGTTTATGTGAGGAACACAGAGCATAGTGCAACATTCTGCAGCGCAACTCTGAAAAGTGACACCAAAGCAAAACAGAAAGAACTCCCTGCCATCACTAAACTATTTGGGAACATTAATGGTCGCTCATGCAGCTACAGTAGAAAAAGAAAGATGGACCGAACCAGAACTTTGTCAGCAAACGCATCTTTCAACAGCAATAAGGTCCATAACACGCTCTGCAGTGAACTGAATGACTCACCTGGAACAATGTCAAGCTGAATGGAAACATCACTGATACTAGAGAAAAACCAGATGACGTCTACATGGCTACCAGTAGCATCCAATCAACAAAAACTCCATATTTTGGATAAAACGCAAGTCGGCCGAGTCCCCGTTGATGAGAAGACATTTTCCCAAAAGCTGCCCATGCTGCATGCAAGTACAGCTGGGTAACTAGATTTTCGAAATATCAAAACAACTCCAAAGTGATTTAAACATGTTTTATTCTCAAATATGGGCAAAGTATTAATCAAACATTTCCAAACGTTACCACTGACTGTTTTCAAGTGGTTATATTGTTCCTACTCTGCTATGTCTGATTGAACTATTATACATATCCAATCAAATCTCCAGTCAGTTCTAGACTTTTAACTTCTCTAAGTTATTGAACATAGTAAAATCAAATTAATTTCAGGAATTGAAAGGAAAGAATTCAGGTAAAAAGGTTATTTGTTTAATGCTGATCAAAGTTTAAAAAAAAAGTCATATGCACTTTTTTTTCTTGAGTACAGTGAACCAAAAACTTACCAAACCATGACTTTTGTGTACTGTTACACACCTAATTGTTTGAATTAAAATCCAAACTATTAGTTGCAGTAACTTAGAAAACATTCAATATCCATCCATCCATCCATCCATTTAAAATTGTGCAATGAGGTGAAATGTCCAGTAGGCATACCTGGACACCCCTCTCTACTACAAAAATGTTCAACTCATTCTGGAGGATCCCAAAATTTTTTCCTAGCTAAAAAGGATATAAAGTTCCAGAGGGTTCTGGGTCTGCTCTGGGTTTGCTCCCAGCTAAATAGTCTCAAAGCCTCAAAAGGGATCCAGGATTAATCCTGATCAAGATGGAAGAAGGAAGCATGTTTCAGCTACCATTATCTAAGATCTCCTAGGTGAAGGCTGGAATATAGATGGACCACTGAATCAAGAGCTTTGCTTTTGTTTTTATTTTTTTGCTCAGCTGTTTCCTGGCTTCTAACCTACAGGAGCAACGCCTGCTTTACAGCAGAGAAGTCTCCAACCTGTCTGTCCATCTCTGGTTCTAATCTATCATCAGTTTTGAACAAGGCAGCAAGATACTTAAATTCCTCGACCCATTTTTTCTCCCGATCAGAACAATGGCCTCTACATAAAAGAACCTGCGGACTGTCCCACTGCATTCTGAAGGCCAAGGCCTGTATAAATAATAATAAAAATAATGTTGTAATAATAGAATACTTTATTAATCCCAAAAAGGGAAATTCAAATTCCAGTACAACCCGTCCAAGGACATACAAATAACAAACAGCAGTCACGGGCTTAGAGGCGGGGTACACCCTGGACGGGTCGTCGGTCCATTGCAGATTTAATTAAACAATTGCATTTAAAATATGAATACCTGCTGTGCCTAAACGCAGTCTCACATATTTGTCCTGCTCCGCATAGAACTGTAATGCTCACCCATTTGGCAATAATCAGATAGTGGTATTGCTGAAGAGGTTCTTTTTCATGAGGTTTTGGATTCTTGCCTCAGACAGATGACTTCTTATTATTGGGGTTTAGAGATTGTTCCGAATGCTGAATCCGTGCTCCGCTGTCACACTGGAGACTGGTTAGTGATTGATGCATTGAATATGGATAGGGTGTCTGGGTCTGAGATGATGCCCAAATTCTCTCATGAATCTTTGCATTAACTGATTTAGCTACCTGGACTCCGTGCGTAAAATTGATTATATGTGTGCATTTGCACCAAGTGGTCAGAGGTGTGAATACTAATCTGTAAAAATGACGGTCAGCCTTCAGATTTTTACGTCTAAAAGGCTGGAGCTTGTTGCATTAGCCTGCACCTTACCTTGTTGTTGAAAATGTGCTATACAAATAAAATTGCCTTGCCTTGCCTTAAAGTCTTTCAGTGATCTCAATGGCGACTCCAAACAGCCGAATCATGGGTCATTTTCCACCAAGCCGGCTGAGAACTTCTCCAAGTTGTTGCCACACCACGGACGAGTCCCTAAACAGCAGCTGTCTTACTGCTCAGAGTATCCAGTCTATCCAGTCTGGGATTTTGTGTTGACAGCATGACACATCCCTTCATTGAGCTCAGACGGCTTGCCAATTGCTGCCGACAGCTTTTGAAAATTGCGATACATCAGGAATACACCCACACCAAACAGCATAAATCCGGCTATCATTAATCTAATTAAATAGATGTCTTCATCGTCCTCTACGGACAGCAGCGACAGACACATCTTCCACTTCCCTCAGGAATCCAACACGTATCCAGTCGCATGCATTCCATCAGGACACGAGGGCTCTCCCTTAGCCGTTCTAAGGGTAGAAAAAAATTGATCAATTGCATTAAGAGACCAGCTGACCAGATCCATGGTTGAGCTTTTGGAGGGAAATGCAGAGAGAGGCTGACAAGATAAGAGCAGGCAGGCAGAATGGGGAATGGGGGAGGAAAAGAAAAAGTGTCCGTCCTCACCAAGAGCAGGAAGACCAATAGAACACCATGATCTGAGGTTCCCAGATCACTTCCTCTCAGCACTTCTGTGCTTTAAGATCGTGTTATCAACACCAGGAGCAGAATCCATTTTGTGCCAGGAATGCCGACCTAGCTCCTACTTTGTGTGTACAAGGACTGGATAGTCCTTAAAAGCAACACTGACTCAAACAAAAAATCATAAGTCCTCTTCAGTTTCAGAAAATACTCGTAGGCCCGACAACCAAACTTCTTTTAACAGCCGGAAAAGTCCACTGTACATGCTGTGGTGTTGGCAAGAATGTATTTTACACAACGAAAACCTTCTGAGCAAACATTTATGCATCAACCTTAAAGTAAAAGCACCGAAGTAATAGCCTAGCAACCCATTCTATACAAATAAATATAAAAAAAGAGTGTGGCCACGACCCATGGACAGAGCTCAGTCCTGGGGGCGGGGGGTCTCTGCACTCAATTTGACAGCGGTAGGACCAATCAGAGCAACGAACAATGTGACGTTTTCATAGCAATGGAAATCAGTCAATGGGGCAGTCGAAACAAAGGACTTTAGTGCCTCTATCTGCTCATCTCTCAAAGGAAAAAAGTCGGAATCGTCCAAAGTTGATGCCAAAGCCGTTTCAAACGAGCGCCGTTCCTGAGCCACTGCCATGTTTGTTGTTTTGCTCCGTCGCAGCTCTGACGTAGAGCGCTGTAATTGGCCGAGCCTACACTTAGCCGAGCCAATGGTAGACCTGCTGAGGCTCTAATGGAGAGTGGCTAGACCAACCTGCAGAGCAAAATATTTTTGCTACTACTGAGGTTTGTCCAGATTTCTAGACTGTCAAACTCCTGCATTTCTTTTACATTTTTGTCCAAAACTATTTAAACAGAGAAGTTAAGTGGAGCATGGATTCACACGAGTCTGTATAACTTTAGTTTTTCATCGTCACTCTTCCATCTGTGTCATGTTGGTGAAAATGGCCACAGGTTGATCCTGCAGGTAAAGACCTGCACAAGGTATTTGGGAAACGCAAACATTCTCTGTGCAGCCAGATAAAAGGGTTAAAAATTAAAATAGTGTGGCTGAACACACATTCCACAGCACAGCAGCACGAGGATGCAGATAATGAGAGGGCTGGAGCGCTACCAAGTCTCTGAATGCTCGGCGCAGCCTGGCAGGCGGATCACCTGCTCAGTATTCCACTCAGCTCTACAATGAGAATCAAAAGCAGAGAGTTGAGGAGGATAGATATTATACTGACTCTTAATTAGCAGAACAAGATGGGGCCTTAGCGGTTAATGGCAGGTGCTGAAAACAACCTGAATGTGTTCTTTTTTCAATCTGTGCTATAATTTACAACAAGAAGCTGAGTTTTTCCGCTCACAACAAAGAAATTAATGCATGCATATTTAACCATTGATCCTAAAGCCGATGAGCATGCAGCTGCATTTGTACATATCACAGAATGTATTTGCTTGGTATGTTAATGAGGAATTACGAACTGGATCAAATAATCTGTTTTTTTTGTAGTAAAAATGTTGCCTGCTTTATTTGCTGCAGTGCCTTGCGAGGCTTGTTCTGCTGCTGGACAGAGAATAGTTTTAGCTTCTGCTGCTGTCTGTCTGAAAAATGACTGACTCACAAATACAAACTCCCAAAGACAAGCTGATGACTCATAAATCAAACCAATTCATATGACAGGTGCATACATCAGCATTTACAGACCCAGCTTTTCAGGAAACAAGCTGGACACCCCCCCCCCCATAGGGGTAAACTTGGGTTAAAGGTCACGATCTCTATGTAAATCTCAGGATTGGATTTCATGCAATGGAAAATGTTAGCATTGCCCACAGGTTTGAACAACTCAGTACAAATATGGTGCTGGAATCTTTAAAGTGTGGAACACAAGGTTTCTGCAGTTTTCCATTTTCAGCTCACATTCAAGGGTAAAATATTTACTTAAAAAAGATTAATATTATTTATTTGTGCCACTAATCAAGAAACAAAACAACCTCTATTGGAAATGTATAATCCAGACTGAATTATGGATAATCAAGAACCACAGGTCCAGACCCAAAACCTTTTTCTGATTATTGAATGAATGGCTATTTATTGGTGGTTTCTGTCAGTCATTTAGGCAAATCAAAGATAAAGGACCTCGTCTAAAGCTAACTAAAAAATGCGTTTAATATGATAGGAATACAGATTGTTTTGTTTTAGATATTTGAATGAGTGAGAATCAAACATGTTGTAACTATTAATAATAAAAAAAGGTTGTCTGGTTTTCTGAGCGTCAATAATTATAATTTAATATTAATATCATTATTGATGACGTTCGAGTTTAACCTGTTTATAAAAGATTTCGGGGCACCAATCTCATAAATGAGATAATTTTAATTAAACCAGACTGTCAGTCTCTCTGAAAAGGCGTAGAGTTCATCCGCGGGGTTAAAACAAACTTTACAGCACACACTGAAATAGCACAGGAAACTTCTCGTTACTTAAGGGAATTTATTAATGAAATAGGTCACCTTACAGATTACATTTCATTCATAATTTCCATCTATTCTAACGCATGCAAAAATATAGAGCAAAGTTAACGTCGAGGGAAGGGGGAGTGTGTGTGTGTGTGTGTGTGTGTGTGTGTGTGTGTGTGTGTGTGTGTGTGTGTGTGCGTGTGTGTGTGTGTGTGAGACAGCGAGCGAATGGGGGGGTTCAGCTCACACATGTGATAAATAACTCAAGCCTTATCAATTGGCGCGATCGGTTCACAAAGGAAGACAAAGGAAGACCGCGTGGCGATTCAACAAAGGCTAGTTTCATTAGCAATGGTGGCTTGGACAAAGGAAACGGGGTGACGGAGAAAGGAGATCAACGGAGGCCACGCAACCTGTCTAAACAGACACGCGCCGACCGCAGCGGACAATAAAACAAGCCGGGAAATAATACAATATAATATACTGTTTCTGGTTGCAACCAAAGTCAAATAATAAAACACAAAAAGCATGCACATTCAGGGTCGGTGTACAGCGACAAACGACCAAGAATACCAGTGGTTAATAAGTTGACTTATTTTAACCAACAGAAAACGGATATATTAATATATCCTAGACTTAATTCTCCTCTACCCAGACCAAAAGATATAAACCAGTTTGACCCTACTTGGTGACAAAACTCTCCACAGTCCACGACGAAGAACGACTTGAAAGTGTCCATTTTAAAGGGAGCGGTCTGCGCAAAAGCGAGGTCAGAAAAGCGGACGTCCGACTTTAAGTGCTGAGGGACTCAGGCCGGTTTAAATAGAGCTCAGAGGCCAGCAGACTCCCTTGTTACCCGTACAGGAAAGTCTGTTTGCTCGGCCGATTCACTTCGTAGTTTAAAAGGGAAGTTCTTCCTGGTCCAGCAGGTTTGAACGAAAAAGGGAAAAATGCTAGCAATGGATTTAAAGCGTCTCCTTGCGGCACCGCTGGGGAACCAAAAGACGAGGATTTCAATATTCACGCTGCCTTTATCAACTCTGTGATGTCATCACTGGCCACAGACCAATGAGAATGGGTTGAGGGCAGCGCAACGGATCCTGGGAGATGCAGTTCGTTCAGTAAAAGGCCATAGCCTCAACAAACATTTCTCCAGAATTGCTAAACTAAAATATTAAATTCAATCATATTTTTAGGCCTTTTAAGACTATAGAGGATCACTGAATAATGTAGAGGAAATAAACATAAAATAAAAATGAACATTAAGGTTGAATTGCACCAATAATTAAAACTGAGATTATCACTAATCAGAGACTAGTAAAACTAGGTTTAAAATGAGTTAAACCAGGTTTAAAATTAGGCAGAGTTTAAATAACTTAAAATGAATCTCAGTTTAGTAAAACTCAGTTTATATATTTAAACTATGCCTAAACTGATTTCAATCAAGTGGGGTGTATATCGAAATTAAAATGAGTAATGTAACAGGCTTCATAATCAAACTATAAACATCGGAAGCGTGCTGACATAAAAAGATTAAAGTTGTTGCCATAGGCTTCATTGCTAGACAGTTGAAACAATGTTAACACTACTTCTCAGCTTAACTGAGAAGCTTAAACTTTTCCTCCTTTGAAAAGCACTGTTGGAGATGATAGGATGTTCCAGTTCTTCAGAGATGCAACGATCGGAGACGGTCAGTAGATGTACGGCAAACTGTTGATTTGTGTAAACCAAACAGGCCTCCATCGATCTTCTGGGAACAGCCAGACCTTGTTGGTGCAATCCATTCTAAATGTCTCATCTTCTGATTTTAAGTTCTCACTTATGGACAAAGAATAGAATAGAATAGAATAGAATAGAATAGAATAGAATAGAATAGAAAACTACACATCTTAACATAGTTCCAAAACACACAATGTAATTGTTGTGCGGTACAGAGATTTTTTAGCTATCATAATTCTCATCTCTTGTCCTTAATGGTCTTAGTATTAGATAACCGATATCTAAAACTACTATAGACTACACAATAAAATGCATACACAGTCAGCACAAGTTTAAAATGATAAACATACTAAAACTGTAATTTCAGAAACCCTTCTGATTTGAGTTATAACGGCAACCATAATTCAGAAAGCAGACTGTAGAAATATACATAATTAATGTGGTATTTAACATGGTTCTGGTTACCCTAAAGAAATTATAATTTTTTTAAATATGAAGAACTATTCTCGACTTTTGCTATAGGGTTTCCTTCTACCACACATGCATGGCTGCTTCTCAACTGTCCTCTAAATGATGTAGACTCTCCAACAGTAAATGGAAATACAGTGTACAGCATCCTGATGGACTTTCCACATTTATGAAGTTAACTTAAATTATTCAGAATCCTGCAGACGGGAAAGTCGTGTCTCCCGCCGTGAAAAATCAGCTTGAATTTTCCACTGACTTTTTAAACTGACTCAGGAACCTCCCTGTTTTTTTTCCAGGATGCTTGGAGTGTTGCATCAAATGCCTGGGCGGCATCCCATATCCGTCCCTCGTAGCGACCATCCTCCTGTATGCGGGCGTGGCCCTGTTCTGCGGCTGCGGGCACGAGGCCCTGTCGGGCACCGTCACCATCCTCCTGAACTACTTTGAGGTGGCGAGGAGCCCTGTGGATGCACTGGATGTCTTTACCATGTGAGTGAGAAACATGAGCCGGATTGATGCACGGTTTGCAGAGAGAAACTGTTCACAGTAGAAATGTAGATAAAAATAATGTTTAAAATAACTTTCAAAAATTCTTTCATGTCTACAGTCTAACATAAATAAAAAAATGTGGAAATAAACGAATAAATGTGTAAGCAAAGCTCGAAGTAAATTCATAAATACAATAACCTATGTAACCTATGTAGGCTGCACTTAAATATAAGCCGCTGGTTTTCAATTTGTAACATGAGATATTTACACAGAAAGGACGGTAAAAGGATGATTGCTTTTAGTTACCTCCAACGGGAGGTAATGTTTTCGTGCCGTCTGTCTGTTAGCAACATCACTTAAAAAAGTTATGTGGATTTCGATGACATTTTCAGGAAATGTCCACAATGGGATCAGGAACAACTGATTAAATGTTGGTGTTGCACCCATCGACCAGCGGTCACAACAGCACAGCGACAGCAAGAACACAGCTGTGGGTCTCATCAACAGACATTTTATTTGAAAAGTACCAAAAGTTACAATTAGAAAACAAGATGGGAATGGTGGGGGGGGGATTGGGTGAGTGGCCCTGGCGGAGCTCTGCTCTTCTAGTTTTCATTTGGGACGTTTTCATTTTTTTTTCTTTTTCAAACTTTACCTGAAAATCGGCAGTAAAGCACCAACACGGCATCAACACAACACCAAACACGACAGTAACATGCCTGGTTAGAAAATAAAACATACTTTAGCCTACCAGAAAAGTCACTGGTAGCTATCTCCATCTTCCCCTTCCCCTTGCCCACTAAAGCCAACATCTCACCATGGAATCATTGATGTCAAGCTTACATGCAGTAGCTCTATTTACTTCAGCTCAATTGACTTTAACGGTAAAGCTGCCTCATTTATTTGTGTGTTTTTCATGATGAGGGTGTGTGCATCATGCGCAAAATAACAGTTCAAATTCAAAACTAGAGTCTTCTTCGGCGTATACTCTTTCCCCACGTCTGTCTCACTTTTGCGCTTCCTGCTACAGTGCCCCCTGTAGGCCGTTAGCCAGTAAAAATCTATAAATTAGCCGTATCGCCACAGGGTCCATAGCGTGTGAAGAAAGTAGCGGCTTATGGTCCAAAAATTACGTCATATGTGGAAATAAATAAAATAATGATATCTTTTCACATGTATTTATTTGTTTCAATTTTTTCCACATTTATTTATTTTTATTATTTATATAAATAAACAAGTAATGTTGAAATAAATACATAAATAAATATATTTGGACATACAATTGGAAATATTTATATATTACAATATGCATTTACACATTTATTTACGCAATACATTTTTTAATAAATGTTTAAATAGATTAAAAAAAATGTGTAAGTAAAATTGAATGTAAATAAATAAATAAATGTATGATATCTGACCAATCATGGTTTAGGCCATTGGTAGAAATGCCCACCTCATTACCATATACGCTTGAGGGGAAAAAGTGTTTGAAAAAGTAAAAATAAATGCATTGATGATAAATAAATATGGGAATAAATAAATAATTGCGAAAAAAATAGAAATACATACATAAATGGAAATACATAATTGTTTTTTAGTTCCCCATATATTTATGTAACCATCCATCTTCTTCCGCTTATCCGGGGTGGATAATCCACTCTGGAATTGCCCCCGCTGAGAGGCGCCGAACTGGGGTGGGCATACTTGTTGCCCCCCATCTCGGCGCCTGTACATTGGGGTTTACCTCGGTGAACGAGAGGGTAGCCTTCCTTCGCCTACGGGTGGGGGAAAGGGTCCTGATTGCTGTTTGTGCCTATGTGCCAAATGGCAGATCAGATTACCCACCCTTTTTGGAGTCCTTGGAGGGGGTGCTGGAGTGTGCTCCTCTCGGGGACTCCCTTGTTCTGCCGAGGGACTTCAAAGCTCATGTGGGCAATGACAGTGACACTTGGAGAGGTGTGGTTGGGTTAAATGTTCCCCCAAAGTTGAACCCGAGTGGTGTTTTTTTATTGGACTTCTATGCTCACCATGGATTGTCCATAATGAACACCATTTTCTGTACATGGTCTTGAGCCAGAAAAGGGTAGAGAGCCTTCTCCGGGTTGGGGATGGGGTCCTTCCTCAAGTGGAACAGTTTAAGTATCCGGGGGTCTTGTTCACGAATTAGGGAAAAATGGAGCAGGAGATTGATGGGCGGATTGGTAAGGCATGTGCAGTGATGAAGGCGCTGTACCAGTCTGTCGTGGTGACGAGAGAGCTGAGCCTAAAGGCAGAGCTCTCGATTTACTGGTTGATCTACGTTGACCTACCCTCATCTATGGTCATAAACTCTGGGTAGTGACCGAATAAAACGAGATCATGGAGAATTTCCTCCACAGGATGTCTGGTCTCTCCCTTAGAGATAGGGTGAGAAGCTCGGTCATCTGGGAGGGGGCTCAGAGTAGAGCCACTGCTCCTCCACATCGAGAGGAGCCAGTTGAGGTGGCTCGGGCATTTGGTTATATTTATGTATTTACTTCAAAATTTGCTTACACATTTATTTATTGATTTACACATTTATTTACTTATTTACAATTGTATTTCCAAAGTATTTACTTATGCATTTGTTTCCACATTTATTTTGTTTTCAATTTTGGCAGAATCAGTCCTCCAGAGTTCTCTTCGTGTTCAGTTATTGTGCATTTCCATATTACATGGTGTTCTATATTCATTCTACAGGATTGATATTGTTAAATATGTGATCTATGGCATCGCTTCGGCTTTCTTTGTCTACGGCATCCTGCTGATGGTGGAGGGATTCTTCACCAGTGGAGCTATTAAAGATCTGTATGGAGACTTCAAGATCACCACCTGTGGACGCTGCGTCAGCGCTTGGGTACGACCCTGCACCTTTCAGGATGCACGTAGTTGAAATGCGTGTCTCTGAAGACCTCAGAGGCTTGTTAGAGAACATTTGTGAGCAAACAGCATCGTGAGGTATTGCGCAACCATTTTTAGGAACACAGGCAGGTGAAATAACAGTTTTATTCTGTTGCATGCATCTTTTAATGTCGATTATCTTGGTTATAATTTCTTTATATTAATCAAACTATATGTTCACAACTTAAGACACAAAGTGTCAAATTAGTTCTTCATGCTGCTATCTAAAGTAATGTAAAAGCAGACAACAATGCTTGCAGATTTCCTATTAAGATAATCTTTAGATATAAAAACTTAGACAATAAAAACAAGACAATAAAACGAACAAAATAAGCTATGGTTTAACTAATCTTGTTAACATTGCTAAATAGATATGCGACAGAAATAGACATTTTTTAAAGCCCCCTAAAGTTGTTATGCAAACAAACTTTTGCAAAGCCAAAAGAATGTTATTTCTGCAAGAGGTACTCAAGGATCTTCAATATATAAGAAGTATATGACCTTGTTATGCTTAAAACTTTCTGAATGCCATTCAGCACACGTCGAAATCTTACTTCTATCACAAAATCTTTGTTAATTTAAAAAGCTTTTAAAATAACCCACATTTATTTGTGAATTTCAGCACAGATTGGTACAGTTCCCTTGTATTAACCCACCTCCATTTTTGATTGGTTGATCAGTCCCTCATGACGACTCATCCCGAGAGGAGCATGCAGCCGAGGAGATTGGAGACTCCAAACAAACTTTATCAAGAAGGCTTGGAACAATCAGGACAGAAAGGACCGACCAATTGTTTAAGATTTGTTTCGTTTCCGTTTTGGTTATGTTATGGTTGTCTATTTTCGGATAAAGTTGTGCAACACTCCAGTTTTTACTCCATACACCTTGGATCTGTATTCAACATCAGCAATTATTTATGTGCCTTTACCTCCACATCATCATTCTAATTCTGATAGTGATCAAAAGTGGGGAACCCCCAGATCTCCAAAAACCTGAGCTGAAAGAAACCGGTAGCCCGGGTTAGTCTCAGGGTTACCTTTGGCGTGTTTCCTGGAACAGTAGGATTCATTCTTCAGAATGAATTTTGATAAAGATTGAGATATGGAATTTGAAGTGTTTTAAAATACTTTGAAGCAGCTTGACATTGTTAAGTGGACACCATACTGTATTCTTGTGGACAGATGTTTCCTTCTACAAGGTCCCCGAATAAAACTGTTAACTCTTTCAGCTGCATACATTTTGAAAAGATGAACAGGAATAGTAATATTTGTTATCTCATGTCTATGATTTTACAAAAGTGTAAATCTACTTTTTTCAGCACCTGGTTTCCTGTGTTTACTTTTCAGTTCATCATGCTGACTTATATCTTCATGCTGGCCTGGCTAGGAGTGACAGCTTTCACCTCCATACCTGTCTTTATATACTTCAACATCTGGAATATTTGCCAAAACGCTACTGTCCTGGAGGGGGCCTCGCTGTGCCTCGACCCGCGTCAATACGGTACCAATCCCAGTTTCTCTCAGATCTATTCACAACTTCTGAAGTTCATGTCCAGGTCGTACGCCCAGACCTGCTGATCTAGATCTAAGAAAAATCTATAGCTAACTTATAGCTTCAGAATTCTACACATGTAGTCACTAATTAGATGCTATAAATATCCAATATCAAGCTAAAAATTAGACTCATCAAACCCAGGGTTGTCTGAAATGGCATTAATGTTTTCAGATCAGATTATTTATCTGATTATAGAGTTAGTGCCACATCTTCCAGCCCATTAACCACCAACAGCCACGCAGCCTGTGTCAACAACAATTTGCTACAAAAGAGACAATAAAACTCCATATGCATATGAGAAATGTGTTATGGGAGCTGTTGCAGATTTCTTTTGTGCTCTGATTAAAAAAGAAAACTGACCTGACATTAATCACCTGTTTATTTCAGGCATTGTCCCACTTGCTGAAGCAAAAACCGTGTGTGCCGGATCGGAGAAGTTCTATAAAATGTGTGGATCCACTGAGGTAAAAGATTCAGTAACAAACCATGTTGTTCACTGCAGTCCTCCAACAAAAGCCAACAAATCAGGTGCACAGACCCAAACCTAGCTACATATAATACAGCTCATGCACCCTAAAATAATTCTGTTATTTGTCTACCCTGGTGAAATTGTTTTAAGAGAAGTTTGTGTTTTACCTGTGTAATTGCAAAATGTTTAAACGGTGTCAACTCCTGTAAAATGAATGAAAAAACATTTTATTTGACTGGTGTTAAACACACCATCTGCCCAAAAATGTCTCCTCCTAGATTTAGCTAAGCAAAAAGGTAAGAGCCTTCCATTGGATAATTACTGCATGAATGATTAAGGTTTAGCTGGCAGCAAGTTATTTAACCCTGATACAGTTATTAGCTTCTCATTTCTTAAAGTGCAACCTAACCCCAAATCCACTTTAGTTATAAGCTGTCTAAATGAGTGTCTAATAGTGTGTCTACATGTCTGGTCATGATTTTTGGTATTTTGGTACATTTCAGTAAAACTAATAATTTTCTACCAAAAACCGTCAGTGTAGCGCCCTCTTCGGATTAAAACTCTACACTGCATTTGCATTTGAAACAGCCATCCCCATTGGCTCTGCAGTGAGCTATGAACTATGATGTCAGCTGCACTGCCTGCTGTGGGGTATAAAAGCAGGAGAGTGTCGGCCACGCCTTCATAGTGAGCTGGAGTTGTAATAGCAAGGAAGTGTTGACCCTGCCCAGCAATCTCACCCCACTGTGTCCTCATCCACCAGGCAACAGCTCCTTTTGGCGCATTTTTCAAACAGGAAGTGTTGGCGGAGTAAGACTCTGGTAGGGGGTTTAATTGCACTTTAAATAGCCATGTTATATGGAGGACTAATCCTACCAAAATAAATAATTACATTGGGAAGTCCAATTGGAAATAGGTAAATTAATGTGGAAATAAATAAATAAATGCGGAAAAAATAGAAATACATAAATAAAAGGAAAAATACATAATTATTTTTTAATTCCCCATATATTTATATATTTATTTCCAATTTTTCTTACACGTTTATTTATTATTTAACAATTGTGGTGGAAAATTGTTATGCAATTAGGAATTAAGTCTATATTCTCTGTTTAGTGAATGCATCTAGGGTAAAATGACAAGCTTATTGTTCCAGCTTAATGTTATGAGAAAGATATATGTGTCAGGTCACCAGAGAGACAGACGCCGGGGCAGTAAGATAACAGTCTGGCCTTCGGATGAGCTGCTTTATGCGTTGCTATGACTTGCGTGAAGCAGTTACTCTGGAGGCGGGGCGTGAAGGTTGGAGAAGACGTCTACAATAACTAAACAATGATTGCTGAATACTATTTAAGCGGTTAGTTAGAAAGGTTGGTTAGGGTGATGCACGAGTAACTCTGTCCCCTCCGTGTTGTGGCCAGACATGTTTGAATTAAATACTTAAACGCCTTCTTGGACTCAAGTCTTCTTTATTATGGAAACCCTGAGATACTATTTTTTGCCATTACACTTGGCGCCCAACGTGTAAAATTATTTATTTACAATTGTATTTCCAAATGTATTTACTTATGTATTTGTTTCCACATTTATTTATTTATTTTTCAATTTTGGCAGAAATAGACCTCCATATATTCGTGCCAATATTGAAAATAAATAAATAAATGTGGAAATAAATAAATGTGGAAATACAATTGGAAATAATTAAATAAATATATGAATAACTAAATACATGTGTAAATAAAATTGGAAGTAAATAAATAAATAAATAACTATAAGATAAATAACTAAATATTTGTGGGAAAAAAAATGTGTTTCCACATTTCTTTACCCATTTTCAATGTTCTTTTTTTCTACATTTATTCATTTATTAACATGTTTATTTATCGTTAATGCATTTTATTTTATTTTCCAAAACACTTTTTCCCTCAAGTGTATGATGATGAGGTGGACGTTTCTACCACCTGCCTAAACCATGATTGGTCAGCTACCATTTATTTATTTTTTTGTTTGTTTGTTTACTTCCAATTTACAGTGGGGCAAAAAATATTTAGTCAGCCACCATTTGTGTAAGTTCTCCCACTTATAAAGATGAGAGAGGCCTGTAATTTTCATCTTAGGTATACCTCAACTATGAGAGACAAAAAAAAAAAAAAAAAAAAGAAAATCACATGGTCTGACTTTTAAAGAATTTATTTGCTAATTATGGTGAAGTAAGTATTTGGTCACCTACAAACAAGCAAGATTTCTGGCTCTCACAGACTTGTAGCTTCTTTTGTAAGAGGCTCCCCTGTCCTCCACTCGTTACCTGTATTAATGGCACCTGTTTGAACTCATTATCAGTAAAAAGGACACCTGTCCACCACCTCAAACCTCAAAGAGCTTTGAAAGGACACCAGAAACAAAATTGTAGACCTGCACCAGGCTGGGAAGACTGAATCTGCAATAGGTAAGCAGCTTGATGTGAAGAAATCATCTGTGGTAGTAATTATTAGAAAATGGAAGGTATACAAGACCGCTGATGATCTCCCTTGATCTGGGGCTC